>CM076579.1:860728627-861186127 GCA_034641835.2 Pinus albicaulis
CACCATGTGGGATCCAAAAGAAACATGGACTAAGTGTCACATGAAATACTGGATGGTGACAATAATACCTCAAGTGAGACCAACGTTGTTCTGCTTCTTTCTATCTGCAAACATGATATGATAAGTGGCCATACAACCACTTGCGTGCTGCCATAAGATTCTCAAAAGCTTGAAAATAGTAGAGGACATTAGGTTTTGGTTGAATATGAGCCAAGCAAAACAAGTGTTGCCCAAAGTCCCCTAGAAAGTGGTCAATCCCATCACTGAAAGTAGTCCCAAAAGGACCTTGAAATCCAAATAGAGGTTTTCTCTTGTGGGGAAATGTGCTGCAAATGTATGGGAAAGGAATGTTCATACATTGTTATTTGGTCAATAAGCATCAAAACATAATCTTTACCAATATTGTAGACAAGTTGGTGAAGAGGTCCATAGTTGAGCTTTCCCATCTCTCCATCAAAATGGGAAGTGACTAAAACAACCTTGCAAGGTGGCTACTCTCCTCCTCATACATCAAAAAAGCTACATATCTCCTGATATGTTGGTGCACATCTTCTTTGATATCCTACCAATAGAATCCCTTCAGGATGGTGTGATAAGAATACATGGAATCTACATGTCTTGAAAAGAGTGCCTAATATGTTGCATGTAGAATCTCCTTCTTGAGCTTGGAGTCTTTAGTCAAGTAGATCTAATCATGGAAATAAATGACTCCATCAACCACTCTATACCTCCCATCTATCACTTGCCCATCAAGAACCTTACATGTGAAGAGGTTCTTGGAATATTCCACCAATAATTGGGACTCCCAATATGGATCCATCCTCCTCAAGTGACAGCACTGTTGAGATCTTAAATGAAGCACCTATCACATCATATATCTCCTCTTTGACATGTGCAATTCCAAAGCCACATGTTGGAGTACTAATACACCACCTTTTCTACCTCCTTTGCAGTTGATATTGCCCAATACAAGATTGAATTATATGGAGGTCATCCTCCTCTTGGAAGGTATTTCCCATCCAAAATTTCCATAGTTTTTTTGGGTATGTGTTATATTCTTTCCACGATTATTCACGCGTGGGGGGGTGATAGCCCCTCCTATAAGCTGCGTCGGGCGCAACATGGGGGTCCCAGGCGGGGCGGTAGCCCCCCCTTGTTTGGGGTCTAGGGAAACTCCCCAAGAAAAAAAATTTGGACCTTATTTTTCGGTGGGTGGACCCGCCCATGGTTTCGTGCATGGGTTTTCACATGGTTTTGGGGCATGATGGTATTCGGCCCCTTGTATTTTGTAGATCTAGTCAAGGGAACTACAATTATGTTCTAATCCAGGGTTAATGGATATGGGTTTATGTATGCTTCGACATGTATATATATGTGTTGTAACAATAAAAGGAATATAATGAAAAATCAAGCTGGTCATCCCGATTTGGGATCCCGGGGAAAAACTTTGTGTTTATTTGTTTTATGTTTTATGATCTCACTATTTTTTATTTTCTATTTTTAAGATTCGTTTGTAGATAATTTTTGTACAGGGTTAAAACCTACATTTGGTATCAGAGTTGTTTCGGCTTCAAGGGGACGCCTTTGCTTCTGGGGGTTTTTTGCTCGAGCCTGTGGTAGACCCTGTTCAGTGAGAGATCTGCGGGATCGATTCTTGTGATGAAAGAAGATGGCGAGTGGTGGGAAGATAAAGATTGATAAATTTAATGGTCAGAGTTTTGAGTTGTGGAAGCTCAAGATGGAGGATCTGCTGGTGGATAAGGATCGGTGGATCGTGATAGATCCATGTACTAAACCAACGACAATGTCAAATGAAGACTGGAAGAAGATGTATTAGAAGACAAAGAGCACAATACAGTTGTGTGTCTCAGATTCAGTATTGTTGAATGTATCTGGGGAAGCTACGGTGAAGACCTTGTGGGACAAGCTAGGGACTTTGTACCAATCTAAGTCTCTGGTGAATAAATTGTTCCTGCAGAAAAAGTTGTGTAACTTGAGGATGAAGGATGGAGACTCGGTGAAAGAGCATCTGAATGCCTTCAATACTATGGTAAGCTAGCTATCATCTGTTGATATTAAAATCTTAGATGAAGATAAGTGCATCAGTTTTTTGTGTTCTCTACTAGATTCGTGGGACAGTCTGGTTATTACAGTAGGTAGCAATACAACTACCTTGAATTTTGATGACATTGTCTCAACCTTGCTGTCGGAGGAAATGAGACGAAGAAATATGGAGGGTCAGAACGGAGATGCCTTATATGTACGAGGAAGGTCCCAGAACATAAACAAGAATAAGGTTTCAAGTGGGAGATCTAAATCTAGAGGAACGCCAGAATCGTCAGACGTGGAAAATTCAAGCTGAAGCAGCAAGGTGGAAGGATTAGAACACTTCTTGGTGTTCTGCATATTCCTGCATTGGCCAGAAATATAATTTCTGTAAGCAAGATGGATGATGCAGGTGTAAAAACTTTGTTCGAGAAAGATACCTATAAGATGGTTCAGGGAGCACTGGTATTAATGCGGGGATTTTGGATTGGAACTCTATACAAGCTTCAAGGCACCATTATTATTGATGGGTGCAACAATTCTATGGTTCCTGAAAATGGAGCGGAAAACCTAGCGGTCTTTGGAGAAAATACCATGCTATGGCATCATAGGCTTGGACATATTGGAGAGAAGGGCCTTCAGATACTGCATGGAAATGGTATGGTAGAAGCTATGTCTAATAGCTATCTGGATTTCAATTTTTGTGAACATTGTGTATATGGGAAGCAGAATTGGGTGATTTTTCCTTCTGGTGCTAAGAGGGTGAACAAGATATTAGAGCTTGTGCACAGTGATGTGTTTGGACCTGTGTCAGTTCCATCACTGGGTAAGTCTATGTATTATTTTTCATTCATAGATGACTTCTCAAGGAATACATGGATATATTTCTTGAGGAAGAAATCTGAAGTCTTTGACATATTTAATGAATTTAAGGCTCTAGTGGAAAACTATACGGAGAAGAAGATAAAGGTGTCGAGGACAGATAATGGTGGGGAGTTCTACAAGAAGGAATTTGAAGAGTTCTGTAAGAAGTGTGGTATAGCACGACAGAATACTACTCCATACACACCTCAACAAAACGAAGTTGTAGAAATAATGAATAGAACATTGATGGAAAAGGTAAGAAGCATGCTTAGTGGTACCAGGTTATGACAAGAATTCTGGGCAAAGGCAGTGGAGACTGCATGTTACTTGGTTAACATATCACCTTCATTAGCATTGGAGGATAAGACTCCACATGAGGTATGGACTGGTAAGAAACCCTCTCTTTCACATTTGAGGGTATTTGGATGTGATGCATATGTACATGTTCCAAAGGATAAAAGGACCAAATTGGATAATAAATCTGAAAGGTGCATCTTTATTGGGTATAAGGATGGTTTAATGGGTTACACGCTTTGGAACTCAAAAACAAGGAAGGTTGTGTACAACCGAGATGTGGTGTTTAGAGAGGTAAAAGATGTTTTTAAACATGAATTCCTACCAAAGGAACCTAAGAAGATAGAGTTTGAGATAAAATAGGATGAATCAGACTCTACAATAGAAGAAGACTCAAAAGAGGAAGAGCCACAAACTCCAGCTGTGAGAAGATCAGTTTGGGAAAGAAGACAACCAGAAAGGTATAGTCCATCTGCTTTCTGTTCAAATTTTTCTTTAACTATAATTGATGATGATCCCAGAATTTTCAGGGAGGTAGTAGATTCAGAGGATGGAAAACTCTGGAAGGAGGCCATGGTTGATGAAATGACATTCTTGCATAAAAATGAGGCATGGGATCTAGTGGAGTTGCCGGTTGGAAGGAAGCCCATCAGGAGAAAATGGGTGTTTAAGAAGAAGATGAATGTAGAAGTCAAGGTGGAGAAATATAAAGCTCGATTAGTAGCAAAAGGTTATTCCCAGGTGCTGGGAATTGATTTTGGTGATATTTTTTCTCATGTTGCCAAGGTTACTTCTATTAGACTACTTTTATCTGTTGCTGCTACATTTGATTTTGAGGTAGAACAGATGGATGTGAAGACAATATTTATTCATAGGGATATGTAAGATGAGATATACATGAAGCAACTTGAAGGCTTTATGGTGAAGGGTAAGAAAGAACTAGTATGCAGGTTAAAGAAGTCTCTGTATGGGTTAAAACAGTCACCAAGGATGTGGTATCAGAAATTTGATACCTATATACGGAGACTTGGCTTCACTAGAAGAAAGGAGGATCATTGTGTTTATTTTAAATTAATTGGTGACCATGTTATTTATTTGGTATTGTATGTGGATGATATGTTGTTGATTGGAAATGACAAAGAAATTATCCAAGATTTAAAGACCCAATTGTTCTCTAAACTTGACATGAAGGATCTTGGTGCTGCAAACTATATTTTGGGCATGGAAATTAAGAGATATCGGGCAAAGAGGAAGCTTTGGTTAAACCATAGGAAGTATGTCGAGACTATATTGCAGAGGTTCAATATGCAAGATAGTAAAACAGTGAATGTTCTGATTCCTGTAGGTGTAAATTTTACTGCTGAACAGGGTCCCAAGACACAAGAAGAAGAGGATGATATGTCCTGTGTTCCATATGCAAGTGTAGTGGGTAGCGTGATGTATGCAATGGTTTGTACTAGACCAAACATTGCACATGCAGTAGGAGTATTAAGTAGGTTTATGTCAAACCCAGGGAAGGAGCATTGGACAACTGTGAAGCAGGTTTTCAGATATTTTTATGGCACCAATGATTATGGCTTGTGCTACTAGGGAAGACTAGGATTGGAAAGTGTGTTGGACATTCATGGTTTTTTTTATGCAGACTGGGCTGGAGATTTGGACCAAAGAAGATCTACAAGTGGGTATGTGTTTAGCCTATTTGGAGGTGCAGTCAGTTGGATGAGTATAAAACAGTCTGTAGTGGCTCTTTCAACTACAGAGGCAGAATACATGGCAACCACTCATGCAAGCAAGGAAGAAGTTTGGTTGCAGAGATTGTGTTCAAGTATGGGGTTGGTGCAGCAAGCTATTAGGACAAACTTTGATAGCCAAAGTGCAATTTTCTTAGCTAAGAACCCTGCTTATCATTCAAAGACAAAGCACATTTATGTTCAATATCACTTTGTGAGATATATGGTTGAGGCTAAAAGGGTGTTGCTGGTAAAGGTGGACACTTTGAAGAATGTTGCAGATGCATTGAAAATTTTTGTGAGCACTCAAAAGTTCTCTTGGTGTAGAGAGACAATGGGTGTTGCAAAGTTGGGCTAGTGACTCAGCTCTCCTGTGGCCCCATGCAGAAAGAAAACAAAAAGTGGGAAAATGTTGGGTATGTGTTATATTCTTTCCACTACTAGTCACGCAGGGGGTGGTGGGGGGGGGGGGGGCGCGCGAAATCCCCCTCTGTACGTTGCGTTGGGCACAACAGGGGTGTTGGCAGCACCTCAGGAAAACAAATTTGGACCTTATTTTTCGGTGGGCGAACCCACCCATGGTTTTGTGCATGGGTTTGCACATGGTTTTGGGGCATGATGGTTTTCAGCCCCTGGTATTTTGTAGATCCGGTCAAGGGAACTATGGTTATGTTCTAATCCAAGGTTAATGGATTGGGTTTTATGTATGCTTTGGCATGTATATATATGTGTTGTAACACTAAAAGGAATATAATGAAAAATCAATTTGGTCATCCCGATTTGGGATCTAGGGGAAAAACTCGGTGTTTATTTGTTTTATTTTTTATGCTCTCTCTATTGTTTATTTTATATTTTTAAGATTCATTTGTAGATACTTTCTGTATAGGGTTAAAACCTACAAGTTTGTCCAATGCATGCAAGAGTGTTAATAACCTCTTGTCATATTTAGAAATCTTCCCCATTTGTGGAAGTATGATTTGCTTCTCCAAGGTTATGGAGTAGTCTTTTGACATCATGCTTGTATCCTTATAGATTCCTGAATCATCATTTGTCAGTGCAAAAAGCTGAGTGGGAGATGACAATGTCCATATCCAAAAATTTCTCATCCCTCATTTGAACCCATCAAAGGTCCTCTGTGCTATGCTAGCTCCTCCCAAGGCTCCTCCCTTAGTGAAATATATCAATGTTGCACCATGTTGAGAGAACTATTTGATCATCATCTAGTTAGGGGGTCTCCCTAGTGGAATGCCTCTATGTAATGAAACATAAAGGCCTAGAATCAGTTGTATATGTGAGTGGACTAATTTGTCCTTGGCCTCACTGTGCAAATCATCCTCCTCCTTTTGTGCATAAATCTCCTGAAAAGGATGGGTGTGTATGTTCGCAATCACTTGATGCTAGCCCTCCTTCTCATCTTCTCCTACCTTCTACAAGATCTCATATTTTAAGTTTTTCTTCTCCAATGTAATCAACCCATGCACACCCAATGTCATATTGGTGCGAAGAGTCTTAATCACAAATAAGTGATCTACCATGGTGTATGTCCCCAAAACTGTGGTCAATGTTGGAACACACTTCCTACATTGTTTTGTCTCATTTCCTATTAACATAGACACATGTTGATCTCGATCTTCACATGTGAGATCCTTTGGAACTTCTTGCAAAGATAAAAGAGCTCATCTAGTTGAAGTAATTGATTCATCTCCATCTCCAAATAGTGGTGGATCTCCTCTTGTTGTCACGGCACTAGAGGCTCTTTCCAACTCTTCCTCCTCCTTCTCATCATCATTAAGAGATCCTTTGACTTGATCTCCTCTTGAAGGACAAATATCCATATCTTCCTCTTGAGAAGAAAGTCCTTGTTGAAGTGGGGCATTTTCCCTTGGAAAAGAATTCTGCAAATCTTTAACCCCCTCAACAATATTCTAAAATGGATTTGGTTTCATGGATCCTTCCAACTCATGCAAAGGTTCTGATTTCTCAGGTTTGGATAGCTCACCCAAGGAAGTTTCAGAAAGTCTTTGATCAAATATTTTCACTAACCTCCTAGTGAACTTTGCATAAGTGGATATATATTCATTATTTAAGGAAGAAGATTCATAAAACCACCAGGCATATGCCTTACCTTCAAGATGCAGTGCTGCTACTTTAATGTATTCATCTTATGAAACTTGATGCAGCTAAAAATATGTGTCTATATTCTCTACCCAAGCCTTAGTTGTTCTCTTGGGTGACCCATCAAAAGTAGGTAAAAAGAATCTACCCAAAGTGTGTTGTATGCACCATCCTCTTCTATTATGGTTACTGGGTCTTCTATCTTCTTTTATTTGAAAAAACCCTTAGAATTTTAGATGCTCCTTGAATCTTCCAGACTGGGATTCATATTCTTGGAGATAATCACCAAGAGTCTCCTCCTTTGGTGTTTCTCCTTCCTCTTCTTCTCTTGCTAAGAATGTAGGCATGGTACCATGTTCTAGATCTGATGGTGTAGCTGAATGCTGACACCCATAATGTGAGAAACTGGAGCTTTCTTTATGCACAAGCCCTCTTGGAGAATATCTATATCTCTCCATCCTCATCCCTTTGATGTCTCTATTAATTTCATGCATAGTTTGAAGAATAAGTCTTGAGAAATCTTTCCCTTTAATTTCACCTGATAATGGAGTTTTTCCTTCATCTCTTCTGTAGATATTATCTTTCATATGATAAGCCTCCTTAGATGACATAATGGCTGAAGTACACAGGCTGAGAAAATAATATGCTCTGATACCACTATAATATCCCAAAATTGGGAGAGCAACAATATAGCACATAAAACTAGAATTATGCAGAAATATAAATAGATCAAGACATGAGACAACCATAGATCCATTCCATTATGATTATAAAATAAAAAATAGGTACAAATACTTGAGGAAAATATCACTCAAGTTGGGCCAACAAGCCTCCCCTAAAATCATACACCTAGATCTGAAATGTTGTTAATACATGAAATACAAGAATGCAGAAAATTGCATTGTCTATATGAGAATAGAATCTGAAAGAGAAAAAAATATATTTCTTCTGATATAATGCTCCAAAAATGCTAATACTAGACATCCATGCTCCAAAACATATTTCCAGGACAACCCAGAAAGGGTTTCTAGAAATACACAGTAGACAAAATTGTAGATTTGGCCCTAGGGCTGAATAATATCTGCAACTGAATCATTGATAGGAGGTGGCTAATATGAATTATGCAATGGATTATCCTCCTCCAATAAATCTCCTAAATGAAGGGCTTATCCCCTCAAAGGAAGCACAACTCCTCCAACTAGGTAAATAAACCCACTGTTGCAGCTGTTCACTAAAATAACGCAGTCCTTGAGGGAAACTACATTGTAGCTACTTGGCCTGGTGCCAAAATATGAAATGAGGCCCTAAGAACTTCCTCACAAGCTTCCGGATGAAAGGATGATCCCTTCAATGGAAAAATAGCTCAGAAATTGGAGATCCCTCTCCTCCACTGCTACACCCCTGCAACACAACACAGATCTGGAATAGACTGCGTTGTATATGAGACTGAAGCTTGGCCAAATGCTAGATAGTGGTAATGCAGCTCAAGATAACCTCTCCTGAGTAGGAAATCTAGGTCCCCCAAGGATGAGGGTGGGATTTCCTCTCGGAAACACCCTTGTGCTAAGAAACACAACAAACCCTGCTAAACAGCAAAAGCATGCACAGAAATGTCACATGACAAATCCAAATCTAACAAGATAAAAAACAATAATAAAAATCCATGTCTTCTAATGCTGCCATCCTCTTCCTTTTATTCTTGGTGAGCTTCCTCACCCTGGGTCCCACTCAATAATGGAGCTACTCTCATGCATACACTCCTCCTAAATGACTGTGTTGTCTTCGATTAATCCTCCATGATCTCCATAACAACATTGTTGATCTGGTCAACATTGACCTATTCCACATGCTCTAGCCCCTGTTCACACCTTAGGGTGCTTTATTAAGCTGGAAAGTTGATCCAATTTCATATGAGAAGTGGTTTTATTCTTCATAAAGAGATTTATGGGTCTCCCTACCCACTTATTCTTCTATTTAAGTGACATAACAAAACTTTAATATTCCAATTAGTTGCAAGCTAATTTAGGAATATTACATACAAAGTGATCTACCTTGATCAACTTGTCAATCACCACCATAATTGCATCATGTAGTTTTGAGATTATTGGAAAACCGGTGATTAAGTCCATGGAGATCACTTCCCACTTCCATTTCAAAATGGGAATGGGTTGCAATAATCCTGCTTGATGTTTACATTTAGCCTTCACATGCTGGAATTTTATGCATTTTGCAACAAAATCAACCACCTCCTTTTTCAAATTAGGCCAATATTAAAACTTCTTGATGGATGTGAGTATTTTGGTATCCCAGATGGTTAGAATATGGTTTTGCATGAAACACTTTAATTATAATCCTCTTCAATTCATCATTATATGGTACATATATTTTGTTATTGAATGTGATTAGACCCTCATTTGTGAGATGATATTCCTCATTCTCACCATCTCCTTGGAGATTTTCTCCTTCACTAATTGATATCTCTCATCATTTTTGTTGAAATTTTCAACAAGCAAAAATGAAATTGGCATCCAAAAATGAAATCTAGAAAATGGCACCCAGAAATGGCTACCGTATGAGGCTTTTGATTTAATTTTCCCTTAATTAAAAGTGAAAGAAAAAAAATTGTAATTTCAACTCATGACAACTTGTATTATTTAAATGAATCAGGAAAACTTATTTAGCTTAGTAAATTTGAGTTAGAGGTCTAATAGGGTCCATGCAAAGGTATTTTCTATTTTTAGGGGTCCATTTATAGTTATTTGTGAGTTGTAATTAGTTAACTCAAGTATTTGAGTTAAAATCGGTTTAACTAGTTCTAACTGAGAGATGAGCTAGTGAGAGGTCTAGTGAATTAAATCTAATTTAATTAAAAAGTAGTGATCAATCAGTTAACTGATAATTCACTATAAATAGTTGTTGCATGTTAGTTCTAAGGAAGACCAAGTTGATATTGAGGTTAAAGGGAAGAGATCTATCAATTGTACTATTAGAAAATTGTACAAGCCATTCATGAGGTTAGCAGGAAGCCCTTGAAGGATTTCGTATTAATTAATTTGGAATTTCATAATTATTAGAGGATAAATTAGACCAAGAATGTGTAAGAAAGGTAGTTCAAACAGAGGCAAGAAAAAGGTTAAATACTTGACCGATTTTTCTTATATTGCAGGACAATTTCGATCAGGATCAGAGTGAGATAGTCAACAGAGTGTAGAGGCTTCTGAATGGAGGAAATTTTTTTTTATTGTTTCATGATATTGACCATATGAAATATAGAGATAGAGGGGTTTTGAGCAGTTTCTTTCCCCGGATACATCTTCTGTTGTGTGATTGATAATTTCTTTCTCTTGCTTGCTATGTGATTGTGCGATCGTGTTTTATTTCTGCAATTTGTAGAGGGATTACGTATCTTATTTTAGTATATTATAATATTAGATTGAATATTGTTGGTATAATTTCCACAATATTGTCCCACATGCTTGATCCATTCTACACGATTCACTACATAATAAATTATGGCTTCTATGTGATTTAATTGAATTCTTATGCTGATTGCATCAACAACCTTGTTCTCCTATCCTTTGATTTACTTGATCTCAAAGTTGAATTCACTAAGTATAGCTAGCCATATAAATTGTCTTGCATTCAAATCAGGTTGATAAAATAAATATTTTAGTCCACCATGATATATCATGAGCATGAAATTTTTGCCGAGGTAATGTCTCCACATCTTGAATTCATAAATAAAGACATCTAACTCTAAGTCATGATTCACATAGTTTATCTCATGCTCATTTAATTTTTGTGACTCATATAAGACCACCTGCACTTCCTGCATCAAGACTTCACTAATCCCTTCTTTACAGGAATATGTACAAAGCACTAAATATTTTTTTGGATCTACAATCCTCAACACGGGATCATTAGTGTGCAACTGCTCAATGCTTTCTACACATTCAACATTCCATTCAAACTTCTTTCTCTTCCTCTGCAAGGATGTGATAGGATGGCCTATCTTGGAGAATTTGTTTATTAACCTCCTATAGTAGCTTCCAATCCCATGAATGATCTAATATCATTCGCATTTTTTGGTGTTGGTCATTCCATAATGACTTAACCTTTTCAGGATCAATTGATATCCCTTCCTTGGAGACAACGTGCCACAAATAATCTATTTTTTCTGAAATAAATAACACTTATCAAGCTTTGAATAAAACTTGTTTTCCCTTAGAAATTGTAGTATTGTAGCTAGGTGTTTCTCATTCTCTTATTCAATATTTTAATACACCAATGCATCATCAACAAAGAAAATCATGAACCTTTCCAAGTAAGGATGCAACACACTGGTCATTAAACACATGAAAGTAGCAGGGGCATTAGTAAGCCCAAATGCTACCAATACAAACTCATGGCATCCATATGTTGTCTGGAAAGTATTATTATGGATTTATTCCTCTTTGATGCACACTTGATGATACCCAGATCTAAAATATATCTTGGAGAAGTTCGCTTCTCCCCTCAGCTGAGAAAATAGATCATCAATCCATGGCAATGGAAACCAGTTCTTGACTGTCACTTTTTTCAACTACCTGTAATCAATGTAAAATATGTGTCCCATCCTTCTTCACAAACAATTTTGGAGCTCCCCACAGTGACAAACTTGCCTATATGTAACCTTTATCAAGAATATCTTTTAATTATAGCTTTAATTCAAACCAGGGAAAATTTTAGGGGCAAATATTCGCAGATGGGCTAATTTTCCATGCTTTTTCCAAAAAAATATTCACCAATTTCCATTTTTTTCTAAAATGATTCGCTAAAATTTTATAGTAGACCATTATTTTACCTTGAAAATTGCCAAAATATTATATCCACTAATATAAAATCATTGGAAATATAAATATTTCTAAAAAAATATCAACAAAAGTTTTACAAATTGCATATTAGGGACTAGTAAGATTCGCTAAGGTTTCTAAACTTTAAGATAAACTTCCATCCTTAAAATTTCCCCTAATTAAAACAATTAAGGAATAATCATATAGTATGATTCCTTGGATGTTGGTGCTGCTCCAAGCATTAATTCGATAGAGAAATAAAATTCTCTATGAGGAGATCTGAAATATCAATTGGAAATGAATCTATGAATTTTTGCAACATTGGATAATTATCTAGCACTTCAATTTCTTCTTATCCAACATTTTCATTAGCTTTTCCACCACTAAAAATTCGTACAACAAATAATTTGCAACCTTTTCAACAACTACGATTAGATTGCATGGATGCAATTAGTACCACTAAAGTTGGATTCTGCTTACCTTGCGCAATTTTCTTTCTCCAACATTATCCAAGAATTCAATTTCCTTTTCATAGAAGTCAACTTTAGTCATGTGCATATACAACGAGTGCATGCCCAACAAAAAATTATACGTATCCAATGGCACCAAATTTAAATGTGTTGTTATTAACATATCGTGGAGCTCAAATGCACATGATTTCACCCAATAACTTATTTTTCTCTATGTTCTTGTTGCCAACAAAACTAACCAAGGTACCACATGAAATTCTTTAGCCAACTTGCACCTTTACACGAGCTCCAGAATAAAATCAATATAATTACAACCAGAATCAAATAAAATAGAAATAATATGATCACACAACTTACCTTCCATCTCAATGATGGATTCCTGATGGTCTACTTGGTGATTATCCATAACTGCAAATATTCTAGGAAGAATTTGTGCCACATCCCTTACAATCCAAGCTTCCTAAGCATGTAAATTTTTGGAAATGCATTTTTATAGTATTTGAAGTGTTTATTTTTGGTAGCTTGGGAGGTACTCCAATCCCTAGGGTTTAGTGTTTGAAGGGAAAAGTGCCACAAAATTCATTTGTGGGATTGGAACCCAAGCATGGGGTTTTCCACCCATCGAGATTTGGTACAAAACCATGAGCATATTCATACATGTGATGGACGAGGATGATAGCTCTGAGATATACGATTCTAATAGAATGTGAATCATCTGATTTTGAGTTGTATAAATGGAGATATCAATTTTTGAAGTTATGTGTGGGTTTGCATGAGTTGAAGTCAAGTTGGCGTAGTGTTAAGAGGCCTAATGACAGGTTGGAAGCCCTCTTTTTGAAATTCGTTGGAGCCCTTGGATTTGGTATAAATACAAGGTGAGGGAGCATTAATTTACTTATCCATTAGAGAAACAAAAAGCTAAGAGGAGCTCATTGAAAATGGAGGATTGTTTTGTCTTAGGCCATCGGTAAAGGAGCAACCAAACGAAGGAGGATAAGCTTATTCTTAGGGATTATCCATGACTGTTTTGGTGCCAGGATCACCTTGCAAGAGGACCGAGAGAAAGAAGATATGTACATGACTGTTTTTTGAATTATTGTATGAGAATGGCATATTTGTTAGGGCCGCAGAAGGAGGGTCACTTCAATGAGGAATATAAGGAAGCATGGAGCCCTCTTATGTCCGTTTTGAATTGCATGGAGATATAATGTTATGACGAGGTTATAAACAGAGTGTGGGACTATTTTCAAGTGGTATTTGATCTCTAAACAAGATGAAATAAATACTATCCTATGATGATGAGGCCGCAGCCTCTAATGGCTAGTTTGAGGTTCAAACAAACCATAAACCAAGAGCTATAGGATCCCATTCACACAGTGAAGAATTTATCCTTGTGGAGGAGGAGGATAAAAAAAATTATGGATTCGAATTGATCACAGATGGTGGAAGAATATGGGCTAAAGTTGTGCCCTAACCAATGATCAGTGGTATGCAGTGTTGAATAACAATCTTCAAGGTATGTGCCTTCTTCATTATTGCGAAGTGTTGGGTCAAGCAGTGACTAGTATTGGATAATTTTATGAGCACCCTGTGGAAGCCAATGAGGGAGGGCTAACATGGAGGTTAGAAACCCTAACTAGTGGGTAGTTTCCACAGTGAATATTGGTGCCTGGATTTTTGGAATAGCTCCTATATTGCATGGAAAAGGGAAAATGTGGAGAAGTTTCTTGGAAGCTAATAGAAGTGTCTCCTAGGTGTTGGGATGCCCTAGCTAGGTGGAGATGCTACAATGTGTATTGAACACTCGTGGATTGTTAGAGGGAAGCATGAGAGTGGAACAAGTGTGAACATGATTGGGCATTTATGGTCTGCTGGAGGAAAATGTGATAATGTCCAAGTTGGAGCCCGGAGTGCAACATCTTGATGGGAAAATGTATTTTCTAGAGTGAAAGTTATTGGAGCTCGAGGGTATGATCATCCAGGAGCATTTTGTGAAGCTCAAGACTTGTGTGTGGAGAAGTAATTCTACAGTAGATGATGGGAAGTCCTCCTATCCCATGTTCATTATGAGAGATGGACATCTTGCAGTGATAAGTGGCAGCTCTTTGTGCCCTATGTTGGTCTTCATCGGTGCAACACATGAAGACCATAGTGGGTTTAGAAGTCCCTGAGTATCTGAGGAGAAATGGTGGGAATATTGAGAGTTGTTCACAACTTGAGATGTGAAAAACTTGACAGGATTCTTGATGTATTGTGCACTCGATGGACTAAGGAACAACTAGTGACTAGATTGACAACCGAGGTTCAATGGACAGATGGACTTGGAGCATTGATAGAGGCAAGAGCTACAAATTGGGAGTTGAAGGACCAGACAGGTATGGGGTATGACTGAGAGGAGATGAGAGAGCATGTGATAGCTAGATGGTCAGATTATATTGTTGAGTTCATATTGGTCATAGATGTACTAAAACCAAGCCCCATTTTGTATCTTGTACTAGTGGATAATTGAGGTCCATTATCCCTGGTACGAGACTCCTAGACTGTAGTATTATATGTTTTTTAATATAATGATGTTGGGTTGAAAAATGTAAAATCTTTCTATATTTTGTGCATGTGTGCTTTACTATCATTTATATTCCACTGTGCAAAGTAGTTCTGTTTAGATTCTTGGTTTGGTGGCATCATAGATTTTAAGATTCTATCCTAGAACCAAGGTCATGGAAATTCAATATAGTATTAGAGCGTATCTGAGCTACTTTGAGGGAAAATGAATTAGAGTATGCACAACGAAGAAACTCAGATGGATTTGTGGGTGTCTAGATAATGGAAGGAAGGATTTAGCTAAAGACATGGAGATGTGGGCTTGACTGGATTGGTAGTGAGATTGGCTGAGAGTTCTAGTGGATTGATGGTGAGCCTAGTGAAAACAAGTTTTTTGTAGGGAATATTATTGATCATGGACTTTCGTTGATTTTCCATGAAAGGGTGGGACAACTCAAGGGTTTCTTTGGAATGAAAGATATCAGGTTGATCAAGATGGATTCATGTGATGGACTACAGGTTGGCATGCCAAAGTCTTCATCGAATCGTAATGTTGCATATCCGAGATTGGAGGGATTTTCATGAGTAGTAATTGATTGAGAATGATTAGTGCTTATAAGACTGAGATAGTGGAGATCAGTCTCAAAGGGAGTCTAGCCTCAGAGGGAGCATCCCTATGGAGGATCATGATCTTTAGGTTCATATTTGATGAGGTAGAGACACTACCGAGATGCAAGGTTCATTCTATAGGGTATGATATAGTGATGGATGCCAGATGGGATAGTGTCATCAGAGATGCTGATGGTTACTTCCTAGTGTTGGAAGTACCTCCCTATCTATGCGAGAGTGTTTATTTTTGGTAGCTTGGGAGGTACTCCAAGCCCTAGGGTTTTGGGTTTGGAGGGAAAAACACCACAAGAGTCACTTGTGGGCATGGAACCCAAGCATCGGTGTTTTCACCCATTTAGATTTGGGAGAAAACCATGAGCATGTTTCAAAATGTTATAGATGAGGATGATGGCCCTTGCCGAGATGATTCTAATGCAATGAGGATCATCTGATTCTGAGTTGTAGAAATGGAGATATGAGTTTTTTTAAATATGTGTGGGTTTGCATGAGTTGAAGTCAAGTCGACCTTGTTTTAAGAGGCCTAATGATAGCTTGGTAGCCCTCTTGTTGACATTCATTGTAGCCCTTATATTCTGTATGAATACAAGGTGAGGGAGCATTCATTTCGCCATCCACTGGAGCAACACAAAGCTAAGAGGAGGTCGTTGAAAAGGGAGGATTGTTTTGTGTAAGGTTGCAGGTAAAGGATCATCCAAATGAAGGAGGATAAGCCTATGCTTAGGGCTTATCTGTGACTATTTGGGTACAAGGATCACCTTGCAGGAGGATCGAGTGAAATAATATATTTAAAATATTGTTTTGATCATTATTGTATGAGAAGGACATATATATTAGGGCCACAAAAGGAGGGTCACTTTAGCGAGGAATAGAAGGAATCATGGAGCCTTCTTATGTATATTTTAAAGTGCATGGAGGTATATTATTAGGCTGAGGTTATAAAGGGAGTGTAGGGCTATTTTCAAGTGGTATTTAATCTCTAAACAAGCTGAAATGAATATTTCCCTATGATGATGAGGCCAAAGGTGTGTAATGGCTAGTTTGAGGGTCAAACGAACCATAAACTGAGAGATATAGGAGCCCATTCACAAAATGAAGTATTCAACCTTATGGAAGAGGAGGAGCCACGATTTTATGGAGTAGAATTGACCAAAAAAGGTGAAATAATATGGGCTACAGTTGTGCCCTAACCAATTATTAGTCTTCTGCAATGTTAAATTGCAGTATTCAAGGTATGTGACCTCTTTATTATTGCCAAGTGTTGGGTCAAGTAATGACAAATATTGGATCATTTTATGATCAAATTGTGGAAACCAAGGAGGGAGGGATAACATGGAGATTAGAATCCCTAACCAGTGGGAAATTTCCATAGTGAATATTGGTGACTATATTTGTGTAATATATCCTCTATTCCAAAGCAAAAGAAATATGTGGAGAAGTCTATTGGTAGCCAATAGAAGGGTCTCCTAGGTGTGGGAATGCCCTAGCTAGGTGCAGATGATACAACATGTATTGGATGCTTGTGGACTGTTGGAGGGCAGCGTGAGAGTGGACCAAATGTGGTCATGATTTGGCACTTATGGGGTGCTGGAGAACCTCATGATAGTGTCCAAGTTGGAGCCTAGTGTGCAACACCTTGATGGACAAAGGTAGTTGCTAGAGTGGTAATTGTTGGAGCTCAAGGGTCTCATCATCCAGGAGCAGTTGGTGGAGCTCGAGACTTGTGTGTGGTGGAGGAATTCTATAGAAGATGATGGGAAATACTCCTAGCCCATGTTCATTGTGGGAGATGGACATCTTGCAGTGATAAATTGAAGCCTTTCGTGCCCTATGGTGTTCTTCATCAGTGCAACACAGGAAGACCATAGTGGGATGAAGTCCCTAAGTAGATGAGGAGAAACAGTGGGAATATTGAAAGTTTTTCAAAATTTGGGTTATGAACAACTCGACAAGAGTCTTGATTTGTTGTGACCTTGATGGACTAAGGCACAACTAGTGATAAAATTGACAACTGAGGTTCAGTGTCCGAATGGAATTGGATCATTAATAGAGGTAGGAGTTGTAGATCGGGAGCCGAAGGACCGAGCAGGTATCGGGTACGATTGAGAGGAGATGAGAGAGCATGTGACATCCATATGGTCATATTATCTTGTTGAGGGAATATTGGTCGTCTATATACTTACACGAAGCCCTAGTTTTTATCTTGTACTAGTGGATGATTGAGGGAAATTATCCCGGGTACTGGAGCTCTAGACTATTGTATTATATGTTTTTTAATATAACGATGCTGGGTTGAAAAATGTAAAAAATTGTTTATATTTTGTGCATGTGTGATTTATTTTCATTTATATTCCTTTGTTCAAAGTAGTTATGTTTATATTCTTGGTTTGGTAGTGTCATATATTTTAATATTATATCCTAGACCCAAGGTCGAGGAAACTCAATATGGTATCAAAGCATATCTGAGCTAATTTTAGGGACAGTGAATCAGAGCATGCATAATGAAGCAACTCAGAGGGAGTTGTGGGTGTCTAGATCATGGAGCAAAGGGTTCAGCTGAATACAATTAGATGTGGTCTTGACTGGATTGGTAGCGATATTGGCTAGGAGTTCTAGTGGATTGGTGGTGAGCCTGGTGAATACTATTTTATTGTGGGGAAGATTTTTGATCATGGGATTCCATTGATTTGTCATGGATGGTTGGGATAACTCAAGAATTTATTTAGCATGGACGAGATCAAGTTGATAGATATGGATTGATGTGAGGGACTATAGGTTGGAAGGCTAGAGTGTTTTTTAGATCATGATGCTGCATATCTGAGATTGGAGGGATTTTCACGAGTAGCATTTGATCGAGGAGGATGAGTGATTCTAGGACTGATCTAGTGGAGATAATATAGGCTCAGAGGGAGTCTATCCTAAGAGATAGCAGCCCTATGGAGGATTAGGATGTTCAGGTTCAAATGTAATGAGGCAGAGACATTACCAAGATTCACGATACATTCTACATGGTATTCTACAGTGATGGATGCCAGATGGGCTAGCGTCACTAGAGATGATGATGGTTACTTCCTAGTCTTGAAAGTACCTCCCTTACGAAAAGGGAGTGTTGATTTTTGGTATCTTGGGAGGTACTTCAAGCCTTAGAGTTCGAGGTTCAGAGGGAAAAGTTCCACAAGAGTCACTTGTGGGCTTGGAACCCAATCATGGGGTTTTTCACCCATCAGTATTTGGGCCAAAACCATGAGCACATTTCGACATGTGATGGATGAGGATGATAGATCGTGGCAAGGTGATTCTAATGCAATGAGAATCACCTAATTTCGAGTTGTATAAATAGAGATATGAATTTTTAAGTTATGTGTGGGTTTTCATGAGTTGAAGTCAAGTCAGCCTAGTGTTAAGAGGCATAATGATAGGTTTGCAGCCCTCTTGTTGACATTCGTTGTAGCCTTTGGATTTGGTATAAAACAAGGTGAGGGAGCATTAATTTAGTGATTCATTAGAGGACCACAAAGCTAATAAGAGCTCAGTGAAAAAGGAGGATTATTCTATCTTAGGCCGTAGGTAAAGGAGAAGCCAAACAAAGGAGGATAAGCCTATGAATAGGGCATATCCATGACTTTTTTGGTACTAGGGTCACCTTGCAGGAGGACTGTGTGAAAGAAGATATGTACATGATTATTTTGTTCATTATTATATGAGAAGGAAATCTCTATTAGGACCGCAGAAGGAGGGTCACTTCAGTGAGGAATATATGGCAGCATGGAGCCTTCTTAAGTTTGTTTTAAATTGAATGGAGGTATACTCTTAGGTCGAAGTAATAAAGAGAGTGTGGGACTATTTTCAAGTTGTATTTAATCTCTAAACATGATGAAATTAAGACTGTCTTGTGATGATGAGGCTGCAATCCTGTAATGGCTAGTTTGAGGGTCAAACAAAGCATAAAATGAGAGTTGTAGGAGCCCATTAACACAACGAAGTATTCAAACTTGTGAAGGAGGAGGAGCCATATTTTTATGGAGCAGCATTGACGACATATGGTGGAAGAATATAAGTTACATTTGTGCCCTAACCAGTGATAAGTTTTATGTATTGTTGAACAACAATCTTCAAGGTATGTTCCTTCTTCATTATTGCTAAGTGTTGGGTCAAGAAGTGACTAGTATTGAATTGGTTTATGAGCACCCTATGGAAGACAAGGAGGGAGGGATGACATGGAGGTTAGAATCCATAACTAGTGGGAATTTTCCCTAGTGAATATTGGTGCCTATATTTTTGCAATTTCTCCTCTATTGCATAGAAAAGGGCATATGTGGAGAAGTCCATTGGTAGCCAATAGAAGGGTCTCCTAGGTGTGGGGATGCCATAGCTAGGTGCAGATGCTACAATGTGTATTCGAAACTCATGTATTTTTGGAGGGAAGTGTGAGAGTGGACCAAGTGTGGATGTGATTGGGCACTTATGGTATGTTGGAGGAAAATGTGATAGTGTCCAAGTTGGAGCCTAGTGTGCAACACATTGATGGACGAAGGTAGTTGCTAGAGTGGCAGTTGTTGGAGCTCAAGGGTATGATTATCCAGGAGTAGGTTTTGGAGCCCGAGACTTGTGTGTGGAGAATGACTTCTACAATAGATGATGGGTAGTCATCCTGGACCATGTTCATTGTGGGAGATGGACATATTGTAGTGATAGGTGGCATCCCTTCGTGCCCTATGTTGGTCTTCATCGGTGCAACACAATAAGAACATAGTGGGCTCAAGTCACTGAGTAGTTGAGGAGAAGAAAAGGGTTGTTTAAGAGTTGTTTACAAGTGGATCTATGAAAAATTCGATAGGAGTCTCGATGTGTTGTTCCCTTGATGGACTAAGGAACAACTAGTGAGCATATTGAAAACTGAGGTTCATTGGCCAGATGGAATTGGAGCATTGATTGAGGTAGGAGCTGCAAATCAGGAGCCAGAGGACCAGGTAGGTATAGGGTATGACTGAGAGGAGATGAGAGAGCATGCGACAACCATATGGTTAGATTATCGTGTTGAGGGAAGATTGGTCGTCAACATACTAACACCAAGCCCTAGTTTGTATCTTGTATTAGTGGATGATTGAGGGCTATTATCCCTGGTACGAGAGCCTTAAGATGTTGTATTATATGTTGTTTAATATAATGATGTTGGGTTGAAAAATATAAAATTTGTCTATATTTTGTGCATGTGTGATTTATTGTCATTTATATTCCACTATGCAATGTATTTTTGCTGAGATCCTTATTTTGGTAGCATTAGAGATTTTAGGATTCTATCCTAGACCCAAGGTCATGGAAATTCAATAGGAAATCCCACTTTAGATGATTTTCCCCACAAATAGAGCATTTAAACTACTCTTTATTTTAACATCTATGTTTTTGTCCTTCTTACTAATGCACACTACCATTGGAAGTTGGACTATATTTCTGCTGAAATATATTTACAATAGCTAACGACATTCCCTCTTGTCCCCAATTTTCTTAGGCCATTTTTTCTTATCCTTACTGTTGTTCCTTGTTTTCAAATCAGTTTTAAATTATAGAATACACTTTTCTTGTTCATAATAGTTTTTTAATTTCTATATGACATCATATATAGTTTTTTATTCATAAAACTCTATGTGGTATTTAAATGACACAGAAAACCCACTAATAAATCACTGAAAAATTTCGTTCTCTTACATGAGATATGGCACATATCTCAACAATTCCAAAAATATGGTAACATATTCTTCATCTTTGAGTTATCCCATTTTTAGCTCATAAAAATCCCTTGCCTTACTTTAATTATATCTTTTTGATAAGTATTTGTCTCTAAACAACCTCTCAAACTCACTCCTTGTCAATGTCTCTTTAGTTATACATTTAAAATTCTTGAAATCATCCCACTATATGTCTAATTTTCCTTTCAAACTATAGGTGGCCACTTTTTTCTTTCATGTTTTCAGAATAATCATGAATTCTACATTTCTTCTACATGTTTAAATTTCTTCATTTCTCCAACAAATGTAGGTGGTCTGGCCTTCTTAATTTCTTCAGGAATCTACTCCTTTTATCTTCTTTTCTAATGATGGTAATGATGAGAATGGTGATGATATCTCTCGGTATCAGAATTAGAATGTCTACCAGAGTGATTCCCATGAATGTTGGTTTTTGTTTTTGGTGTTCTCAATGGTGCATCTCCCCTGACAGTGTCCTCACTTTCTCCTTCGTGCCTCTTCTTGGACCTGCCACCATATGACCCATTTTTTTTCTCTTTTGTCCCTAAAGAGTATTTATTTCCTCTATGACTATTTCCCTACTCATACTTCGTTTGTCACTGCAACTATGAGAGCCTTTTCAGTATTGTTGTATTCACCTCTACCTACGTTTCTTGAGCCTTGATCAACCTTTCATTATCTACTTTGAAACTTCGAATATTAGCCTTCATATTTCTCAAGGTATCCATCCAATCAACAGAGTTTACCCCTCTCCCTTGGCCAACTTATCTTTCTTTTTCATTCATCATTAATTCTTCATACACATGTTGTAACTGATCATAGCTATATTGTACTATTTGTGTTCTCATTTCCTTGTCTTTCCCTACCTTTTTGTTGCTTTTGATGTGTTTTCATTCACATGAAATTGTTAGACACATGATAATATAAATAAATAACAATAAATTATGCCATGAATTTTATTTTGCAAATCTACCATAATGATGCCAACTTTAACAAACAACCATCCATGCATCTCTAGCAACATATAAACAAAAAATGTTAGCTCATCAATAACAATAAAACATATCAATCATGCATTCATACATTCAATCATTCACCCAATGAATTAAACAATGAACATGCTTATTTTTTCTCGTGGGAGAGCTCATCTGGTCCAAGTGTTGAACTTGGATGCTCTGAGACCACCTATAAATACACCCCTTTTAACCCCAAAACCCAACCATATTTAAAAGGAGGTGGTTACTCTGCTGGCCCAACTCCCAAGGTAAAATTATGTGAACAAGAGTTAAAAATATTTAGTTTTTAAAATTTTCCACAATTTTAAATAAAAAACATTGTTATGTTCGCCTCATCATGCCAATTCCAATTATATAAATTTCACCTCAATCTGACTTATGGATCAAAATTTATGAACTTTTAAAGATTTACCATAACCACCTCACTAGGTTATCATGACCTCCACGTGGCAACCTCAAAAAGTCCTATGTGGCAAGTGGTAAGGTCATACTCCATCGCGGTGGACCCATGTGCCACTTGACGCATGGGCACCATGGAAAGCCCACATGGTAGGCATGAACCCCGAAGAAGGTTTGGGTCGGCCCTAACCTTCTCACCGCTACAATGCAATTCTTCTAGTGGGTATGACCCCCGATCTCCTATCTTACTCAAGCTTCATACTTGTGGGCATGGAGAGCTAGGTTGGCCCACCAGAGGTCGGACCTTCTAGGACAACCTCATGACTTATGAACTACATGACCTACAATGAAAAAATCTATTTTTTAACTTGAATTTTCTATTTTCCCAGCAGTTTTACAGAGCCATTCTTTTTCTAAATTTTCAATATTTTCTTATGGTACTTCCAACACTTAATGGCTAACAAATTCATAAGGAATTTAATGCTAAAATTAAGAAACATTCAATCATAATCAAAATAGAAAAACCATAACACTTTTGAGTGCATTTATTCACAAAATTACAAAGAGCTGTAACAACTAAATAATGGAGTAGAAAACTTATTTCCAGTGGTTCATACATGACATAATGCAACCACAAGGAATTGAATCAAGACTTCCTTCCCTTAAATTTAAGAATTTACCCAATGGCATGCAATAATTATTCTCATACTCCCACAAAAATTAAACATGCAATCAACACAAGATTAAAAATATTTCTAGATTATTTATAAACACTATTGAACACTCATTTCTACTAGTGCAACCTAGCCTCATCATAGTAAATAAACCCTACAACCAAGATCTTAGTGTAAACCATGCACTTTATGCATCCAACAATTAATCACCCCATCCCTATGGAATATGTGTCCCATTACTCAACCCACTTATTTTTTATAAAAAATATTTACATTTCATACATAATATATATTAGTTTTTGGGATGTCACAATAGAATAAAATTGGATGTAACACTAGGATAGGATTAATGTGTGATATGATGGAAACATTACTTTGTATGATCTTTCTTGTATTTAATTCAAGAAAAATAGAGAGGGACACTTAATTTGATATAAAAAAATGGGCATTGTACACCAAGGTGTGAATAACCAGGGTTGTTATGTGAAATTATGAATTACAGATAAAACACATTCCCTAAATGTGGTGTTATGCATTTAGAACAAAAGATCAAAGACTTTGCAAACACTTTCTCTAAGAGTAAATAGACACACAAAAATATAGAGGAACCTACTTGTGATCCAAGTGATTCCTATTCTCCTTCTATCGCTTTTGCTATAACTTCCAATCCAACTTAGATTTCCAGACTAGTTCCTGCAAGTATGTAATATCCCCAAAAGGGACTGCTTAGCAAGACAGGCCTGAAAAATTCATTTTTCAGGGATGTGTGGTTCAGAAACCAAGATCATCCCTTGGATCCCTTATATCTAATAATCTAAGACCCAAATCCAAGAGGATATCATAAACGAGTCAAGCTAGGTGAGGCAAATAGGCTTCCCACACCTAGTATGGCTTGAATATTGCCCAAGGGCTGCAACAGTATGTAAACACAATAATGGAATAAAAGAAAGATTTAAACACAAAAATATGTTAAGAAACACTTCAGCATCAATTTTATGTACAACAGCAAGAAGTATGATCTATTCTACCCAAAAAAGATGGGGAAAAGAAGCAATTTATACCCTAAAAAGGTTAAATTTAGATATTTGCATAATAATAAGGTCAAATTATGGTGGTATCCCTTAGCTTAGGTCATGTGGGACTCACATACCAAATTTGAGAAAAAACAAATGACTCTAGCTATGTTAAACAGATCTCCCACTCCCGATATGGCTTAAAAATGCCCAAATCCCATGACTTGACCTATGCTGAATTTGATGAAGCATATATAGCACAAATTTATGAAGGTTTATGATGAAAAATGATGGAAAATACATACATACATTTTATTACATCAGATAATGGAGAAAAATAGAACATTAGCCCCCTTTACACATTTTATAAATGACCCGACAAGGGGTTTCATGAAATTACAAGTGTATGAATGAAAGATATGTAGAATCTGGGTCTAGAAAATCCATTAAACTACATATCTATAATAAAATATCTGAATAATACATGAAAGTGAAGAATAATGGTGTACAAAGCTTTCCCGGAGAAGGGTTGGCCCTTCCTCCAAGAAATGAGCTCACAAACAAGGGTCTTGACCATGTTACTGCAACAATCAGAGAAATAATGTAGTTTCTGCAAATAAATACACTAGAAGATATGGAGAGTACATTTTCCACATGCCAATATCTGAATATCAGCCCAAATTCTTCCTCACTGATCTCCCAGAGAAAGAAAGGCTTCCTCCCTTGCAAAACTAGCTCTGGAAGTGGTGTTGTGATCCCTCACTGCAACACCCTGCAACACAACGTTATAATTCAGCAGAAATAATGTTGTAGCTAAAGGAGGATGCTTGGCCTCAAGCTTGGATGTGAGGCAAATCAATGCAATCTCCTTCAAGAGATCTCTCAAGAAAGGAGAATGATTCCTAAACAGGAAATCCTTGTGCTAAACAACACTACAGCTCTGCTAAACAACAAGAGAATGCCAATAGTCTAAACAGAAAAAATTCTATAATCATCAAGCTAACCTCAAAAGGTTGACATCCTCTTCCTTATAAACTTGTGAGCCTCCTCACCTTGGGTCCCATCCATTAGGGTTTCCAACTCCACATGAGAAATTTCCCTCCAATATTATGTTGCTTCTCCATCAAGCCACTCCTCCATACTGTGTTGTTTCATTTGGTCAAGGTTGAACTCTTCAACTTATTTCAGCCCTTTTCACACTTGAGTGTTCTCAACCTAGCTCTCATAAGTTTTTCTCAGCTGATCCATGTTCACATTGAGCTAGTTACTTTGATGATCTCCTCCTCTTCAATAATGCATGTTGACTTAGTCAAACTTGACTACGTCCTTATCCCTTTGCTCATGTTTACACATGAAAGTGTAAAATCCAGATCCTAAAATGATATCCTTCCACATTAGCATGGAAATTATTCAATTTTTTATTGGGCATGGATCTCCTTACCCATTTATTCAATTCCTAGGTGATAAAAGAAAAAATCAATATTCCAATTTGCTGCATGCAAATTTTGGAATATTACAGTCCTCCCCTCCCAAATGTTGCTTATCCTCAAGCAACTGCAAGGATAGAACTGGAAGGTCTCCTTCCCTCTTCCTGTAGCATCCTCATGTGATGAAACTTTCCATTGAATATGATGATGTATCATCAATGAAACTCCATAGTGCCTCTCCCAAGCACACAAGCTAGCATTTGGTAAGACATTCCAAATGGCCATCATCATGAAAAGTGAAGTACTCAAGGAGACAAATATATGTTTTCTAGAGGTCCTCTCAAGGCATGGAGTCTGAAATGTATGGGAAACTGTCATTCCCCTATGAAACCTCCACCCCCAAGCTATCATCCATACAAAATGAGTCACCCTCTAGAATGGCAACTCATGAAGAATCTCTTCCACCTTTGGCTCTTGCAATGTAGGTGGGATGAATAACTAAACATGGTAGAAAAGATGGCCTACCCCACGCTGTCTTTCTCTCCACTCATGATAAGTGTAGAGGGCATGTTGATCATGGGTTGCAAACAAGTTTCCCTCAAGTGGCAAGAAAAGTATTGGATCTTCAAAGATCCCCTCTCCAAAGTTATGGATCATGCTAGCCCAAACCATTCCATTCAAAGTGAATGGCACATCACTACCATATGTCATCTAAATCAGAAATTTTTTGAAGGTTATGTGCAAGTGAGGATGATACACATGGTTTCTATAGTGTATACAGCGCAGTCTTTCCAACTGCTGATTTATAACATCATGTGGCAAGCTGTTCTCTAATGCGCTACCAGCTATGTAAGTTTTTTCATCTACTATAAGGTAGTAAGAAACAATATATATCAGCTGTACATGATCAAAACAACAATATACTTTCCCAAAGTCATGTAGAAATGGGTTATCATTATTACAAAGGTTGGCCCTAAAAAGACCATATAACCCAAAAATAATCGTGCTCCTTTGTGGAGCAATGCACTATGTACATATGGTAAAAAGATGCAAATACCCAACGGAACAATCAATAAGTACAAAAATTCATTTCTTACCATACATAGTGAGTAGGCTGAAAGTGAGGTCCATGAATGAGTCCTCCCATGAGAATCCTCTCATAAAAATCTGCAAAAAGGAGGGATACATACTCCTCTTGGAACACTCCATCAATGAGGACATACTCCCAAGTGACAGCACTGTAGGCCTTAGTGATAAGGCTCTAGTCACTCCATGACTTCTTCTCTTGACATTCCACATGTCAAAACAATCCACCATCATGCTGCTATGTGAGAAGATCTTCTTCCTACGTGAAAGCTTCTCCTTTTCCTTCAATGCTGAAGGGTAGACTCTTTGCACCTTGATTGTGTCATTCCTTCCTCATGAAATATCATAAGGATTATGGAAAAACCTCTGCCCATACTCTCCCAAGAGAAGCCACAAAAATAATGACTCTTGCTTCCCCCTCACACCTCCATCATACAAATATGAGGTGAAAATATGTTGATTGATATGAAGAGGATCAAATCAAGATGATACACCCAACATCTAGGCTGCCATATGATGCTAGTGTCCTGCCAAGTGTCTTCCACCCTCATACCCTTAGGAAAAGGATATGCCTCATGATGGCCAAACTCTCTCAAGAGTAGCCAACGCATCTTTTCCTCTTGCTGCCCTGTGTCATAGATCTGTAAGTGGCCTACCAGCCTCTTGCCTCCCATCCACATCCATTCAAATCCTTGTGGATGTATCCTATCATCTTCCCTATTGGTACTCCCCCAATGAGGGTTTCCATCCTCCAAAACCAGATTCTTCTCTTTGCATTTCATGGAATGTTGAAATGCATCTCCTTGGAGATCTCTTGGAAAATATCTCATACCCATTTCCACCTTGAATCCATCAAGATCCAAATGTGATAAAGGCAAAGCCTCCTCACTGCTGTTGTTTGGCAGCGCTGATAGTCTCTCCAATGATATAGTTTCTGCCTCATACTCCATCTCAAAGATGAACTTATGGTTTTTTGTAGGAGTATTTAGGACAAGGTTTATTTCATCCTCCAAAATTTTACACTCCAACCTCAAGGGTTGTGTGTAGCTCAACAAAGATTCATGTGGATGATGGTTCATCTCTTCCTTGAACCATTCAAATTTTCACAGCGCAGTGCAATCCCACTGCTCTAGATTAGTAATGTGATTTGACCGTTGGTCATGTAAAGACAAATTTCCACAACTTCCAGAAGGATTTTCTGCAATAATAGAAAGTGGGAATTATTTCATACCTTGATGAGATTTGGGAACCTCTTGTAGGGCTGCAAGGGCTCCTTCCTCCAATGTAATGGCTGCCCCAACTACTAATGTAGGTGGCTGCTCCTCCTTGAATGTGACAGTGTTAGTACAAGGCTCCTCAAGTGGTGGTGAGGACTCCTCCCTTTCTAATCCTCTACTATCAAAATTCTTGATCAGCTTTTGAGAAAAATTAGCAAGAGTAAACATTCTTGCATGACTCAAATGGCTGAACCACCAAATGTGGGCTTCATCTTCTAGGTGTAGCGCTAAGAGCTCAACAACCTCTTTCTATACCACTAGATGTAGTAGGAAAAATGCCTCAAGCTTCATCACCCAAGTCTTTGCTGAACATGTGTGTGATCCATTAAATGTAGACAACAGCAATATTTTGCTGCATGGCCTCTTCTCTTCCTTCAGCTGGAGGAATTGAGGATAAGCTAAAGTCTCCTTGAAGGCTCTAGGTTGAGATTTGTACTCAACAAGGTAATCACTTAGAATCTGATGATCCAAGTGTCCTTCATGCTTCTTTTCTTCTTCTTTGTGAGAGTAGGAAGTACATACAGTGTAACTTTCTGGAGTTTTATGATGCAACATGATGGAAAATACATACATAAATTTTATTACATCAGATAATGGAGAAAAATAGAGTATTAGCCCCCTTTACACATTTTATAGATGACCCGGCAAGGGTTTTCATGAAAGTACAAGTGTAAGAATGACAGATCTGCAGAATCTGGATCTGGAAAATGCAGTACACTGAATCTCTATAATAAAATAGCTTAATAATACATGAAATATAAGAATAATGATGTACAAATCTTTCCCGGAGAATGGTTGGCCCTTCCTCCAAGAAATGAGCTCACAAACAAGGGTCTTGACCCTAAAACTGCAACACACAGAGAAATAACGCAGTTTCTACAAATAACTGCACTGAAAGAGATGGAGATTACATTGGCCACATGCCAAGATCTGAATATTAGCCCAAATTCTTCCTCACTGATCTCCCAGAGAAAGAAAGGCTTCCTCCCCTGCAAAACTAGCTCCAGAAGTGGTGTTGTGATCCCTCACTGCAACACCCTGCAACACAACGTTATAATTCAGTAGAAATAACGTTGTAGCTGAAGGAGAATTCTTGGCCTAAAGCCTGGATGTGAGGAAAATCAGTGCAAGCTCCTTCAAGAGATCTCTCAAGAAAGGAGAAGGATTCCTAAATAGGAAATCCTTGTGCTAAACAGCACTGCAGCTCTGCTAAATAGCAAGAGAATGCCAATAGTCTAAATAGACAAAATTCTATAATCATCAAGCTAACCTTAAAAGGTTGACATCCTCTCCCTTATAAAATTGTGAGCCTCCTCACCTTGGGTCCCACCCATTAGGGTTTCCAACTCCACATGAGAAATTTCCCTCCAATATTACGTTGCTTCTCCATCAAGCCACTCCTCCATATTGCGCTGTTTGATTTGGACAAGGTTGACCTCTTCAACCTACTTCAACCCTTTTCACACTTGAGTGTTCTCAATACAACTCTCATAAGTTTGTCTCAGCTAATCCATGTTCACATTAAGCTAGTTACTTTGATGATCTCCTCCTCTTCAAGAATGCATGTTGACTTAGTCAAACTTGACTATGTCCTTATCCCTTTGCTCATGTTTACACATGAAAGTGTAAAATCCAGCTCCTAAAATGATCTCCTTCCACATTAGCATGGAAATTATTCAAGTTTTTATTGGGCATGGGTCTCCTTACCCATTTATTCAATTCCTAGGTGATAAAAGAAAAAATCAATATTCCAATTTGCTGCATGCAAATTTTGGAATATTACAAAGTATAAACACTAAACAAAAAAGAGACTGCAATATACGGATGCCTATTTATCTTAATAAATTAAATCGATTGAACATGAAACATATATATCAGTTAAGAATCCATCATATGAAAAGTAGAAACATAAACAGTTGAATAACAATATTTATTAATGAGTAGAAGTGAGAGGTTACAACCAATGATAGATTTGATGTCACTAGATCCAACATCATCCCAGCCTCATCACATTAAACATTTCACTAGCAGCATATCACTCCTATCACTCTCTCAATTGAAAATCCAACAACATTTCATTACCAAATTTCTTCCTTTTCTAGCACTACGATCTGTGCTCAATTTATAGGGAAACTGAAGGTAGTTTCTCAATCAATGAATTTATAATAATAGGAAAGACATGTTCCGAAGCTCAGAGGTGTTATATGGACACATGGATTCGAATTTTGACACATATGAACTCTTATAGAAGGCACTAACCATGTGGAGATTCTGGAACAATGAGAATGTCGCTCCCATTTGACCAACGAACTCTTGAATGTGGGAAGTGCTTTGCAGAGCACCCTTGAATGGAGGAAGTTGCATATTCAAAGTAGTTAATCCCTTGAGAGGCTGTGTTGGTGAGCTCATAAGTGATATAACATATACTTCAACCATTGGAAACCTTGCACTAGAAGTCATGAATGGTTTGTTCTCGTCTTAGGGCATGTAGCAGCTAAAATGATAGGGGATGATAGACCCTTTTTCATTGGTCCTGGGGATGATGTCCAGTTTTACCAGGTCATTGGGAATGATGCCCAAATTGACCTATAAAAACTTCCCCCTAAAGGATGAAGTCAGAATAATAACAATATTTTTTGAATGAGATGATTTACGATGTGATGATATGGAACTGAAGCACAGTGGTGACCTGCATCAATATTATAATACATTACATCATATATCCTCTTGATCATGAATTGATGAGGGAAGGCATTCCCATGCTCAGCACATAAAATATCTAATAACATGTACATAGTGTAGAAAGTCGTCTACATTGGAATGTTTCCCAATACAAACATGCCCATAGATATAGGCCCATGTTCGGATGACGATCTGTATGTAAGGTCACCATATAGATGATCTGTATAACAATCCTAAAATTGCAGCCCAAATGGATAAAACCAAATCCGAGGTCTTCTTATTTCATTCACTCGATCATTCGAGTACAAGTCTAGCCATGCGAATATATGATTTGTAGTCGAACATGGTAATACATCGTTTGATTACAAGGCAATGATGTGAGCTGTTAAAAAATGAAAGAGAACCACCATTGATGTTAATGGATATCAAGGTATTGCAGTGCATTTTGTAAGGTGTGAATAGATGATTCGATGTTGAACACCAAACAAAATATTTTAGTCAAAGGTCCAGAAGAGAGGATCTTATCGATGTTGTAACAAGCCTCATGGTACTGGAAGATGATGTTTCTAAGTAAACTTCCTGGATGATGATTTGAAGTCGACAGGAAGCCACTTTATTTTGAAATGGGAGTTACTGATTTTGAAGAAAAAATGTGACTTGATATAGCAATGTTTAGGGATGACTGTCATGAGAATGAAGTTTTATGAGTACTGTAGAAGGATGAGTATTCACTGGATGACTTCTCTTGAACATATCGGCAACACTGAGATGAGTTGGCAGCATTGAAACAAAACCAAAGTGAAGGTATGATGAACCATAGGTATGAATGAATCATCAAGAATATTACCCAACCCAAACAGTCGCGGTGATGGAGTGAAGTGTCATGTTCAAGAGCGACCTGCTACCATAAAAGTTCTGTTCACTTTCCCAAATTTTCCCCGGTCATTTGTCGATCAATACCTCTTTATTTTTTAAAAATATTGAGGAGGATAACATATGCCTGATCTATAATTCAACCCTTCGGGTGAATAATCTATCGCTATTTAATAATTTAATGAGTCTAGCAATGAATGAAACTCGATTCTTGCCATGATCGACAAGCCTGTCGCTATTTTATGTTTTAACGAGCCTAACGACACTGAAAGCTCATTCCTTTTTCATATTTAGACAGTTGGAAAAAGAGGAAAAAATAAAACTCCATAAGTACTTTTCGTAAAGTTGTCGCTCAGATCCAAAAAAGTGTAAAATAATATCTGAGAGAACCTCCTAGTCATGTTTGACCAAGGCATTCATTTTTCATAAATAATCTATCTAAGTCCAGAAAAGGGTTAAACTTATACTAAGTAGATATAAATTCATTTACTTTTACGAGCTCGAAAAGAAAAATGCTCGGCAATCTTTTCACATTATCGGGGTCTAAAAAGAGCTAAAAGAAGACTCCAAGGGTTCCTTTTTCACTGTTATCGAAGCTCAAAAAAGAGATAAAAGTGTGCTTCAAGTCCTTTTTCATTTTTATCAAAGCTTGAAAAATAAGGATAAAAGTATGCTTTGTGGTAAAATCATTCTTTAAATAAATTTGGATGACTAATCTGCTCATCAGTTGCAAACCCATTCAGAACAACATCAAATGGATTAAAAATACCTGTTTCATGATAAAAATTGAATAAAACCATAGTCACAGCAATAAATATGATTTTAAAATAATCAAATGACTAATTAAAATAGTTTTAATATTCATTTTTACCATTTTAAAGTTACCATTTTCATTTAGAGCTCTGAACCTATTTTTTCCCCCGAACTTCAACAGTTGATTGGGTGAAATTGGTAAGAATGTTTTGAATTCCCCCTGAAAAATAACATGTCAAATTCCCCCTGCAAGAGTAGATGCCACTCAAGCTTCATTTAATTCACCTAATTAGAATACTGGTTACTGATAGCTGGATGGAATGAGGGTTCATTATAGGGGAGGATTTGTTTTATTTTTTAATGAGCTTGACACAGGAAAAGAACTATGCTCATGACCTATTTCATTTTTTAAAGAGGTTGGCATAATAAAAGAACTATCCTCATGACCTATTTCATTTTTTAACAAGGTTTACACAGTAAAAGAACTATCCTCATGACCTATTTCATTTTTTAACGAGGTTGACACAGTAAAAGAACTATACTCACTGTGCAGTTGGACTAGTGAGTGTGCGCTAGAAAAGACGTATTCTAATGAATTCATCATTTAAGGAGTTTGATGAGCACCACAAATGATAATTTATAACATGTGCTGATGGGTCTTCTCCAGAGTTTTCATTTAATTTTGGAATTTCAGAGTGTAATTTATGTGAAATCACCGACCACCAAGGAGAATAATTGATGGGACCAGCTTGATATTGCACTGAAGATGTGAATAAAGGATCAAGCTATTCAATACTCATAAGGGAGGAACCAGATAGTATTCCAGATGATGACATGGGTGAATTCAATGGAAAAAACATTGTGTATACCCTATAGAATCTATGGTCACTTGAAGTGAAACAGTATTAACAAAAGTATAGGAAGGTGATTGAGGAAAATACTTGTACAGGTAAGGCTCCTATCGAAAATGAGTTGGAGTTAAAGGTGTCTTTTCTTGTGGTATTTATTCAATCGAAATCAAACTAGGTGTAGGAACTTCGCCATCAGGCACGAAGTATATTTCAGGAGGTTGACTGCACGATATGGAAGACTCAATGTCTACAATAGATTTTCGAGTGACCAATATAGGAACAACTTCTGGTTGTTCGACTTCGAGATCAATATTTTCTCTGCTTAGGGCATATAGAAACTGAAATATAAGGGGATGATAGACCCTATTTCATTGGTCCTTGGGATGATGTCCAAATTGACCAATAACAGTTTCCCCCTAAAGCACGATGGGATCTGGATCAACTTCCAGTTGAACAACGTCGAGTTTGCGAGGTATGGTCTCACTGATTGGATGGATCGTGACCACAGGTAGCTGTGAGGACTCCGTCTTGCCAACAGTAGATGAACAAGGATTTGTAGAAACAACTTGTTCCGAATCTGGTATATGTGAAGATGATGCTTCACTAGAGGTACAGATGGTACTAGTTTTGATAGAGCGATGTCACCTTCGCCGACCAGAAGTGGCTTCTGGTGGCAAAGGTGGTTTCAATGCAAGTCTACCCAAATGATGGGGAAAGGTATTTTATTCTTCCATGATGACTGATTTATTAAATAAAAGGGTAATCCTAGGAAAAAGTTTTACCAAGAAATTGTGAACTGCAGAATACCTCCTGGCGAACCAAGAAGTACGGGCAGACAATCTCCCCAAATGTTGTGTTCAGTGTATCATAATTTACAAGGTGTATGACTTAGTTCACTATGGATGGATAGAAACCTAAATTTTTCCTCCCAAATATACCCGAAGGTACATGGAAGCCCAAGTCCGTATTAGCATTTTCTAATGCGTAACCGCATAATGAGAGCACCCCTTTATACTTTTCATACTATAACACTGCCCGATATCCCCGAAGGTACGTGGAAATGCTACAATATACTTATGTATGTGGAGTGAGGTATCAAATTCAGAATGTATCATATACAATTAACGACAACTGCTATGTTTAACGGCGTCGAAACACGTCTCTAGCCTAGACCTTCTAAATGTTATCGTTATGGTTCCAATGCTTTTTTAGGTAAATTGATGTAAATTTTAAGTTGATATTGTTTATAAATTTGCCTTTCAAGGTTCGCCGCGATGATTTGATGGAAATTCCTAAAATGCAAACTAAAATGATAAACAAACTTTTCAATTTTAGTTTTTCAGTGAAAATCCTAGCTACTAAGGGGAAAAATCAATAAGTTTTGAGAGAAAACAACAAAGAGCACAAACTAATATGCAGCTTTCCTAATGTGTTCCTATGCAAAACACACAATTCACTATATTAAAAGGCAGGTTTTTATTTTTAGTCCCCTTAATGTGAATGCAAAAAGGAAACTATATGCATCAAATCAATAATAAAAAAATGTTTTCTTCTTTGAGAAACGATGAACTTAACAACAATTTCTCTTTTAGGAAAAATGAAGAATGGAACTACAATTTTTCCTATAGGAAACGAAGAATTTAATGAAAATTTCTGTTACGAAAAAAAATGGATCTAATGTAGTAATAAAATACTTTGAATTTGATTTTTCAATGATAAAGAAAAACACTTAAAGATACATTGAACAAACTTAATTTTCAAAGGAGGAAGAATAAGGCAAATTTACTGGTCTCTGAGAGGTATCAAACAATTGAAAACACAACAAACAAAAGGCTGAGTAAGATGGGAATGAAAAATTCAAAGGGAATTTGGTTGGCTAAGGGGGAAACACAGTCTCTAAGGGGAGACAGTGCATTTCAAAGCACCCCTGAATGGGAGACAGTGCTCTGCAAAGCACCCCTGAGTGGGAGACAGTGCGTTGGGCGCAACTAAGATTATTTTCAAGCTACAAAACACACTTCTAATGCAATTATTTGATTCAAAAGTATAATAATTAACATTAGATGCTATTGGGGGGATAAGTAGAGGAAAAAACAGAAGGAATGATAAGGAAACTCCCCAATGGATTTTCCAATTTGTTATGCGGAATTATGAATTACGGATAAAATGCATTCCCTAAATGTGGTGCTATGCATTTAGAACAACAGATCAAAGACTTTACAGACACTTTCTCTAATATTAAATAGACACACAAAAATATAGAGGAACCTACTTATGATCCAAGCACTTCCTATTTTCCTTTTGTTGCTTTTGATGTAGCTTCCAATCCAACTTAGATTGCCAGACTAGTTCCTGCAAGTATAAACACTAAACATCAAAGAGATTGCAATATACAAATGCCTATTTATCTTAATCAATTAAATCAATTGAACATGAAACATATATATCAGTTAAGAATCCATCATGTGAAAAGTAGAAACATAAGCAGATACATATATGGGAAAATGAACAACAATCTTTATTAATGAGTAGAAGGGGGAAGTTACAACCAATGATTGATTTGATGTCGCCAGCTCCAGCATCATCCCAGCTTCATCACAATAAACATCACACTAGTAGCATATCACTCCTATCACTCTCTCAGTTGAGAATCCAACAACATTTCTTTACCAAATTTCTTCCTTTTCTAGCACTAGGATCTGTGCTCAATTTATAGAGAAACTAAAGGTATTTTCTCAATAAATGACTTTATAATAATAGGAAATACATGGTCCCAAGCTCATATGTGTTATATGGAGACATGGATTTGAAGTTTGACACATGTGAACTCTTCTAGAAGGCACTGAGCATGTGGAGATTCCAGAACAATGAGAATTTTGCTCCCTTTTGACCAACGCACACTTGAATGTGGGGAAGTGCTTTGTAGAGCACCCTTGAGTGGAGGAAGTTTCATATGAAAAGTAGTTATTCCCTTGAGAGGCTGCGTTGGTGAGATCATACGTGATATAACATACACTTCAACCCTTGGAAACCTTGCAATAGATGTCATGAATTTTTTGTTCTTGTCTTTGGGCATGTAGAAATTGAAATGATAGGGGATGATAGACCCTTTTTCATTGGTGCTGGGGATGATGTACAGTTTGACCAGGCCAGTGGGAATGATGCCCAAATTGACCTATAACAAGGGTGATAATGTATCCTTTGCATAAGTCTATGATTCTACAAACAAGGAGGAGTATGCTTGTTCATAATAGACATTTTGTAATCTTGTCAAAACCATGTGAGGAAGATAGTCATTTAAAGCATCATAATCCTAATTCAAAAAGAAATAAAGTACTTGATTTTCCATATCATGAATGTTATGCTAAAACATATTCGAGCACATAAAAGGAAATTAATTTCCATGACCGTATTACAATAACATCCACATACATGGCATATGAAAGAAAAAACCATGTCCCATCGTATACCCCTTTAGGCTCACCATGATATTGAAATATCAAGATGGCTTCAATCAAGTGTTGAAAGGAAGCAAAAGATAAATCAAATAAAGAAAAAAACCAACAAACGAAACAAGAAATATCCATTATATTTCCTTTCGAGAGTGGTTTTGATATTGGATAATGTTTAGACTACCTATTGTAGGAAGAGTATATTAGTTAAGGCATGGGTAGTCTAAGTGATATTTTAATAGTGATAGATTTTGTAGCATCAGAGGTGTTCTAGTCTCGAAACTTTGTGAGAGGCTAAAACACATAAGTTCTCCAAAACTCGGAAATCGTTTCTGGAAATTCCACACAGAGATAGCTCAATTAAATTAACTGACCAACATTTAAATTTTTCCAAAGTTTAACTTATAAAAAATGGTTAATTAATAGTAAATAATTGATAAATGTCTGAATTCTATAGAAACTCACATGGATCAACTTGGAGATAATTTCAACCATTGATTAAGTTTTAATCTTGGTCATTAGAGCCACAACTAGATATTATAATATGAATTCCTTGGGCAGATGGAGAACGAACTCAGTGTGTGAGTTCCTTGGTAGATCAAGCTACCTAGTTGTAAATATCAATCAAATGAGAGAAGTTTGAGCCAAAAAGACGCATGAATGAAACACTAGTGCATATAATTAGTGATATAGATTAGCTGATTCTCAAATTTAGGTGTTTAGGTAGGAGACATTGAGTCATAGATCAAGTAGCAAGTGTTAGAGGGGCATAAACAGTGATCTGGAGGAATATTTCTAATTTCGGAGAGGAAACAACAAGTGATTTAAGTATTCCATAAAGAAGCTAGCCAAAAATAGTCACAAGGGTTGCGTGAAATTTTATAATGGGTCGAAGTTAGGGTCGCACAAGTTTTCTTAGTACAGTTGTGAGTATTGCTCGAGTTTTCCTAGCACAACCATGCATATTGTCAAAAGTAGAAACAACCAGCGTATGGGTTGGACGACCAGTTTTCAAAGGGAGACTGAGCTCAGGGTTTTCTTGTGGAGTGAGAGAATTTTTTTTCTGAATATTTTTGTCATGTTCTTGTTGATTGAATATCTAGCTGGGCTTCCAAATATTGTACTCATATTTTCACTACTACATAATAAAATAAACCCTCAATTGCTGCACTAGTTTTCCCACATTGGGTTTTTCCAGGGATGTTTGTCCAAAATTAACTTTCATTTTATGTGTGTGTGTTGGTATTTCTTTGTCCTATTTTTTCTTCCCCAAAATTTATTTTTGGTGAAGAAATTTTAATGTGATTAATTCAATATTAATTAGAAAATTAATAAACTATTAATCAGTTAGGAGAATTAATTTCCAGTTGTTGCATTTAAAGGAATTTTCACAATTAGGATGTTTAGCAATTGATATGTTGACTATTACACTAATTCAATTATAATGTTATATTTCCCTTTTATCTTCCTGAAAACTCTATGCTTTATATGATGCTTAGTTTGTTGTCCAATTTAAGTGTCTTGGTCCAAGTGACAGTGATATGAGGTAAAGTGAGATGTCATATTTGTTTTATTGTGGTTTGGTGGATGATGGGTTATTATAGATGACATGATTGATTTATTATATGGATCCAATCCACTAATAAAGTATTAAAATCTTCCCCTATTTAGGTAAGGAATATTTATTATGGGATGGGTGGATGAATGTATTATGGGGATAATGGAATGAACCTATTATTATATAGCCAATGATATTTTCGAAGCTATGATGGGGTGATATATGGACATGTGCTAGGTATTTATTATAGATGAGATGAGTGTTTATTATGGATGGAAATGGAAGAGTTATTATGGAAGTCTAGAAAATTAGAGAGATGGTGGATGAAACTCATTACACATGGTGCTTACAAAGAGTGTTTTTTCCATGGTACTTATCCAAGGAGCCACTGAAGTGGATTTCACCATAGGATGGATTATATATTTTTATTATTATTATTATTATTTTTCATGAGTTGGGATACCGTGAGAGCTATCTGTATAAATTCTTAATATAATTGTTATTGATGGGCTCTACTAGAGGCTTAACCTCAGGAGTCAAAAGTTGATATGCTCCAATTCCATAACTAGAAGTGATGAAAAAAGGTCCCAACTACAAATGATGAAATAAACCCATGTTATTTGTATATAATGGAAGCTTCTAATTTTCCTCAAGTACTAGGTATCCAACCTAGAAATTTCTATTCTTTATCTTCTTATTGCAGCTATGATGAAGGCTATTTTGGTAAGCTTGTAAATGTCTCAATGCATTGAGTTTTCATTCATCTAGAAGAACTAGCTCATCAATATGGAAACTTTGTATTTTGCATTATAAACAAAGTGCTACAAATATATTGATAGAGATGGCATATTGAAATCAATAGGTAGAATAAATTTAGTACCATAAACAAGAGAGTATGGAGTGGCACCTGTAGGAGTGTGGATACTAGTGTGATAATCCCATAAGGCAGGATTAAGTTGTAGGTGCTAATCATTACCAAGTTCATTGACCATATTTTTGAGGAGTTTTATAATGGTTATGTTAGACGCATCAACTTTTCTATTAACTTATGAGTAATATGGGACAAAGAAGTGATGTTGGATATGGAATTCATGGAAAATATTGCAAACATCAATTTGTTTTAATGGTGTACCATTTTAAGTGATAATAAATTTTGGGACGCCATATCAAAAAATGATATAATTCAAGATGATTTTTGATATTTGTTTCCAATAATATGCATGTGGGGAATGACTTCTATCCACTCCATAAAATACTCAATGGATATGACTATGAATTTATTCCCATTGAATGAGGTGGGCAAATGTTTTCCTATGATATCGAGTCACAATTGTGATAATGACCATGTTATAGTAATCGATTGGAGCTCTCTTGATGGTGCATGTATCAAATATATGTGTTTCTAATACTATAGACATTTATTTCAATATTTTTGAGCATATTATTTTGTAGTGTGTTAGTAATAAACTATTCCAAGTAATGACTTAGCTAGGGTTGAATCACTAAAGTGAAAACCACATATTCATTCATGTATCTCATGTAATATAGTATTATCCTCCTATGGGTTGTAACATATTTGGAGGATACCAATGAGACCTATTTTGTATAGCATATCACAAGTATAACGAATTAAGATGAACAATGAATGAAGGTTTTATTTCGAGTGTTGGTTAGGTTGGGTGGTAAAATATTATTGCGAAAGTGTGTATAATTTTTTTTGTGACAAAATGAATTGGGGCAACAATTTCTCATACAAGTTCAGTATTAGGGACCTCAAAAGATGGAGTGAACAATTGGTCAACTAGTAAATCATATCAATGAATATTTTTAGGCATGCCAACAAGAGATCCTATGGTTTCCATTGCATCAAAAAATATGTTGTTTAGTCTTGGTGCCTACTCAAAATTAATGTCAAAAAAGTGTTTCTTGAAACTATTAGTCATCCTTTTATAAGGAATTAATTTTTCATTCTTTTATTGGTACTCATCATTAACTTGTCTAATGACTAATTGAGAATCTCCATAAACTTGAAGCATTTTGATGTTCCATTGAATAAGCATCCTCAACCATGTAATGAGGCTCTGATATTCTACGATTTTATTTGTACATGGGAACACTATCTTGTATCATTTCAATATATAATCACCCTAAATTGTGATAAAAGATATATCAACTCTTGATCCATCCTAAGTATATGAACAACCATAAAGTAGAATTTCCACTTAGGTGCAGTTGTGATAATGAATATTTATTCATCAAAAACTTGAACTCTTAGGGATTCTCTACATATATTGATGCTTCAACCAACTAATTTACATTAACTTGTCCCTTAATAACTTTTAAATCCACATATTCTATATCAAATTCGCTTAATATCATGACCCACTTATCCATACTACCTATTATAGTTTCCTTAGATAGAAGATATTTGAGTGGATAAACCTCATTAAATAATCTTAGTTTATTGATTGAACATGTAGTGTCTAAGCTTTGAGAGTAAAATATGACTACTAAACATGCTCGCTTTATTGGTGTGTAATTTAGCTCATATCCTAATAGGGCTCCACTAACATAACATATAACTCTCTCTTTCTTGTGGTCATCATGTTGTGCTAGGAGAGCTCCTAGTGTTGATGATATAGCAGATATGTACAATATCAATGGTCTATCCTATACTAGTGGCACCAATACTAGTCTTTCAAAAATTGAAAAGCTTCTTGAAATCTGTCAATCCATTTAAAGGTAACATCCTTATGTAAGATATGGTTGAATGGATTACATTGTCCGAAATTTATGAACTAAATTGTCTAACAGACTGTAGTTTTACATGAAGGCTTCTTAATTGTTTTAACATAGTTGGTGCAGGAATATCAATAGTTTCTTTGACTTTATCTAGATTAATATCAATGCCTCTATGTGAAACAAAAAACCCTAATAGTTTTCCTGATTTGATTCCAAGGACACACTTCTTTGGGAATCTCACTTTGGATTCATCTAATCTATCGAAGACAACTTCCATATTATCCAAATGTGATGCTCTAGTAATGGATTTTCCCAATATGTCATGTATATAATCTTCTATCATTTTGTGATATAGGTTATGAAATATGGTGTTCATTTCTCTTTGATAGGTTTCCCTGGCATTTTTTAAAATGAAAGGAATGGCATTCCCATAGTAAGTACCCCAAGAACATGTGAATTATTATTATTATTATTATTATTATTATTATTTATTTTTTATGTTGGTCCTTGGATGTTATGTGGATTTGATTATATCCATAAAATACACCCATTAAGGAAAATATCTCATGAAAAGATGTTGAATCTACTATCATGTATTTATTTGGAAATGGGAATTCATCCTTTATATATGATTTATTTTAGTCTCTAAAGCTGGTGAAAATTCAGATGCCCCCAGTGGGCGTTGAAACAAGTACCAAGTTTGAGATCCACTCAGAAAAATCAATAGGCTGAATGAATCCAACATCTAGTAGTTTTTGTAGCTATAATTTTACTAAAATTATATCTGAGGGTTCATTTTTCAAAGCTTTTGTTTGAATGGTTTTGGATATAGAATACTATCAAATGATGGACCACTAGAGAAGGGTCTAGTCCATGCATATCGGTATAGGACCATGAAAATTCGATACTTTATTTCTAGAAAAAATCTGTGAAATCGCTATTTTATTTGATATTGAAACATGTTTCTAAGAAGATGATATTTGGAATATTTTGTGTCCCAACATTCGCCTCCTTAGAAGGTTCCACCAAGACTATTGACCTTTCTTTATTTCTTGTCATAATGGGGAGGTCAAATCATTCCTCCTTAGGCACCTCAAAGAGATTTTCAACCTCGAATATGTCCTTTATTTTTACTATTTTGGATACGATAGTGCCACAATGTGGTTTTCACTAAGGATATTTTGAAACTTTTTTATATTTCATTTTTGTGACTAAAGGATTTAATTATATCCCCAAAATATGCTTTGACATCTAGTTCCATAACAAAGCCTTCTTTATGATCTCCTAGGGGCATGCTATCTCTTAGTCCCATGAACTCAATGTTACCTTCATCATTTTAAAATAAATCCAAAACCAATGGTACTTGTTGGTTCTAATCAATTAAGCTAGGTTAAACTAGCATTATGTCATTTTTTGATGGCATGGATGTGTATAATACTTTGATTATAGTGCAAGTAGAGGTATCAAGGAATAACTTGTTAATATGTAATGAAACGTCCTAAATGGTACCCTCTTTAGAAGTATTAACAATGGTAGGAGTTTCAATCACATTTTTAGATTTACCCTTAGAATTAGTGGTCTTATCCAATGTTCGAAACCCAAGTCCTTTATTTGTTGTAGCTTTCTCTAGAGAGATATGTATTTTTAATTTTTGTCCTTCGGGTCCTAGACCATGCATTAGAGACATTTTGAGTTATAAAATGAGCCTCCTAAAGAATATTATAAAACAATAGTGGAAATAATAAAATAATATTATATTACATCATCAAAGTTTAGAGGGAAAAAAGGAAAAAAAAAATCAATTCGTATTTTCAACTTAGCTCCCTATGGTTTTACTCAAATTTCGAGTGGGAGCACTCGATGGATGAAAGAATTAATTCCTCATCCAAGGAGTACCAATTTTTCATACTTTCGATGGGCCCTACTACACAAAAAATAAGAAATACATGAAATAACATTTTTGCAATAATGTTTTTCATGTATTTCTCATTTTCATGTAGCAGGGTCCATCAAAAGTATGCAACATGATTACTCCTTAGATGAGGAATTAAATATTGCATCCAATGAGTGACCCCTCTTGAAATTTGAGTAAAATCGTAGGGAGATAAGTTGAAAATACTAGTTGATTTTTTTTTTTTAACTTTTGAATTTTTTACTCAAAAAATGGTGAATCATTCTCCAATTCTGACATCATCATCTTGAATCCTATTCATTCTTATAAATTTTATTTTGGTTGCACATTTCTTATTTGAGTCCCATGTTATACCTCAAAATTTATCTAATTATGATCTCTATAGACCATTTTTTTATGAGTGGATATCCCTTAGGATGTTGATTAATAGGTATTAGGATATGTTTTTCTTCTTTGTATAACCATTCAATGATGTCCTCTTCAATTGTATCTTTTTATAATCCCCCCCAACATGAGAATAGTGTAGATGAAAATTTTATTGTGAAAGGAGAAACTTTTTCTTTGAGTTGAGGTTTTCCATATGCTTTAGGAGGAGGAGGAAGCTATCCTATGCACAAGGAGATTCATAAATCATATTCTCATGTACATTCGTATTTTACTTGGACCTTGATCTTAGATTCAATAAATTTTGTGTTGGAGGGTGAAGAAAGTGTAGATAGATCCACATAAGCTACCTCATTGATAGGGTTTTGGTATTCCTTTTTAAGTTTCTCTACTAGGAATTTACAATATTGATAAGGTTCAGGATCTCCATGAATGGAGATTTATATATCATTATACAGAAACTTTACACACCCATGAAATGTGGAAGAAACATCTTTCATGGCATGAATCCATGCTTGGATTAGAAGGCGGTTTTAAGGTACATGAAGGTCCAACACTTGAAATTTTACATCTCTTGTAAGTAGACCAGTTAGCATGAATAAATTGATGACTCCTTTTTCCTTTCATTCTGTCTCCTCAAAACCCTTGATAGTTAATTTCTTATCTTTATCAAAAAATTCGCCAGGGCATGCCAATCATTTAACCAAACTTAAGGGACATATATTTATGTAGAAATTTATAAATACAATGATGTATTACCAAATTCTTCTGATCTAAAAATTATATCCACTATTAAATACAGAATCCTTCTACTTAAATCTTTGCGGAAATTTAATCATCAATTGCAAACACATGAAGAAAAACCCAATCACACATAACACAGATGTTTTTACCGGTAAAGCAGAAAGCTAAAAACCCCAACTATCATATATTATGTATATCATGTATCATGAAACAATCTCATACAAAAATCTACTCCAAGAGCTCTTAGTACAATATACAATCGTCTCACACTGTCATACAAAAATTGGCATAAACGTGCACCAATTCACTGCCTCCTGACAGCCTGCCTCCACTGTGCAATCTCTGCTGATGAAGATCCCTAAATGAATTTGATCTTGCTTTGCCTTGACTGCGCAATCCTCATTAGCATCTCCAAAGTGTGTGTAGTTGCATTGAATGCGCCACTATAGTCACAACTGATAGTCAAACATACTCTTTCACCTATCTCTCAAGTAGGTCTCCACTAGATCTGACATGCATGTAGTTAATAGTAGTATTTCTTTAGTTGCATGTGAAACCACTTCTTGTGAATTAATTAAATAATTAATTCACTAATCTCTCACTAGTGTATCTTTAGTTACAATTAGTTACAACTAGAACAACTTAGTTTAACTCACTTAACTAAGTTAAACTAAATAACAACTCACATTACTACACTTCCAACTCTGTTACAACTTTGTATCACTCAGTTACAATGAATTCCACTCTGCATGTCCCACCAACCAACCTTAGAACTTGTAATTCCTTCAGTTAATTGGTTTTCCACATCAATTAATCGAAATCAAGTGCTTCAAGAGAATAGATTATTATTTATTGTCTAATTATTATTAAGGGCTAATAATAATTGACATCCGGTCTATTTTTAGACATGCGATCTATAAATAGACTTAGCTCATGCATCTAAAAATAGAATCTCATCTATAAATATATTTTCTCAACCATATATAAATAGAGTCCCGTTATAAATAGAATATGCTCACCATTCTAAAAATAGATATACACATAAAAATAGCCTGCGCACCCCACCTAGTGCAGGTTCTTAATTTTCACTAGGATCACCATCTTGTTGAATCTCAAAACTCCCTCTCAATAAGAAAGGGATTATCCTTCACCCCGATCCTATCTCTATGTTATTCAAATTTGCTCCCGGTGAGCGCCTTCGTCAGAATATATGCATCCTGATCTTCCATAGGAATGTACTGAAGAAACATGATCTTCCACTGCACAAAATATCTGATATGATGATACCATATATCTATATGCTTAGATATATCATGAAACACATGATTAATCGAGATTTTAATGCAACTATGATTATCACAATGAATCACTGTAGGATCTAAATGAGAACCGAAAAAACCGACCAGGATCTTCCTCATCTAAATAGCCTCACATGAAGCTTGAATTGTGGCCATGTATTCTGCTTCCGTTGAACTGAGTGCCACGGATCTCTGTTTCCTGTTGTACCAAGAAACAACTGTAGATCTGATACTAAAAACCCCTCCTTATGTGCTCTTTCTGTCTGTTGGGTTTCCTTCCCAATCTGCATCTGTGAATCCATGCAACTTCACATCATCCACATGTATGTACCATAATCCATACTCAAATGTGCCCCTGATATATCTTAGGACATGCTTGCCCACCTTCCAAAAGAGCTTGGTAGGCTTAACCATTTCTTGACTAAGCTAGTTCACCACATAGCATATGGTCGGTCTTGTACTAATTAAATACATGAGTGAAACCACCAACTGTCGATAGACAGTAGCATCCACTACCTCTCCAGATGTAGCATCCTATTTCCTCTAGTTTCCTGGAAGAGGAGTATCCATGGATTTGCAGCCCTCCATATGAAACTTACCGTGTATCTCCCTTGCATACTTTCCTTGAGATGCAAACAGTTCACTGTAATATTCCTAAATTAGCATGCAACTAATTGGAATATAATTTTTTTTCCAAACACATAGTTATATGAATAAATGGGTAGGGAGGCCCATAAATCTTTTTAGCAGCAATAAAATCCCTCTTAATGGGGAAAGGGATCATATTCATAGTTGGATAAAACACCTTCATGTGTGAACAAAGGCTAAATGCATGTGGACAAAGTCAAGTTTAACCAAGTCAACAAAGTTAGTATGGAGGATGTGGAACATTAATGAAGATAATCTAGTAGGAATATGGATTAGCTTAGATAGTTAGAATAAAGCCACCTTGAGTATGGAAGAAGAAATTTCATGAAGATCCAGTCAATATTGACCAAATCCAATAGCACTGTTATGGAGGAGTGGTATTGATGATGGGACAACACAGTTTTGGAGGGAGATTCATTGCATGAAGATGGAAACCCTAATGAGTGGGACCCAAGGTGAGAAGGCTCACATTGTTTATAAGGAAGAGGATCATAGCCATATGGGGTTAGCTTATGATTATGATTTTCTGATATATGGTATGTTTAGAAATATTTCTTTCTCTGGTTGTTTAGCTGAGATAGAGTGTTGTTTAGCACAGGGTGTTCCTGATCAAGAATCCCACCTCTTCCATTGAGTAGCTCTTAGAGGAGCCTTGCACCATATTGTCCTCAATCTAGCTGAAGGCCAAGCTTCACCTTCCTTTGACAGCATAGATCCTATTGATGGTTTTTCTGTTTCAATAAGATGTAGCAAGTGGAGATTAGATCTTTCAGATCTAGTCCATTTCAGTGCTTCTTTTCAGTGGAGGAGGGTTCTACTTCATTGGGAGGACTATATTGAATAATTTGAGCATCATTTTCATATCTTGGTTGTAGGTAAATTTTATATTTATCCCTACAATGCATTATAGAGCTATTTCTGCGTTGTTTCTGTAGGTGTGTTTGCAAGGTGTTTCAGCTCAGCAATTGGAGAGTGATTTTCTAGGAGTTGGGGATCTTCCATTCACTTTGGAGATATTTTTGAGGAGATAATTTTATTGTTTATATCAGATGAGATCCACTTTCCAAATCTAAATATTTCCATAGATATACAGTCTTAGATCTTAGATCTACATCTTGTACTTGGTATTTTGCTGAAAACCCCAAGGGGGATTGATAGAGGAGCTTGTATAGTGTATGGATCTGTTATAGATCTAAATTTTTGGCCACATACTTGCTCTAGATATGATGTGAAATGTACAGCTATTGCAAATCCAATAAATAATGTTGTAAGGCTTTTTCTGTCTTAATATATGGTTGCAACACCTCTTTTTGAGGGATTTCTGTCATTGGAGACTTGTATTTTCCTGTCATGCATCTTGGGCCACTTTTAATATGTATTTTTCTGCTGTAATGACAAATGGAAGGTATCCATATTCGTCTCCTGCTTTATAAAAGATGATCTGCATTATTTTTATATCATTCTTCATTCTATTGTTGCATTCCCCATTTGGGAATATTACAGTGGTATCAGAGCATGATCTTTGGCTCAACCTGTGATTTTTCAACCAATATACTATAAGAAGAAGAAGAGAAGGAGAAAGAGATCAGAATGATGGAAGGAATGAGTTTCATCTCATCTCTTTTCAGATATAAGAAGAACCTCACCAAGGGGGTGAAGCAGAGAAAAATGGAGAGAAGAAGTGAAACCACATTAGGGTTTCAAGATGAGGAAGGTCCATGTACTTCCTATCACCAAAAAGAAGACCTGGTATTGCATAGATCTCCCAAGAAAAATACTATGGCCTTTTCTTTTGAAGATAAGAGGCATAGAGATGGAGAACACATAGATCATGAGATTATAAGTGAGTATCCTGTAGAATATAAGTCTCAACCTAGAGCTTTCAAGGAGAATCTAACCCTCCCACAGTTCATTCAACTCAAAGAAGAAAGGAGACCTTGCAGTAATGTAAGGAAGAAAGGAAATAGATTTCTATTGTCTACCTTTGATGGGTCATCCTCATGCACATCAAGAGCTTGGGGAATGAGGTTGGATGCATTTTTCCTACTACATCCAGTAGTAGAGAAAGAAGTTTTTGAGATTGAAACGCTGCACCTTGAGGTTGAAGCTAGCATTTGGTGGTTCATCCATTTGAGTCATGCAAGAGTGACTGCATTTGCAGATTTTACTCAAAGGTTGATCAAGAAGTTTGAAAAGAAGAAATCAAAGGAGAATAAGCCTTCACCATCACTTGCTGAAAGAGCACTTACATCAAGAGAAAAGATACTTGCACCTTTGCAAAGTAGTCTTGATCTCTTGACATCTAGAGTCCCATGCACTATTCTGGAGATGCATGAGGAGGAGGAGACTTGTATCAGCGCTGATGAAGATAGAGGGGAGCGGTCATCATCATCATTAGTTGGGGAAGCCATCACACTAGAAGAAGGAACCCTTGTAGAAGTACAAGATGTTCCCAAGCTTTACCATGGTATGCACATGTTTACATTTCTTGTTATTTCAGCACATCATATGGAGGATTGTGGGAATATGCCATTACATGACCAAGGGTCAAAATATATTGCTGATTTGGAGCAGCAGAATTTCACTGCGCTGGGCAGCCTTGATTTGTTCAAGGAGGAGATGTAATTTCATCCTAGAGTACCATTGTTGAGCTGCATGCAACTCTTGGGGTTGGAGTGTACGTTTTTTGAGAATGAGATGAGTATTGTCGTGAACCATGCCATGCAAAACTATGTGTTCAACATTGAGTATGATCTTAAGACAACAGATGCACCATCATGGAGATCAGCAACGCTATCATTGAGCAGCAGTGATGAGTTGGGGGCCCAACCATTATTGGAGCATTCCAATCACCTTCCCATATATATGAAAGAGGATAGGCAAATAGTTGTTGGGGGACATCTTATGATGGATAGCATCTCTCATGATTGTGATGGATATTTCTTGATGAACATTTCACATCATGAAGGGAGGTTTTTTCCTACCACCTATTTGGATCCTCATGGGGTCACCTTGGTCATTGATGAGTGGTCTTCATTTGGAGATCTCCAGGAGATTGCATTTCAACATCCCGTGAAATGCAAAGACAAAAATCTGATTTGGGAGGATGGTATTATCCATTGGAGGAATGCCACTTTTGGACATGATGATAGACACTCACCATGGGTTAGATGGGTGATATTGATGAGCAAGAGGTGGGAAAGCCACTTGCAGATTTATGATACTAGGAAACAGGAGGCAAGAATTTGTTGGTTACTCTTGAAAGAGTTTGGTCATCATATGACACACTCTATTTCAAAGAGTAGAGTGGTGGATAGACTTTGGCATGACACTTACATCATATGGAAGCAAGGAGTTTTTATGTATTGGGGTGATGTGATATATTTCATATCAATTATTATGTTATTTCTCCATGATTTATATGATGATAGTGTGGGGAGGCAATTAGAGCTGTTGTGGCTTTGGTTGTTACTGAGAGAGTATGGGTTGATCTTCTCCCATACTTTGCATGATGTTGCAAGAGTAGGAGATGGCACTATCATGGTGCAAAGGGGATACTCCTTAACCTTGGAGGGGGAGGAGGTGCTTCCACTTTGGAAGGGATCTCCCACATATAGTAGCATTGTGATTGTTGACTTTGGCATGAGGGATGTCAAAGGGAAAGACAACAACATATGGGGAGCCTCAAATTTCAGATCTACAACGTTGTCTCTTAGGAGGATTGATCCATATTGGAGGTCTCAACTTTTGATAGAGTACTCCAAGGATCTTGGTGTTTGCATGATTCTTGATGATCCGGAAGGAGATGATACATACATGATGGATGATGGGGTCATCTATTCTTATGACAGAGTCTTCTTGACTAGAGCTTCTAAGCTCAAGGAGCAGCTATTACATGCAGCACATGTGGGCTTTCTTTCCATGCACATTGATGCATATCATTCCTTGATGGAGGAGTTCACTTGGGAGGGCATCCAACAGGATGTATATCAACATAAGGAGAGATGCATAGCCTAGATGATGATGGATAGGTTGTCACAACCACTTCCCTACTCATGGATAGTGAGGGAGAAATTTCAGTTGAGCCATTTCAGCTCAATGACCAAGGTACATGGTAGAGGATGTAAATTCATGCATTATTATTTGTACTCTTTTAATTTGTGTGAGCAGTATATTGTACCAAGGAGGATCATCCCTTCTTTCATATTTTATTATGATGTACTAGAGGCCATTTGCAGCATTGATGTTGGCCATTTTATTTTTGGTTTTTGGGGGATGCCACATGATTTTTGGTGTGCACCATTGGCACCAAGTTTTACTTTCATGATACCATCTTTCAAGATGTTGTGGCAGAAAAAAAGTGGCTGAAAAGACACTTGTTACAATTTGTTTTGAGGCAGGCAAGGGATGCACTGTGCTTGTTCCACATATGGAACTATAATCCACCTCCTAGTTGTCATATGGCAACTTGTTTTCATTTGTTTTTTCTTCCATGTATTTATGATGTTCTTTTTCTTATGGGAAGCTTTGTTGGGAGGATGGCACAAGAGTTGGAGGTGCCCATTTGGAGTATGATTCTCCATACTTCATATGTTGCATGTTTTAGGAGAAAAAATGGGTAAACCAAGATTGCCACACTACACCTCTTGTCTTCATGTGGGAAGAGCGTTTTGGATAACTTGAGTTCTTGGGAGAGGAACTTCATGGATGTTTTGATTGGTCGGGTAACTTGGGTCATTCTTGAAGACCGTAATATTTCAGCCCAAGATCAGCATAAAACCCATACATATCATAAGTGGGGAGAGAAACAACATGGGATGGACATTTTAGTCCCACTTATTCAACTATGCAGCCCACCTTCTTTGCAGGAGCCTAAGGTGGAAGAGATGTTTCAGGAGTTACCATGTTGGAGGGTGACTCACTTTTTGTGGATGATAGCTTGGGGATGGAGGCTTCACATGGGGATGATGATTCCCAATATATTTCAGATTCCATGCCTCAAGAAGGCCTCTAGACCACATATAGTTGTTTCCATGGATGTCCCACTTTTTCATGATGAAAGCTATTTGGATTTTTCACCAAAGGCATACTTTTACACATGGGAGGAACAACTTGAGGACATATTGTTGAAAGAGCATATTGTTCTTTGGAGGGACTTATCACTTGAGGATGCTACAGGAGGAAGAGGAGAGGCTCTTCATTTCTATCCTTGCAGTTGCTTGAGGACAAGCAACATATGGGAGGGGAGGACTGTAATATTCATAAATTAGCATGCAACTAATTGGAATATAAATTTTGTTCCAAACACATAGTTAGATGAATAAATGGGTAGGGAGGCCCATAAATATTTTTAGCAGCAATAAAATCCCTCTTAATGGGGAAAAGGATCATATTAATACCTAGATAAAATACCTTCATGTGTGAACAAAGGCTAAATGCATGTGGAAAAATTCAAGTTTGACCAAGTCAACAAAGTTAGTATGGAGGATGTGGAACATTAATGAAGATAACCCATTGGGAATATGGATCAGCTTAGATAGTTAGAAAAAATCCACCTTGAGTGTGGAAGAAGAAATTGCATGAATATCCAATCAGGATTGACCAAATCCAACAACGCTGTTATGGAGGAGTGGTATTGATGATGGGAAAACACAGTTTTGGAGGGAGATTCATTGCATGAATATGGAAACCCTAATGAGTGCGACCCAAGGTGAGAAGGATCACATTGTTTATAAGGAAGAGGAAGGAATCCATATGGGGTTAGGTTATGATTATGATTTTCTGATATATGGTCTATTTAGAAATATTTCTTTCTCTGGTTGTTTAGCTAAGATAGAGTGTTGTTTAGCACAGGTTGTTCCTGATTGGGAATCCCACCTCTTCCATTGAGTAGCTCTTGGAGGACCCTTACACCATATTTTCCACTATTTGGCTGAAGGCCAAGCTTCACCTTCCTTTGAAAATGCAGATCTTGTTGAGGGTTTGTCTGTTTCAGTAAGTTGCAGCAAGTGGAGATTAGATCTTTCAGATCTAGTCCATTTCAGTGCTTCTTTTCCATGGAGGAGGGTTCTACTTCATTGGGAGGAATGTATTGAATACTTTGAGAATAATTTTCATATCTTGGCTATAGGAAAAATATATATTGATCCCTACAACACAGTATAGATCCAGATCTACATTTTTTCTGTAGGTATGTTTGCAGGGTGTTTCAACTCACCAATTGGAGAGTGATTTTCTAGGTGTTGGGGATCTTCCCTTCACTTTGGAGATCTTTTGGAGGAGATCATTTTATTTTTTATATCAGATCAGGTCCACTTTAAAGATCTAAATATTTCCATAGATCTATAATATTAGTTCTCAGATCTACATCTTGTACTTGGTATTTTTTTGAAAACCCAAAGGGGGATTGATAGAGGAGCTTGTATAGTGTATGGATCTGCTATAGATCTAACTTTTTGTCCACATACTTGCTCTAGATCTGATTTTTAATCTATAGCTATTGAAGAGCCAATAAATAATGTTGTAAGGCTTTTTCTATCTTAATATATGGTTGCAGCACCTCTTTTTGAGGGATTTATGTCATTGGAGACTTGTATTTTCCTGTCATGCATCTTATGGGCCACTTTTAAGATGTATTTTTATGCTATAATGACAAATGGAAGGTATCCATATTGGTCTCCTGCTTTATAAAATATGATCTAGGTTATTTTTATATCATTCTACATTCTATTTTTGCATTCCCCATTTGGGAATATTACATTCACCTTCTTGCTGCCATATTTCCAATCCAAGGAAATAATGAAGGAGGCCCATATCCTTCACCTCAAACTCCTTTGCAAGGTTCTCCTTTCATGAGTGTATCCGTTGCTCATCACCATTCATTATTAAATCATCAACATAAAGAAAAATGATTGAAAGCTTACCCTCCACCACAATCTGGTATAGGTTTGCATCCGCCTCACTCTTGGTGAAGCAAAGTATAGTGAAATAGCTGTCGATCTGAGTGTACAAAGAACTAGGTGCTTGCTTCAGCCCATACATCACTCTTTTGAGTTTGCACACATGCGACTCGCTGCTGAAGATCTCAAATCCTTCAGGCTTCTCAATGTACACTTCTTCCTCAATGATTCCATTAAGGAACGCAGTCTTCACATCCATCTGATGAATGTGCCAACCCATCTGTGCTGAGAGAGCAGGGATGGTCCTTATGGAAGAATACCATGTGACAAGTGCAAATTTTTCTTCATAATAAATCCCCTCGATGTGTGAGAATCCCCGGGCCACAAATCTTACCTTATACTTCTCAACACTCCCATCAACAGCTTGCTTAACCTTGTAGATCCATCTTGAACCTACCATTGATTTATCAACCGGCCTTGGAACAATTTCCCAAGCACTGTTTCTGACAATGGAGTCATACTCCTCCACCATTGCATCTACCCATGTGGGCTCCTAATCTGCTTCCTGAAATGAATATGGCTTAACCACAATACATTTTCTCATGAGATCCATGTATCCAGTGAATCGATCAGGAGATTGTCTCTGTCTGTGCTGTGAAGTAGGGGCTCCTACATTTTGTGCCGCATCAAGTTTCAACCTCTCAGCTTTTGTGGTACGCCTTCTGCCAGTTCTTATGTTTGGCTCTGTGTGAGTGGAATCCTCCACTCCATGAACCTCCTCCTATGGCTGATCCACATCTAGAGACTCATCTTTGGGAACAATCAGTTCCTCCTCTGCATTCAAGTCTGGCTCCCTCTCAAGTGACAACTTCATGGATTTCTCCTCATTTATTTTTATATCCCATCGCACCACAGTCATTCAACTGTTTTGGAAATGCACACGATAATTAAGGGGTTTTTCTATGTACCCCACAAATATCCCAACTTCAGCAGTCGGCTCCAGCTTCTTCGTGGCATTCTTGGTCACATGAACATAAACAGATGAGCCAAAATTATAAAAGTGAGAAACATCTAGTTTCTTACCAGTAAAAGCTTCTTTAGGTGTACTCATGCCACGTACTCTATGAGGACAATAGTTTTGCACATAAACCGCAGTGTTCCATGCTTCCACCCATAAGTGCATTGGTAGGCCCTGATCATGCAGCATAGCTTGTGCAGCACCCACGATCGTTTTGTTCTTCTTCTCTACGACCCCATTTTGCTGTGGGCTATGAGGCACTATGAGTTCTCTCCAAATTCCTTATTTGCTACAAAATTATTTGAATTTGTTCGAGATATATTCACCACCATCATTGCTCTACAAAGCCTTCAATTGCTTCCCTAACTCTTTCTCCACCAATTCTTTAAACTCACATAACTTTGAGAATGTTTGATCTTTCTTCTACATGAAGCAGATCCAGCATCTACGAGAATAGTCATCAACCAAAAAAACATAATACCTATGTTTTTTTGTTGAAGCAACCGAGAATGGCCCACACACATCTGTGTGAACTCTCTTTAGGATCACCGAAGCACAATTATCCTTTTCATGAAAGGTGGTATTCACAAACTTACCCATAACACATCCCTTACACTGATCTATCTATGCAAGTGTACCCTTGGGAAGTCCATTAGAAATCTGCTGCAATATTTTTAAGGCACCATGGCGAAGATGGCCTAATCACATGTTCCATAATTCGCCCTCATCCCAATTCACCACTTCTTCTTCTTTCCCCACCATTGCAGCGTATCCATCTACCTCTAGCTTGTAGATATTCTTGAATCGAATCCCTATCCTCTTGGTTTGACCCATTGTTTTATGTCGCAGGAAAGTTTTTCCATTGCTGAAAACAACGTCATAACTTTTGTCCTCCAACATCGCGACTGAGACCAATTTTTTCTTCAGACCTAGAACATGTATAAAATATTTCAATAGAAATGGTTTACCTGACTCCCTCCCAAAGGTAATGGTACCAATTCCGATCACACTGTATCTTCCATTGTCGACTATCTCTATATGGATTTGGAGATCTTTCTCCTCCAAGTCACTGAAAAGCTCCATATCTCCCGTCATGTGGAAGGAAGCATGACTATCAAGATACCACACCGATCCCATTGCACTTGAAACCAAGCATGTGATCAAAGAGAAACCAAGTTCAAATTGTGAGGAAAGGGCCTCACCAGCTACAACTCCAAGAACCTTCTTTTTTTGTGGGCAGTTAGTGGCGAGATGCCCATGTTCATGACAGTGAGAACACTTCACCTTGGACAAATCCAACTTCTTGCCTTTAGCCTTTGATTTTGAGTGTAATTTCTTCCCCTTCCCTTTCCTTGCTTTGGAAGCCAAAGCAAAATCCTCTTCATCATCATGCTTTGATGAAGAGTCATCCCTGGTGTTCCGCCTGAACTCCTCCTGCACTAGATCCAACCACAGACGTTCTCCATCCGACAGTTTTTCTCGTCCATTGACAGAGTCTTGATAATTGTGCCAACTCTTAGGAAGTCCCAAGAGAGCCAAGCTCACCAAATCATCATCAACAACAGTGATTCCCCAGTTCATCCTGACATTGGAAAAACTTTGTGAGATACTTAGGAATATTGTCGCCCTTTTCCATTTTGATTTACCTGAGTTTATCCTTCAGCGCTAATTTCCTATGATCACTACTTCTTTGGAAAATATATTTCAAAGCCTTCCACATTGCAAATGGAGTGGCTTTCCCATGAAGGCTTGAGACAACATGGTCTCTCACACCTTCCAACAGAATCCTTCTCGTCTTCGCTACTTTCTTTTTCCATGCGTCAAGTAATGCAGCATCCATCGAAGTGGGCTTAGGAACATCGATATCAATCATGAACTCCTTCAAGAAATTATCTTCAAGCACTGCTTCATCCTATCCTTCCATGCAATTTAGTTCGATCTGCCTTCGAGTGCATACTCCAACCACAAACCATTGAAAGCCATTTCAATGTTTACTCAACTGTCACACCAAGAAATTCTTGCAACAAATTTGAATTGTTTCCACCAACAAAACTCAACTACTTCTTCAATATTGAAATATTTAATGCTTTGATACCATGTATAAATTTACAAATACAAATATGTATTACCAGATTCTCCTGATCTAACAATTGTAGCCACTATTAAATACATAATCCTTCTACTTAAATCTTTGCAGAAATTTAATCGTCAATTGCAAACACATGAAGAAAAAGCAATCACACATAACACATATGTTTTTACTGGGGAAGGATAAAGCTAAAAACCCAAACTATCATATATTATGTATATCATGGATCATGAAACAATATCATACAAAAATATACTCCAAGATCTCTCAGTACGATATCGTCTCACACTGTCATACACAAATTGGCATAAACATGCACCAATTTACTGCCTCCTGACAGCTTGCCTCCACTGCGCAATCCCTGCTGATGAAGATCCCTGAATGAATTTGATATTTCTTTGAATTGACTGTGAAATCCTCATTGGCATCTCCAATGTGTGTGTAGTTGCATTGAATTCACCACTATAGTCACAATTGATAGTCAAACAGGCACTTTCACCTATCTCTCAACTGGGTCTCCACTAGATCTGACATGCATGTAGTTAACAATAGTATTTCTTTAGTTGCATGTGAGACCACTATTTGTGAATTAATAAAATAATTAATTCAATGATCTCTCACTAGTGTATCTTTAGTTACAATTAATTACAACTAGCACAATTGAGTTTAACTCACTTAACTAAGTTAAACTAAATAACAACTCACATAACTACACTTCCAATTCTGTTACAACTTTGTATCACTCAGTTATAGTGAAGTCCACTCTGCATGTCCCACCAACCAACCTTAGAACTCGTAATTCCTTCAGTGAATTTTTTTTCCACATCAGTTAACTCAAATCAAGTGCTTCAAGAGAATAGATTATTATTTATTGTCCAATTATTATTAAGGGCTAATAATAATTGACATTCGATCTATTTTTAGACATGTGATCTATAAATAGACTTCGCTCATGCATCTAAAAGTAGAATCTCATCTATAAATAGAATTTTCTCAACCATCTATAAATAGACTCCCGCTATAAATAGAATATGCTCACCATTCTACAAATAGACATAAACCTAAAAATAGCCCGCAAGCCCCACCTAGTGTAGGTGCTTAATTTTCACTAAGATCACCATCTTGTTAAATCTCAACAATTTAGAGTTACTACACCATCTATCAAGCTTCATTTGACATTATGTTCATGGATATAACTTATATGTATAGTGTTTGGTTATGATATGGCATGGGTGGAAGGTATTTTTTATTAAAGCTCAAATTTTTTGGTGAAGAAAGATATCCTATCATAGCTTGGAATGTATCAATGTCTAAATATATGGAAATGGAAGATGTATGCAAATATTCATCCAATATTTCTTTGTGTTTTGGACATATACAAACATTCTAAGATGGATATTTTTGTAGGTGTCCTATTTAGCTGATCTAATAGACTGTACTCGACAGATGTTCGAGATGTAGAGGATGATGCCTCCTAGACGGTTACCTTGCCTTGTTTAGTTGTAATTGCACAATAAATGTTACTATTAGGGATGAAAATGTATTTATATGGTATTTAGCTTCATCAACTTGTTCTACAATGGAATCATAGGAAACTTTTACAACGTTATATCTCTTACCCTTCCCTAAGTCATTCTTCTTCCCATGATTAGGGATTAGATATGTATCATAGGTTTTTTAAACATGTTTTGATGTGTTGTATTTCTCATCTATGTTAACTCATCCTTATTAATCAAGTATTGGATGAGGTTTTTGAGTTTCATGTGATTAGGTGTTCTATGTATTTTGACTCAATGTTACTCACAATATTCATTGTCTTTATACCAAGATGGTGTAATGTCCCAAATTTTATGGGACATTAATTTTTGTTGAGGAGATAAATAAAATGGGTAGGGGACCCATTATTTTCATCATTAGAGAATAAAAATCCTCTAAATATGAAAGAGGATCATATTGGAGCTGGATTTCACACCTCCATGTGTGAAAGGAGGTTTTTGCATGCATGCTTGGCCAAGGTTGACCAAGCCAAACTACGTTGGCATGAGCTGGAAAGCACTATGTGGGACAACGTAGGAAGGAAGTTTCTAGAGAAGAGGAAACCCTAATTCAAAATAGGGTCCATGGAGGGAAAGCTCATTGTATAAAAGAGGAGCAAGGCAGCCATTGTGCACATCTTTGATCATTTCTACATTCAAGTCTAGAGACTTGTTGCTGCCTCTTGTTTTTCAGCAGAGCTGTAGTGCCTTCGAGCACGAGGGAGTCCTGTTGAGGATTTCCTCTCCTTCTTGAGTAGCTCATGAAGGATTGCACTCATCCTCCATATTCTATAATTTAGGCCATTAGCTTCAGCCATCTACATCAGCGTAGTTTCTGCAGTAGGTATTGTGCAGTGTTGCTAGGTGTTGCTGGGGAGGTTTCCATACACCATCCGGAACTTGTTTTTCAGTGGAGAGATGTTCTATTCATTTGGAGATCAGAAATTGTGGTTCTTGATCATATCCCACCATATTTGGCATCAGGCCAATCAATTTCCATCAGAGGCAGCACAGTCCCTCTCTTAGATAGCATTTTCATGGATGGATATTTGCTGTGAGGGATTAGCATATTTTGGAGGGGAAGTATTGGGTGAAATGATCAGCCTTTCACTTCAGATTTATATTGGAGGAGGGTTCTTCAGTTATTGCAGACATTTCAGCCTTCTCCATGTATTTCCAGTTCCTGAGTAGCTGCAGCTTCCCAGCTACTCCGTCATTTATGCAAAATGCCAATTTTGTATAGATTTCAGCCAATCCTTTTAGAGGATTGATTTCTTGTATTTTCAGGGGTTGATATCATGCTCCCCATTCTTTATTTGAGCCCATATTGCTATATCATTGTATTTCATTGTTTATGCAGTCTCTAAAACTGTGCAGTCATAGCCTAGGGCTTTATTTATGCAGCTATGTATTTCATATTTTCATGTACAGGTTTCTTGAGGCTTATTGTGCCTTTCTTGAGTGATCATTTCCACAAGAAGATGTATATTTTATGCTGCTATGTCTTAATATGATGGCCATTGTATTCTCCATCATTTTATGTATTCATGGATTCACTACTATTTCCATTTGGTGCATTTGCTTATTGATATAGCTGCATTATTGGGAGATTTTCAATCTTGTTGTGTTTCCCTATTGGGGATATTGTCCTTCGAAAATCACTCTATAGACAGAGTCTGCTAGTGGGCCAGGTAGCCTCTGGAGCTCATCCTTTGTTTAAAGGTGAAAAATCCAGTAAATTCCCCTGCAGTCTATCTCTAGAATATATTTTCTTTTTCGATTGACAATGTTTCTGGAGAAGGAAAAATGGAACATCTAAGATGTTCCCGATGGAGCAGCAAGTTCCTGAAAAAGAGACATTACAGTGGTATCAGAGCATATTTCTTGGCTTAGCCTGTGGCCTTCAAGCCCAAGAAAGAAGAAATCAAAATGATGAAGAAGATGAGACTAAACTCATCTAATTTTGAAATGAAGAAGAACCTCCCTGAGGAGGAGGAGAAGAAAAGAGGAGAAGAGGAAGGTCCATGCACTTCCTATTCTCTTGAAGACCAACATGGAAGATGCTTGGATTTCCAGATCTTAAGCAAGTACCTGGGTGATTATAAACCCCATTCTGCAGCATTCAAGGGAGCTACAACGTTCTCACAGTCTACTCAGCAGATGGAGGAGAGAAGACCCTGTGGAAAAGGATAAATCAGAGGCAATAGGCTTCTATTGTCTACATTTGATGGGGTTACTTCGGCTAGAACTTGGGAGAAGAAACTGGAGGCATTTTTATTGCTGCACCCAGTGGCAGAGAAATAAGCAGTGGTGATGGCAGCACTGCACATAGAGGAGGAAACTTCTGTTTGGTGGTTCAAACCCTTGGTCCATTCAAGGGAGAGTTGTTTTGCAGTCTTTTCTCAAAGGTTGATCCAAACCTTTGAAGAGAAGCTCACACCACCATGGGAGGAGGATTACACCAACGCTGCTACAGCTTTAGAGGAAGCCTTCTACATCTATGGATGAGGCAACCATTGCATTAGAAGAAAAAGCCATTTCAGCCACATAAGAAGGTCCCAAGATCCACCAAGGTATGAGCAAGGTTCCACTTTCTATTTCAGAAAATTATCTTAAGGATGGTGGAATTTCATATGGAGAGGTCCAAGGATCAAACCACATGGCCACTTTAGGGCCTCATGTTTGCACTGCGCTGTGAAAAGGGTTCAAGGAGGAAAAGAGCCCTCATCCTCATACATTTTTATGATTTTCATTCAGCCTTCAAGGTGGGAGTGCAACTTTTGGAGGATAAAGTAAACCATGACACCTCCATGGAGAATCATGAAGCAAATTATGATTCGGAGGAAGAGACAACTGCAACATCAATGGAGGAATCAACAGCACTGTTGAATAGGGATGGAGAGGAGACATCACCTCCATCACATTTGGATATTCATAGGTCCAACATAGTCATGGGATAGAGGCCTTTCCTAAGAGGTCTCCAAGGAGCTGCATTTCGAACTCTCATCAAATGCAAAGAGCAAGAATTGATGGTAGACCTCATGGGAGGAGTACCAAAAGAATGGGAAAGATGGCAGGATAGTTACATCATTGAGTAGCATAGAGTATGGATGCATGATGTTTATGTGATGCTCATATAATTCATTGTGTCTTCATCACATGGGTTGTATGATGGAAGTATGGGAGAGAAGCAAAATACTTTGTTGCTTTGCTTGAAAGAGCAAGGGCAGAATTTCTCTCATACTTTGCATGATGTTGTAGGAGGAGGAGATGGCATTATCTCCTCGGACTTTGATGATAGAGAGGTACTTCCACCTTGGGAGGGGCTTCTCATATATTGCAGAATTATGAGAAATATCTTTGGCAAAAATCATGTCAAAGAATGGAGCTGCATATTGATGAGAGCCTATGGGTATAGGCCAATAGCGTTGTCTCTTTGGAGCAGTGACTTATTGATGAAGTGTGCCCAACGAAAGTGTGGTGGATCCATAACCCACAGGTCCCAGGGAAATTTCATATTTTTTGCACTTGATGGAAAAATAGGAGGTGAGATGGATGAGGTAGTGGAAGAAGTCATCTATGATACATTCTTCTTGACTTGGATTTCCAAGCATGAGAAGAAGGGTCTTCTTGCTGCAACTAGTTCATTCCTCTTCATGGGAGCATGCCAAACAACTATGGAGGGTTCATTCATGGATCCATACATCATCTTAATCCCAGTATATGGTAAGAAATATGTTTTACATTGGCTGATTTGTATGTTCTTACCATTATTTTACAGTGCATGGCTCTACAAGAGGGCAAGCTTTTCAGATTGCTCCACGGACAAAAAATGGGCCAAATTGTATGATGGAGGAAGTTTATATGGCCTTGGGAAAATGTTTTCTTTCATGTATGATCAGTTGATATACTCAGCCATTTTCTATTTATCAGTAGCTATCATGGCATACATAGCTATTCATGTAACACAAAACAACTTTCCATGATATTTTCTTAAGCAGCAGTTTGGGAAAACTGCGCTGTCACTCTTGGGGAAATTGTTGGTACACTCTTGCCACACATGAAACCTTCAGAAATTTCCTCATGTTATTTCTGATCATGAATTCCTTGCTGATATGCATGATATTTTTGAAAGAAGCATGATTAGGAGAAAGGCACATGAGTTGGATGTGTCCTTGAGTGAGAAAAACTCTCACATTTTTCTGCAGTGCATGTTCTAAAGGGAACATGAGAGGAGGCATGGCTACAGCCACATATTTTCTTAATTGTGGGGTAAGCCATGGGCTTGGTATTGTTATCCATCCATTGTATGTATATGGGCAAGTGTTTGACCTTATGTTTCTGATTCACTCATCTATTTTACTGTTCAGTAGTAGAGGTAATATTCTTGTACAATACTTGCCATGCTATTTTCTGCAGCTGCGGTGGATGAGGTTGCATTATAACCCTATGAAGCATGGTTTTAACTTTCTGCACATGGTATAACCTATAGAAAAAATTTCATGGGGACATTATATGGTGATCTTGTCCTATTCATCATAGATGGCATGTCTTGGGCCAGCTGATTTTTCATTGATGGAGGAGAGATTCTTGGGGGAACTACTCTTCATTTTGCTATTTGAGGGAAATACATTTGCAGCCCAGGATCAGCATACACTCCACACTTATCGTAAGTGGGGGAAAGGACAGCATGGGGCAATTTATAACATTTTTCATGATCATATTTTATCCCACCTTCATTTCCGAAGCTCAAGGTGGAGGGAGATTTTTCATGAGTTGTCTTGATGGGAGGCAACTTATTTTTATGATTGATGACTTGGGATGAGAGATTTATATTGGGGATGATAAGTCCCATTATATATGAGATATCATGCCTTAAGGAGGCCCTTGGAAAACTCTTTTTCCTTCATGGATTTTGCTTCTACATGATAGCCATTTTGGGAATTTTCACCCCAAGGCTAGATTGCATATGTTGGAGGGACAGTTTGGAGACTTGATTGCTGATATGGCATCCTTTTCTTGAGGAGATCATCACATAAGGATGCTATAGGAGGAGAGGGCAGAAAGAAACTCAGTTCATCCTTGTGTATAAATTTGATAAATAATATGTTATACACTGAGATTCTCCCGATCGCACACTATTTTAACTTCATGCACAATACAAAATCTCTTCTACCATTGATCATTTATTGCGGAAATAAAAACAATCGCATGAACACATTAAAACCATAAACAATCACAAATATGAACACAGTATTTTATGGGAAAGCTTAAAGCTAAAAACCCCCAACTATCTATATATTATATGTCATAGAGATCATGTAACAATCATCATACAAAGCTCCTCACAAGCTCTCAATACAATCTCCAATTGCTACACACTAATCAAGCCCGATCTAGAAAATCACATGCTCCAATCTCTGCCACCTGATAGTCTGCCTCTACTGTGCAATCATTGCTGAAGAATGGCTCATAATGAACTTTGAACCACCTGGCTTGTACTGCGTAATCCTCATTGGCATCTCCATCAATGTGTGGTGCAAACTCATGCACCAGTATAGTCACAACTGATAGTCACACTGCTCTTTCACCTACCTCTTCACTGGTCTCCACTGAAACTGTCCATGCACTGAAGTTAACCAATGTATTCTTTATTGATTAATGATTTTATAATTAGTGAATTAATTAATAATTAATTCGACATGGGACCACCTACTCTACTAGTAAAAAAACCGCTAGACTTGATACAACTAGCTCAACCATGTTTAACTCAAGTAACCGAACACAACTCCATTAACTTCTCAATCAACTCATCGAAACTCTCTCACATGAGTTCTAACTCAAGTATCCATGCAATATCTCCACTTAACCCTTATGAACAGCGATTCCTTCTACGCCCTTGCAACATATCCAGGCACTTTGTCCTATGCTCCAAGAGAATAAGATAATGTTTATAGTCCAAATATTATTAAGAGCTACTAATATTTAATATATCTATTTTTGCACCTACAAATTCAAAAATAGATTCTATCAATATGTCTAAAATTGGGAAGTCCATATATTTTTCCAACTTTTACCAACCATCCACAAATAGCATCCTGCAACTCATAGAACATGATCCATATGTCTAAAAATAGACATAGTCTAAAAATAGACTTTGCGCCAAAAATAGCCTGCGGGCCCACTTAGTGAAGGTGACTTCTTTCCACCAAGCTCATCATCTTGTTGCAATCTCAACACTCCCTCTCAACAAGATAAGGATTATCTGCCACCCCTATCCTGCCTCTGTGGTATTCGAATTTGCTCCTGGTGAGCGCCTTCGTCAAGATATCAGCATCCTGATCCTCCGTGGGAATGTATGAAAGTAACATGATCTTCCGCTGCACACAATCTCTGATATGATGATACCTGATGTCAATGTGTTTAGATCTATCATGAAATAATGGATTAACCGAGAGTTTAATGCAACTCTGATTATCACAATAAATCACAGTAGGATCTATGGGGAACTAACAAACTCACCAGACCTTCTCATCCACACAGGCCTCGTACGCATCCAAACTCGGGCCGCCACATACTCGCCCAAGCGGAACCGGGAAAATGCCGGATTCGTTTCTCGCTTATACCAAGAAACTGTTGTCGACCCGATACTGAAAATCCCTCTAGATGTTCTCTTTCTGTCCGTTGGGCTCCCTGCCCAATCTGCATCCGTGAAGCCACATAGCCTCACCTCATCCAACTATCTGTACCATAATCCATATCCCGATGTGCCTCTGAGATATCTCAATACATGCTTGCCTACCTTCCAAAAGAGCTTGGTAGGCTTAACCATAACTTGTGAAAGTTGGTTAACAGCATAGCATATGTCGGGTCATGTATTGACCAGATACATAAGCGACCCCACCAAATGTCGGTAAACAGTGGCATCCACTACCTCTGCCGATGTAGCATCCTCTTTCCTCCATCCACCAGGAAGAGGAGTGTCAATAGGCTTGCATCCATGCATGTTGAACTTCTCAAAGATCTTCCCGGCATTTCTGCTTTCGAGACACAACAATTCATCATGCTACCAATTTAACTGCAGGAAATAATGAAGGAGGCCCAAGTCCTTCATCTCAAAATCCTTTGCAAGATCAGCCTTGCATGGGTGTATCATCAATATCACCCGAAGGTAACCAATCATTCACAAGGGGCCAAATGATCAAGACCCATTCTTCTCCACGACACTTGGTATAGGTTCGTATCCACCTCACTCTTGGAGAATCCAAGTCCGGTTGAACAACCGTTCATCCATGTGTAACAAGCACGAGGGTGCTTGTCCACCCCCACATGCAGCGCTTGAGCCTGCACACATGCGACTCGCTGCTGAAGATCTCGAAACCTTCAGGCTACTCTATGTACACCTCCTCCTCAATCACTCCACTGAGGAACGTAGTCTTGACATCCATATGATGAATGTGGCACCCCATCTGTGCTAAGAGAGCAAGAATCATTCGTATGGAATAATACCTTGTGATAGGTGAAAAGGTTTCCTCATAATCGATCCCCTCAATATGCGAGAAGCCTCGGGCAACAAATCTTGCCTTGTACTTCTCCACACTCCCGTCATCTGCTTGCTTCACTTTGTAGATCCATCTCGAACCCACCACTGATTTCCCTTCCGGCCTTGGGACAATCTCCCATGCACTATTTCTGACAATAGAATCATACTCTTCCACCATGGCATCTACCCATGCGGGATCCTCCATAGCTTCCTCGAAATAGGATGGCTCTGTCACGATACACTTGCTCATAAGAGCCATGTATCCAGTATACCAGTCAGGTGACTGTCTCTATCTGCGCTATGATGTAGGTGCTCCTACAATCCTCTCTGCATCTTGAGCCAGTCGCTCAGCTTCTGTAGTGTGCTTTCGCCCTCTGATGGTTGGTGCTGCATGAGTGGTCTTTTCCACTCCATGAACCTCCTCTTGTGGCTGATCCACATCCTGAGGCTCATCCTTAGGAACTAATAGCTCCTCATCTGCATGCAAGTGTGGCTCCCTCTCAAATGAACACTTCATGGCTTTTCTCAAAGGAAATTTTATATTCGTTGCACAACAGCTTTGCGACCGTTCAGAAAACACACGATAGTTGTGTATCGGTGTACCCTACAAACATCCCAACCTCCAGAATACCTTCAAAATTTTCTTCCCTAGCATCCTTTGTCACATGAATAAACAGAAATCAAAAATCTCAAATGGGAAATATCAGTTTACTGTGAGGTAGGTGAAATGCCTCCTTGGGGTACCATACATTCTGTGAGACACGGTTTTGGTACACAAATCGTAATATTGCATGCCTCACCCTACAAGTGTATGGCAGCCTACAAGTGTATGGTAAGGCCTTGATCGCGGAACATCACCTGGGTAACACCTAGCCGATCGTTATGCTCTTCCGGCCTGCGTACCGTATTCTCGGGCCGTGGGCGAGCGCCATGACACGCCCTCTTGACTCCTTGCGCCGCAAATTTTTGAATTTGCCAGAGATGAATTCACCACCATTGTCGCTCCCAAGAGCCTTCACCTGCTTCCCCGATTCTTTCTCAACCAGTGCCTTGAACTCACAGAACTTTGAGTATGTCTCGCTCTTCTTCTGCATGAAGAAGATCCAACACTTACGAGAAAAATCATCAACAAATATCACATAATACCTGTGCTTTGTTGTCGAAGCTACTGAGAAAGGTCCACACATGTCTATGTGAATTCTCTCAAGGATCGTCGTGGCGCGACTATCCTTCTCGTGAAAGGTGGCTTTCACAAATTTTCCCAGCACATCCCTTGTTACATCTGACCACGCAAGTGTACCTTGGGAAGCCCGTAGGACCCGTCGCATCTTTCAAAGCTCCATGGGTGAAGGTGGGCTCAGGTTCTCTCGTGCTGCTGTGCCTCGCCATCATCTCGGCTCACCACCTCTTTCTACCTTCTTCTCGCTATTACCGTGGCAAATCCATCTACCCGCAATTGACAAAGGTTCTTAACTCGAATGCCTATCCTCCGTGTTTCGACTCGTTGCCTTACCGCGCAGAAAGCTCTCTCCCTCGCTATAAACACAACACTACATCCTCGGTCTTCTAACATCGCTACGTAGATCGCATTCTTCTTCAATCTCGGAACATGCATCACTTCCTTCAATACAAAGGGTTTACCGTACTCCCATCCGGAAGAGAACTTACTGATCGACACTTGCAGTGTACTATTTTGTTGATATTGCCAAGTGTAATCTCTATCGTATCCTTGACATTTGAATGAAAATCCCTCCACATCCTTCATACAAAAAGTTAGGAAATAATAGCTACCTTTCATAAACAGGTAGCTATTACTGGAAACCTTGTAAATAGTTGAATTTGTTGATTAAGCCAAAAATGAGTGCTTCTTCTTCTTTGATTTGCCTTAAATGTTTAAATAAAATAAAGTATAGAAGCAATTTTTTTGAGGGACTCTACCTTAGTGTGTATTTTAGCTTTTCCTCTTCCTGCATGTTTCTGTTTCTAGGCTCTGGTCTTCTTTTCTTCATTTTCTGGGCTTTCATCAACATTTATAATTTCATCTTTTAGCCTAGGATTAGCAATGGGTTTGATGTTCAGTCTTATCTTGTTTTTAGGCCTAGTGTGAGGTCTTTTGAGGTATGGGTTGGGAATATAAGAAACCCCTCTGCTTTTCTACATCATACTGCTAGACTGACCTACCTCACGCTCTGTTTCTGAGAAATCCTCTTCAGTATTGTCTTCTTCGAAATATGAATAGGAGTGAATAATTTTGTTGTCCTTTCTTTTGGTAGATGTCTTGGATGTCTTAAGAGAAGAAAATAATTGAGCTAATGTTGGTTCTCCTTTTGAAGGGGTGTCATTTCTTTCTTCTTTCTCTCTTGCAACTTCCAGAACAGAGTGCTGAACTGGTACTTCAAGGTTGACTTCCTCCTAAGTTTCTTCTGCTAGGATCAATTTCCTTTTTCCTTTATGTCTTGAGGAAGAGGCTATGTTTTCATCACCTGTAGACTTAACCTCTTTATTATGCAAGGTATTCCCTTACTTGAACCTAATTGCATGCTCTCTTCTGAATGATGCTAAATTTTGCGGTTCTTTTGAAGTTTTCCTTCTATAAACCTTTTCTATTGGTTGTACCATTGGTAAGGGAGTGACAGATTTAGTTCTGGCTCTTTTAGTTGAAATTCTAGTTTGTCTAATCATTGATGGAATATATTGAGCTGCTTGTGAACTATTTGGCACAGGTGTTGAGCCAGTTTGTTCTTCTTGGAAATTTTGTTTCTTAGGTCTCCCTACCCTCCTCCTAGAATTGATGCTACAAAATCCTTCATCTGTTAGGAATTTTTCCCAGGTAATTCTCTTTTCCTTAACGTGATAGACCACCAACATCTTGATTAAGCCTCTAGATAGAGGTTATGCAAGGCATAATTAGGGATCTTATGTAACTTTAAATAATTTTTTAACAAGGATTTGTAGAGAAATAAAGGCAAAATCATAGGTCTGACACCTAATATGTGACAAAGGAATCTCACTTGATATTTATGAACAGTGGAGAATCTACCCTCACAAGTGATATAGCGTTGCACAACGGTTATGACATGCTACTATTCTGGCCTAAAACATGAGTCAAATTGAGATTTGCGTGCTCAGGTTTGAGGAAAGAACTTGCATATTCTTCCAGCATTTTCTTTTTGAACCAACATTCTCCAGTAGCTGAAGTCTGAGTAGCCCTAGCTATAATGGTCTCGGTGATTTTGAAGGTTTTTCTTATGAGCTTAACTTTCTCCCCATAAAAAATTTCAACGAATTCCTGTGCAACAACTAAATTTTCCCCTAATAATTTCTATAAAAACCTGTACCAGCCTACTGTTTGAAATTGAGGCTTTTCTTTAGAATCGACAAATCTGGTATTTGTTGGCTCGAAGCAGTTAAAATTTCCACCTTTACTCATCATTCTTAACACCTAAGATCCTCGTTTATCCATAACTGTTCAAACTAGAGACATAAACCCTACACGTAGCCCTAGTTTCTTGCTTGAGATGAGAAGCTGGTTGCTGGAAAATGTAACACTATTAGTTGTAACCTTCTTGGAGAACTCGGTCATGAAAAACAACGAACCTAAGCCTCTGGAGTCTACGCCTTTAATCATGGTGTGTTTTAATTGACACGATTTGAAATGATTCAAATCTGAGTGCCATTTCACCCCATACAATATATCACTCCTCTACATCATTAATAAATTGATACTTTGTACCTCATTTTCCGCTTCAGCCTTAATGAGTAGCTATAGGTTAGCTCCACCAACAATATAACTATTCCCTTATAATATTTCTTCTAATTTATAAATAATTACCCTTTTTAAAAAGAATAATATCTCATAACATAGAAGGTCTTCAATTTATCTCAAAGGAGAATGATCTTTTCTCTGAATAATGCTCCTTGCGGCTCCTTATGCATTTTCGTGGAAATAGCTACTTTTATCTCTGTGTCACCAATGAAACCAAACTCTTGAAGAAATAGCTGCCTTTTTAGAAAGAGTAGATATTATTTTATTACTAAAATGACCAATAAATTTGACTCTAACCTAAGCTAAAACAATGGTTTTAACTTTTTATGAATCTAAGATAGAATACCACCTATAAAACTGAAAATACTTTTGGTTTTGAGACTCTTTTTGGATTTTATTAAAGATGACTAGAAATTTGACATAGGCTAGGGAACAAGAAAAAATTCAAAATAGTAATATAATGGTGGTCAGACTATTAACATTTATAGTGCTAACAATGGCTCCTATTGGGGATGAAGTCCTCCCTGTGAGGCTTCAAGGACTATAGACTCAGTGCCTTAAAACTTTCAGGACTTAGAAAACTTTAGGAACTTATGAATAGAACTGACCTTTCATTGAATGTACTTAAGGCTGAATATATTTACAGACACAAGTACCATTGGGCATAGAGTTTTATTGACATATCACTCTGGATATTTATAATGGAATGACTAAATAACTTATCAAACATGGAACTTTTTAATAAAATGACCATTAACTGGACCTCCAGTTAGCTGATCATCATCTAGATGCTTGAGCAGAAATGTGTTGTTTTCCAAAACTTGAGCAATTCGGAATGGCCCAAACCATAAATTATCGAAATTACCCTTATTTCCATGGTCTTCCATTCTGACATCTCAGTGCAATACCAAAACATTTTCCTGGAATAACTATTGATTTTCTCTTTTGTCAAAAATAGATTTGACTTTGGTCTAATATTTTTGTACTTTGTCCATCAATGATTCTTGGATTTTATGAGCTTCTATCAGCTGTACCATTCTCCTTTGAATTGGTTTTGCATCATCAATTTCATCTTGCAGAAAATTCATAACAGGAAGGGCTAATTGTAATGGCATTACAACATCAATACCATTAACAAGTTGAAAGGGAGACATTCGAATTGATCTTTTGCTACTTAACTTGTCTGCCTAAAGAGCATGAACTAGCTGAGTGTCCCAATTTCTCTTATTTTTAGGAAAAATCTTCTTAATTATTCTCACCAAGATTTTATTGGATGACTCAGCTAACCCATTACCTTGAGGGTGATAATTTGTAGAATGTGTCAAATCAATGAAATATTTCAAAAAAAAATTATTCATCTTAGTAGATTTAAAAGCCATTGCATTATGATGCAGGAGCATCTTCTAAGTCAAAAGTCCAAGTAGAAATTAGACCTTAGGGTCTTGACATTAGCCCAAGGAGGGGTCAATTGTAAATATTGTAAAGAGACATTGTAAAACTCATGTAAAAAGTATTTTATTTCTTAGTGAGCATTGATAGGGAATATGCTTAGTTGTTAAGTGTCAATGAGTGTTGAGATAATGTCACAAATCCCCTTACGAAATGGGATGACTCGAGAGAGGGTAATTGCTTGTTGATAGTCATTAGTAGATGAGTCATAGATAGGGATAAGTTTGGTTTCCCAAGAATAGAAGTTGTTGCATCTATTTAGGAAAAAATTGTTGATTAGTAGGGGTAGTAGTTAGTGATCGAAGGTCAGTTAGAAGGGAAGAAAATTGAATTGTAACCCGACAGGTGAGGTAGAAGGAAAAACTTAGAAAGAGGGAGTTCAAAGAGGATGGCCAGAAAAAGATGTATCGAGCCATAAGCCAAAAAAAGGAAGAGCGGGTTTTCTAACTTGTATGTACAGTTAATTTTATGAATAAAAAGACAGATTCATCATGACTGTGTGTTGCTGTTATTTTCTATTATAAGTGTATAATATGATTGAGAAATGTTAGTGTAAGAGACTGGGTAGAATCATGATCATGTGATTCCAGTTTTGGCATTCAATAGCTGGGCATAATCGTACTCTCTAAGATTCCAGTTATAAGTTGGAGTTTGGGTAGAACCAAAGAGGTTCCAGTCTTTAGCATAAGTCTATGATGACTCAGATAATGTCCTATGAAACAGAGTATTTAAACATTTCATTTTTGTTGTGTGTGAATGTGTTTAAAACATGGAGAAATTTCATTTGTATGATTGTGGCAAGTAGAAGTATGACTGCCATAAGCAAGTATGCTTGAGTATATTCATCGACCCATATTGCAATTGCGCAGAAAATGGTAGTTTTTAGAATAGACGAGATGAAGGGTTTGAACCGGTGAGAATGTAAGAGGACTGTTCCAAAATTGGGGCAAAAGTTTGAATAATTACTATTGAATTTATGTATTGTGATTGTGTCAATCCAAATCTAGAAGATGTGTAAGAATATCATACCATTGTGGATTGCAGAGCGAGATTCTTAATGTATAGAAGTTAGAACGGTGATGAGGCAAGTGATTTTCCATTTTTAAGGTAACCTGATTGTAATATTTTCCACCAAATCGATGTGCAAGAAGATAGAAAAAATTCGGCAGACGCATTGTGGCTATTGAAGGTTGAAGATTGCACAGAGAAGGCAAGACCAGGGCTGCAGAGATATAGTGGGTTTACTGCGTAGAGGCAGTAAAGGAAATCGTAAACCAAAAAATCGAATGGTAGTTGTGCATTTGTATATTGATTCAACAATGAGGAATAGTTAAGAGAATGACTGTATGAAATACTGAAACCATAGATGATGACGAGGATGTTCAAACGCTGATGTGGAAGGTCGTACGAGAGGAATTCATTTGGTGTGTGCGATGAGTTATATAAGAACGCTCTCGGTCGCAATGTCGTGGTTTGATAGAAAATCCTACAGATGATAGTGTTGAGGTTGTTGTTGGATTTGTAAAGGAATGCAGGCCCTTTTTTAAATCAGGTCACTGAGCCATGACATAGTGTAAGATGTAATTAAACCTATGATGATGATTGTGAGAGGTTTTCAATTGTACAAGAATAATAATATTTAGAATTTTGGTTTCTGTGTGTTTTTATTAAGGCATATCTGTGAAGTGTGAAGCTTTAATGTTGTAAATTACATGGATCTCGCTGGAAATTGGTAATTATCAGATCGTTCGTTGTGATACTTTCTGCGTTGGTTGTATTAATGGTTGACTTCGAAACCCAAGAATTATTTGTAATTGGAATCCATGGTGGAGCCATTTTTCATGGCCTAAAAGATAGTTCCCAACCCTGAAGATGTGACAAATGAATCACCACATTCTTGTGAAAGTATGCAGGTCCATAATTCATGAATATTGGAGCATGAGAAAGCATATGAAAACCTTAAGAAATAATATATGAGCAGAGTATTGATGGCATAAAGTGCCACCAAAATCAATTTAAACCATCTCAGGAATAGATTTCACCTGGAGGGTGCATCACATTATCAGTCACAAATTTTCGAGGAAAACCAAATCTAGACATAATATTTTCCAACAGAAATTTAATTATTACCATGTCAGTGGCATTCCTAGTTGGAACACCTTCAATCCACTTAGTAAAATAGTCTGTAGCTGTAAGAATCCATCTATGCTGTATTGATGGAGGTGGATGAATTTCGCCAATGAAGTCTAACCCCCACTTCTGAAAAGGAACATCTACTGAGATAGGAATAAGAGGTAATGGAAGCAGCTTTTGTTTACCAGCAAAATTTTGACATTCAACACAAGTCCTGGCTTTGGAAAAAACATCAGAGAAAAGAGTTGGCCAATAATAGCTAGCTCTTAAAAAAAAAATTGCAGTAGCTTTCCAATACAAATGTCCACCACACACCCCTGCATGTATCTCTCACATAATTTTATGTGACTCAGATTCATCTACACATATTAATAAGACTCCCATAGGGTCTTTCCAGTAAATATGATCTTCCAATATGTAATACTTAAAAAATTTCAATTTAAAAGCCCTTATTTTTGACTTCTCCACTTCTGGGGGATAGCTAAAGTTTTACAAAAATTACACTATATTCTTATACTAATTTGAATGAAAGATTTTAGGATAGTCAAATATAACTTCTCCATATTTTTCTTCATCTACCTCCATGTTCAGCTCTAGAGATTTGCAATTAGATTCAACCATCAAGCGAGCTAAGCCTTGTCCTTTTATCAATTTAGTAGGTCTGATCTCAATATCAAATTCTATAATCTTGGTTAACCATTTTCCCCTCTTGCCATCTATGCCTGGTTGTAGCAATATATCTTTGAAAATAATATTTGGTACAAAAGAAACAATTTTTGAATGTAACACATAAACTCGAAAATACTTTAAAGCCTTAACTAGTGCATATTCTTGTTTTTCAATCAAGTTGTACTTTAACTGAGCATCTCTTAAAGCATGAATGAAAGATGAAATAGGTTGTTCGAAGCCTTCCTTGTTCTTTTGTAACAAAATAGCTTCAATTTTTTCTTCAGAAGCATATGGAAAAATCAGAAAATATTTTTCAAAATTAGGGCTGATTAAAATTGGAGCTTCAGTCAAGGCAGATTTGATTGCTGGAAAAGAGCTTTTTTCTTCATCTCACCACTTGAATTCTTCATCTTTCTTCAGCAAGACATTTATGTGTTTGATTAGCTCTGCAAAATTTGGGACAAAACTCCTCAGAAATTTAATTTTCCCCAAAAATTACTGTAATTATTTTTTATTCCCTGGTAAAACAATCTTCTGAATAGCCTCAACTCTCCCTAGATCAATACAAATACCGCTTTTTGTCACAATGTGTCCCAATAATTTCCCTTCTTGAACGAAAAAGCATGACTTTTTTGGGTTCAAGGACAAATCAAATTTTCTACATTTGTCAAAAAATTGTTTAAAATGTTTCAAATGATCTTCATCGTATTTTGAAAAGATTGTAATGTCATCCAAGTAAATGACTAAAAATTTGTATTTTTCTCCTGCAAAGGCAATATCCATTGCCTGTTGAAATCTTGCACCTACATTCACTAGACCAAATGGAATCTTGTTGTACATGAATGTTCCTAGGGTGTAGTAAATGATGTCTTCTCTCTGTCTTGGTTATCAACTGAGATTTGATTATACCTTGAAAAGCCATCTATCATTGATAATCTCTTAGAGCCTAAAACTTTCTGCAAAATATATTCCATCTTGGGTAATGGATAGTTATCTTTCAGGGAACACCGATTCAAATTGTGAAAATCAACACAAAATCTAATTTTTCCATTCTTCTTTTGAAACAGGACTATATTAGCTAACCAATTGGAAAATATTAAAGGCAAAATTATTTTTGCTTCCCATAATTTCCTGATCTCTTTTTCAATAATAGGGAGCAACATGGGATTGATATGCCTTATATTATGTGCTAAATGCTTTGCTTCTACTTTCAGAGGAATTTTATGTTCCATTATACCTCTATCATAGGTCTTCAAATCACTGTAGGACCATGCAAAAATGTATGCCTATTGTTTCATCAGCTTGACATATTTAGTTCTAGTTTCTAGAGAAAGAAATTTAGAAACTTCAACTAATTTAGGATGATCTTTTGTACCAATATTGTAGTCAATTGTACTCTCTCCATCTGCTTTCAGGATTTAAAAAGACATCATTATTTTCAAACAACCTCTCTAAAGGAACTAGGCCTTAGGAATATAGTTAGTTTTCAGATCAATAATGTCTTTCCCAACCATGGTATTTTTGAAAGACTTGTTGTTTTGATTTTCAACAATGTCCTGCTCATTATCAATTTGGATGTCTGCAAAATCTTCAACACATTCCAAAAATTTCTGAATTTCTTTGTCATCTTCAAAGACTTGCCAATATTTGATATTGTCAGGAATGGAAGGTCTGTTTTTTATTTGAACATCATATGTTGCCTTGACATCAAGAGGAACTTTAAAGTTACTATTAGCTATAGCTAGTGAATCTTCCATTTTATTTTCCTCTATAGTGACAAAATTTAAATTGAATGCTGAAAAATAGTGCTCAATCAAATCCCACACTTCAATTCTATAATTCTTCAATTTTAGAATTTTCACTTGATAGTTATTTCTCACCTGCCTTATCACCAATTCTGAATCACCAAAAGCAATTAGTTGTTCAACTCCCAAATCTTTTGCTGCCTTTATACCCAAAAGAAGCGCCTCATATTCAACAGTGTTATTAGTGGTAGCAAATTGTAGTTTATATGATAAAGTTACCATTTTCTGAGTGGGAGAAATGAGAACTACACCATCTCTCGATCCTTCTCTTGATGAGGCTCCATCAAAGTATAATTTCCAGATCTGTCCTCCTTCTAAATGCTGCTCATTTGTATCTTGCAAATGTTGTTTTTCACTGATTTCAGGCTGGAAATTGCTGTCACCAGAAACAAGGTGTAATTGGATGACCCTAATTCCTTCTCCTCTGCATATATAAGATGATTTGAGGGATTATGTTTATCACTTATGATATAGGCCATTTGGGTTTCCCTATAAAACCTCATGAATAATCCTCCAAACACTAGGATTGTGGCATATGACATATCCATTTGAAGGGTGCCTCCCAATTTCTTGGACCAGGGTCTGTAAAGCAGCATCCCAAATCTATAAGGTACGTCTGCAACTACTATGTCCATCACTAAACTTTTCATAGGAAGCTGGGTAAGAGAAACAACCAATTATTTAATCACTCTTAAACACATGACTCTTTTAGAATCAAAAGTGTATAGGTCAGGGTATTTCTTAGTGATTTCTAATCCTAATTCATCCATCACTTTCTTTGGCATTAGATTGTGAGAGGCCCCAGAATCTAATAAACAATATGCATCAATTTGTTATGTATATTGAGTGAAAGATATAAAGGTGGTGAATTATCATCATTTTGGTCTTATACATGGCTGTCTAAGTAGATAATAGGATGTTCATCTTCAAGATTGAATGAATCAGGAGCGAGAGGTGGTTGTAAAAGAATTTTAAATGATTCTTTGTATGCTGGATATTTCAAAAATTCAAGAAGTGGAACTGGGATCTTGATTTTATTCAGCTCTGACTTGAAATTGAGAAGTCAATTCTTTATTTTCAGCAAAAAATTTGATGATTGGGGAAGAATTAGGAGGTGGAGGGGCATCATTTACTTTTTCATTTTGTTTAGCAGCTTGTTTTTCAAAATCTAATTTTTGTTCAGGTTGTTGGATGGGACCTTTCAACCTTAAAGGATAATTTCTGGTTTGATTTTCTTACTACTTTTTCTCATTTTGAACATGAATTTGAGCATTCTCATCATCTGAAAAAAGATTTATCCTTGAATGATCTTCATATTCTTGCAAATTCAAACAAGTTGACTGTGATGTTTCTCCTACAAGATTTATGTCTTAATTTTCTTCCTCATGTTCTTGTTGCTCTTCTTTAGCAAAATTATTCAGTGGAGGCTAAAAATTTTGATCATCAACATTCGTCCTTGGGCATTGTAAGATTTGTTGAGGTTGAAAAGGTCTTCTGAAGGGATTTTTATTTCTATTGCCTTCATTTTGATTGGCTCTAGCAACAGGTTTGTTCTCTAACTCCAGTTTTGTCATCTTAAAAGCAAGTTCTTTAATCAAATCAGACATTTGATGAATCTTTCCTTCTGCTGTGAAATTTTTGGAGGAAGAAGGTTTTTCTTCTTTCATTTTATTTTTGTCCTTTGTTTCTTTCTCCTCTTCCATTTTCAATTTATTTGAGGCCATAAGATTATACTGGACTCCAATTTCATCCTCTTTCGTATTCATCAATGCTTGTGTTTTCTGAGCTCTTAACCACAAAGAAAACTCAGAATCTAAGGCATTGGAAAAATTTATCATAGCTGTGGTTTCAGGAGGTTTGATTTCTTCAGGAATGTTTTGATAAATTTTATTAAATATATTTGTAAAATGTGTTAATGAATCATTAGTATTCTTTTTTTAGGTTCCAAAGTCTATAAGGTAGTATACATAATATTTTCTATCACCTCATTGTTTCACAAATACTTCCTCTAATTCATCTATTCATGTTATTGAGTTTGGTGGAAGACTTCTAAACCATTTACGAGCTTCTCCATCCAAGCTCTGAACAAAGAGTCTTGACCAGACATCTTCATGTTCAATGTTTTGGTTATCAGCATAACTATAGAAAGAAACCAAATGTTCCTCAGCAGAAACTCGTTCTCCCTCTCCTATTTATTTTGGTATATATTTTAGATAATCCCCTTGAGGAAGAGGATGCAAAGGTTGAGGAAGATCAAGAGGTGCATATCATGCAGCAACTATCTGCTGCATCCTTGTAAGGGCAGGTTGAGCCATGGCTTGTTGGTGTATAATTGATGGATGACTAGTTGATGCAGTTGTTTGGGAACTAGGAATTACATTCTGTGGAATTCGAATCTTCTTTGGAATAGAAAAAAATTTGAATTCTTGGGCTGGTTCTTCAAGATTTGGGATTGAAAATAATGGATTTCCAAAGATATTAGCAGAGGAGGTCTTTGTTTCTCCTTCTATAGAAGAAGTAGATTCAAATGTAGTCTCTTGAGGGGATGAGGTAACTTCAACTTTGTTTTGCTGAGCTAAAAATTCAGATAGATTAAAAGTCAGGTCTTCAGGAACATTCCCTTCTAATTGATCAGAAGAAGATGAACCAACAACTGGATTTAGAGACAAAGGAAAATAATCGTGTTGAGGGGCATAAGAGGACTGATATTCAGGATGAGTTTGAAGAAAATTTAGAATGGTTTTAAAATCTTCTTCAGTTAAAACAACCCTACCTATAAAAGGTGCAATTTCCAATACTTGTTCTAATTCCCTTTATGTCAGGACAAAGTCTTCTGATTCCTTATTTTCTGTACTGACACTTTAAACCTCTATTTTTTCTTCTTTCACTTGAATAGTACTTACCTCTGATTTAGTAAATGATGATTGAGAGATACTTTCAGCTGAGCTTAGGTTAACATAATGTACTTTATTTTCTAGCGAAGCAGTTTCAACTTGAAATATTTTAGTAGAATATTTTGAAACTGAAACTTATTTTGATTCTAAAGTAGATGAGGTTATCATTTGCTTTGGAACGTACTTTGTATGTACCTTCTTCACTGACTGGGATGTAGCTTAAGTTTATTTTTATTTCCCTTTTGCATCCTTTATGATCTTTTTCGAGTCAACAATTGGAGTCACAGTAGGTGATCTCTGATTTCTTCTTGTAGTAGGAGGTCTTGAAATCCCTTGTCCTCTTTGTGGAGTCACCAGGTGAAACAATTTGCAGTCAATAAAAGAGAATAGTTTTTATTCACCTTTAAAAACTAGTACTAAGCATTCATGCAATAACTTCGGGAGAATACTAAGTTCATAATCTTCATCTCCCAGCAGACGCACCAAAAGATGTTAGCACTACAATCAACACTTGGACTGCTTCAAGTGCTTGACCAATCACATCCTAAGCTCTAGGGAATTTTAATGATTTGAATTATGTAATTGGTAGGTGGTTAAAGCTCTTAATCACTGAAACATGTTTCAGACAAATTACTATCACACCAATGAGGGTATTTAGACCTGATATGCTAGAAAAAGATAAGTTTATAGCCTATGGCAGGAAGAAAATATGGAATAATAGAAGGGACAGTGGGCCTGCAAGGAAGAAATCCATTTTTTTGATGAAAAACAACACAAGAACCAATCTGATAATAAGAGAAGGATATCATAAGACTTACAATAATATTATTGAACATCATTAAAATTCATTGTCGTAAGGAATGCTCATTAACCAGCAGTTATGCACATCTCATCAAGAAAGCTTACTAAGTAAGACTGGTAAAAATTGATAAGGTACATAAACACATCAAGAGGCTCATAAAAACATATAACAACATTTGAAATTACAAACTGGAACTGAAGAGATTTAGGTATGGAAACACATACGAAGGATCAACAATACACATATCAAGATAGTAATAATTCCTCAAAAGTGCTCTTCAATATCATTATCTGAAAGAGTACATTGATAACATGAGTATAAGATTCACAAAAAACTATGAACCCTTTCTCTATTTATTTTCATCATATATATATACAAGAGATATTATGCTGATATTTCTGCAAAAAGTGTGAATCTATTCTAGAGGAGTTATCATATTCCTATACATAATGTGAAGCTTTTCCTTAACCATAATGCAAATTAGTGCAAAATAGTAAAGACAAAAAACATGATGACATATAATTCTAAGTGGTTGGAGTGATGTGGCAAACTGCTCCTCTTTTCTGGTATAACCACTTCCTCAAAAAGTGCAACTAACAGTTGAATATGACATCTGGCTCCTTTCCCCAAAAGTGCAAAAATTGTCAAATGAATCTAACATCTGGAAGAGAAATTGATTGATTTACACTTGGAAACAACTTCTTCTATTGTATTGCATATATGTAATTACCCCTCAATATCATCCTTCGATATTTGAACAAAATCTCCCTCCACATCCTTTATACAAAAAGTTAGGAAATAATAGCTACCTTTCAGAAACAGGTAGCTATTACTAGAAACCCTAAAATAGTTGCATTTGTTGATTAAGCCAAAAATGAGTGCTTCTTCTTCTTTGATTTGCCTTAAATGTTTAAATATAATCAAGCATAGAAGAAACGATTTTGAGGGACTCTGCCTTAGTGATTCCTTTAGCTTTTCCTCTTCCTGCATGTTTCTGTTTCTAGGCTCTAGTCTTCTTTGCTTCATTTCCTGGGCTTTCATCAACATTTATAATTTCATCTTTCAGCCTAGGATTAGAAATGAGTTTGTTGTTCAGTATTAGCTTGTTTTTAGGCCTAGTGTGAGGTCTTTTGAGGTATGGGTTGGGAATATAAGAAACCCCTCTTCTTTTCTGCATCATACTGCTAGACTAACCTACCTCATACTCTGTCTCTAAGAAATCCTCTTCAGTATTGTCTTCTTCGAAACATGAATAGGAGTGAATAATGTTCTTGTCCTTTCTTCTGGTAGATGTCTTGGATGTCTTAAGAGAAGAAAATAATTGAGCTAATGTTGGTTCTCCTTTTGAAGGGATGTCACTATTTTCTTCTTACTCTCCTGCGACTTCTGGAACAGAGTGTTGAACTGGTACTTCAGGGCTGACTTCCTCTGAAGTTCATTATGCTAGGATCAATTTCCTTTTGCCTTTGTCTTGAGGAAGAGGCTATGTTTTCCTCGCCTGTAGACTTAACCTCTTTATTAGGCAGGGTATTCCCTTGCTTGAACCTAATTGTATGCTCTCTTCTGAATGATGCTAAAGTTTTGGATTATTTTGAAGTTTTCCTTATATAAACCTTTTCTACTGGTTGTACCATTGGTATGGGAGTGCCAAATTCAGTTCTAGCTCTTTTAGTTGAACTTCTAGTTTGTCTAATCATTGATGGAATAGACTGAGCTGCTTGTGCACTATTTGGCACAAGTGTTGAGATAGTTTGTTCTTCTTGGACATTTTGTTTCTTAGGTCTCCCTACCCTCCTCCTATAATTGATGCTACCAAATCATTCATCTGTTAGGAATTTTTCCTAGGTAGTTCTCTTTTTCTTAAGGTGATAGACAACCAACATCTTGATTAAGCCTCTATGATAGAGGTTATGCAAGGAATAATTAAGGTTATTTTTTAACTTCAAAGACATTTTTAACAAGGATTTGTAAAGAAAGAAAGGCAAATTCATAGGTCTGACGCCTGAGACGTGAGGGAGGAATATCACTTGATATTGATTAAAAATGGAGAATCTACCCTCACAAGTGATATAGCATTGCATAATGGTTATGACATGTTTCCATTTTGGCCTAAAATAGTAAATATGCACAATATGAGTCCAATTGACGTTTATGTGCTCAGGTTTGAGAAAAGAACTTACATCTGCTTGTAGTATTTTATTTTTGAACCAACATTCTCTAGTAGCTGAAGTCTGAGTAGCCCTGGCTATAATGGTCTCAGTGATTTTGAAGGTTTTTCTTTTGAGCTTAAATTTCTCCCCATTAAAACTTTCAACGAATGCCTCTGTAACAACTACATTTTCCCCTGAGAATTTCTGTAAAAACTTGTACCGGCCTGCTGTTTGAAATTAGGGCTTTGCTCTAGAATCGACAAATCTGGTATTTGTTGGCTCATAGCGGTTAGCCTTTCCAACTTTACCCATAATGCTTAACACCTAAGCTCCTCCTTTACACACAGTTGTTCAAACTAGAGACAAAAACCCTACACACAGCCCTAGTTTTTTGCTTGAGATGACAAGCTAGTTGCTAGAAAATGTAACACTATTAGTTGTAACCTTCTTGGAGAACTCGGTCACGAAGAAAATGAACCTAAGCCTCTGGAGTCTGCGTCTTTAATCACAATGTGGTTTAATTGACATGATTTGAAATTATTCAAATCTGACCGCCAAGTCACCCCATACAATATATCACTCCTTTGCATCATTAATAAATTGATACTTTGTACCTCATTTTATGCTTCAGCCTTAATGAATAGCTATAGGTTAGCTCCACCAACAATATAACCGTCCCCTTATAATATTTCTTCTAATTTAGAAATAATTACCCTTTTTAAAAAGAATAATATCTCATAACACAAAAGGTCTTCAATTTATTTCAACGGAGAATGATATTTTCTATGAATAATGTTCCCTGCAACTCCTTATGCAGTTTCTTAGAAATAAATACTTTTATCCCTGTGTCACCAATTAAACCAAACTCCTGAATAAATAGTTTCCTTTTCAGAAAGAGTAGCTATTATTTCAAAAGGGTAGCTATTATTTTATTACTAAAATGAGCAATAACTTTGACTCTAACCTAAGTTAAAATAGTGGTTTCAACTTTTTATGAATCTAAGACACAATACCACCTATAAAACTGAAAATATTTTTGGTTTTGAGACTCTTTTTGGATTTTATTGAAAGTGATTAGAACTTTTACATAGGCTAGGGAACAAGCAAAAATTCAAAACAATAATATAATGGTGGTAAGACTATTAACTTTTATAGTGCTAATAGGTTCCACCAGGACTATTGATATTTATTTATTTATTTTCATGATGGGGAGGTCAAATCCTTCCTCCTAGGGCACCCCAGAGAGATTTTCACCCTTAGAGATGTCTCTTATTTTTACTTTTTTTGGATATGATACTGCCACAGTGTGGTTTTCACTATGATATTGTTTGAAATTTTTTATATTTTCATTTTTGCAACTAAAGGATTTAACTATATCCCCAAAATATGCTCTAACATCTAGTTCTATAACATTTCCATAACAAAGCCTACTTTATGATCTCCTAGGGGCATGTTGTCTCTTAGTCCCATGAAATCAATGGTAACTTCATCATTTTTTAATAAATCCAAAACCAATGGTCCTCGTTGGTTCTAATAAATTAAGTTAGGATAAACTAGCATGATATCATTGTTTTATGGCATAGATGTGTATGATACTTTGATTATAGTGAAAATGGAGGTATCAAGGAAAAAATCATTAATATGTAATGAATTGTCCTAAATGTTACCCTCTTTAGAAGTATTAACAACGGTAGGAGTGTCAATACCATTTTTAGATTTACCCTTAGAGTTAGTGGTCTTATCCAATTTTCAAACCCAAGTCCTTTACATGTTGTAGCTTTCTTTGGAGAGATGGGTATTTTCATTCATTTTCCTTCAGGTCCTAGACCATCACGATCTCTATATTCCATTTTTTTGATGAGTGGATATCCCTTAGGATGTTGTTCAATAGGTATTATGATATGTTATTCTTATTTATATAACCATTCAATGATGTCCTCTTCAATTGTATATTTTTCTAGTTCTCCCCAACATGAGAATATTGTAGGTGAATTTTATTTTGATAAGAGAAACTTGTTCTTTGAGTTGGTTTTTTCCATATGCTTTAGTAGGAGTAGGAAGCTATCATATGCACAAGGAATTTCATAAATATTATTCTCCTATACCTTTATGTTGTACTTGGACCTTGATCTCAGATTCTAGAAATTTTGTGTTGGAGGATGAAACAAGTGTAGATGGATCCACATAAGCTACCTCATTGGTAGGGATTTGGTATTCTTTTTTAACTTTCTCTAGTAGGTGTTTACGCTATTGATAAGGTTTAGAACCTCCGTGAACGGTGATTTCTATATTGTTATAGGGAAACTTTACACACTCATGGAATGTGGAAGCAACATCTTTCATGGAAGGAATCCATGGTTGGCTTAGGACGATATTGTAAGATAGATGAAGGTCCAACACTTGAAATTTGATATCTCTTGTAACTAGACCAATTAGCATGGATAAAGTCACGACTCCTTTTCCCTTTCATTATGTCTCATCATAACCCTTGATAATTAATTTCTTATCTTTATCAACAAATTTGTCCAAGTATCCCAATCGTTTAACCAAACTTAAGGGACATATTTTTAGAGTTGCTACACCATCTATCAAGACCTATTTGAGCTTGTGTTCATGGATATAAACTTCCATGTGTAGTGTGTGGTTATGATTTGGCATGGGTGGAAGGTATTTTTTAGTACAACTCAAAAAATTTGAGTGAATAAAGATGTCCTACCATAGCTTGGAATGTATCAATGTCTAGATCTATGGAAATGGAATATGTTTGTAAATCTACTAATGTCTAGATCTATGGAATATGTATGTTAGTATTGATCCAATATTTCTTTGTGTTTGCAAGATACACAAATATTATAAGATGGATATTTGGGTAGGTGTCCTCTTTAGCTGATCTAATTGACTGTACTCGATAGATGGTCCAGAGGTATATGATGATACCCCCTAGAGAGTTACCTTGCCTCGTCTAATGGTAACTGCATAATAGATGTTTCTATTAGGGATGGAAATATATTTGTATGGTATTTAAGTTCATTAACTTGTTCTACAATGGAATCATGTGAAGTCTATTGTGAATCTAAAAGTGGTATTACATAGTTTTTGTTTAATTATTACTAATCTATTTTTAAATAATTTACATTAAAAAAAATTATAAATATTTTTTAAAGGGAAGAAATCGATTTAAAAAGTAAGAAAAAAAATATTTTTATTCCAAAAAATAATGGAGAACACAAATTTGCATCAAGAAGAAGAAGAAGAGGATCGAGAAAAAAAGAAAATAAAATATTAAAATAAAAAATAAAGGTTAAAATAAATTTTACCTTTAAAATTTAATAATAATAATAATAATAATAAATTAAAAAAATAAAAATAAAAATAAAAACTAACAAAACATTTAAAAAATAAAATAATTAACTTTTTGTTTTTATTTGTTAAGTTTTTTGTTATCCTTTAGGCTTGACATGTGGCTTGAGGAGCTGCGACCCAAGGGCATCTAAGTTGTCAAAGTCGTGGATTGCACTTGGCCTGGGCCACACCACCCTTTAGCCGACTAGATTTTTTTTAGCATGTATCCTCCCTCTAACACAAGGCACAACCACCCCTCGTGACGTTTGATCATGGGTTGCCTTGCGGACGAGGCTCATCCTCAACTAGTAGTGCTAATAGGACTTGACAAATAAAATAATTAATTTAAAAACAATAAAATTAATTTTAAAAGTATATATTAAAAAAATTATAAAATAAAATTTAAAATTTAAAATTAAAATTTTAAAATAAAATTATAATTTAAATTTATTAAAATTATATATAAAAAAAAATTAATTAAAAAATTTAAAATAATAAACGAAATAAATAATCATCTTAAAAAAAAAAAAATGAACATTTAAAAAAAGAAATTAAAAAAAAATGAGGGCTGATGCCCGACATCGCCCCTCCACCCACAGTGTTGTTCTAGAAGTCGGCCACACAATTCGATTAGCTATAACTGTGTGGGTGAAGGCGATGCATTACATTAGCATCCCTCACACAACAATGTTGTGCAGAGGATTTTTTTCTCCAATCATACATACATATTAGTTTTTAAGATGTTTAATATATTTGTTTAATTTTTAATTTTTTCAATCCGTTTAAAAATATATATATATATATTAATTATTTTTTCATTATTTTGATATTTTTAAAATTTGTGTGTTATATATATATATATATATATATATATATATATATATATATATATATATTTTGTTTTTTTAAATAAATTTTTAAATTTCCTTACATTCTATTTATTTCATTTAAATTTGCTTTCGTGATCATTTTATTTTGTTTTATTTTTAAATACAATTTTTTTAATTGTTGAATTTGTTTTAAATCATTTTAAATTTTCATATTTTTATTTAAAAATAAAATGAAAAAAATGTGTTGCATTATACTATGTCTTCACCAATACATACCAATTTGACTAGTTCTAGATCATAGATTAATCGTATTCACATAGTAAATTAAGGCGAATCATGTAAGTTGGGAACTCAAAGACATGGATGCAAGCTTACTATGCACTTATCACGTTAATGAGCAGTGGTGTTTACTCTAAAAGTAGCTTGTTTTCATATTAGTTTATATCAATCGCTTGAATTTGATGTGTACAATATGGGTAATATAAGTCGCCACTTACTTCATGTATTTGTTAAGATCATATATAACTTGTTTAATATTGTTGTTAAAGTTGTTTCAGAGAGATAGAGGTAGAACATACTGTAACAAAAAAAATAAATCAATATTTATTTATTTTGAAATAAGTGTAAAACAAAAATACTAACAAGATGTTTCATCATTGTTGTACAAATCTATACACCAAAATAATTACTTTAATGAATGTATGTTAATCATGAGTATTTATCCAACCTAATTCACCTTTATTTGTTAAGATATTCTTTATGTTTGAAGAAAATCTAGTGGAAAAAATAATGTTTTCAATAACCTCTTTAACATCCTTGCTTTGCTGCTCCGTCAATAACCATGGAAGGGCGCTTAGATTTTGGCCGTTTCTATTGCTATTTGAATGAATCACACTTTGCATTGCATGATTGGCCTCTTTAATGTCATTACAAATCTTGACAATTTTTTCTACATCCCTCCTTCCATCTAAGATTCGTCATGAAGTCTTTGTTACATTCTTCTTGATGTGCATTGTATCAAACAAATGAATAACCTCTAGGTGCAACAATGTAAACTTTGAAATGGTAATTGATACGAGTACCCACTTTTTTGAGGTAGCAAAAAATCATTTAATTTTGAAAAACATTGATTCAGAATACATTTTTTTTTAAGCATATTTTTGACACTTTAAATTTTGTCATCTATGAGATATAAACATTTATTTAAAAATGTTAGCGATTTTTCATGCTAATTTTGAAAAGTGTTGACGCAACATCAACTCCATTTTTTTGAGGGATTATTTTTTACAGTTTAAATTTTATAATGTATAAAGTGTGGAATTTTTTTTTAAATGTCGAAGATTTTCATGCGGATTTTGACCATTTTTGTTAAATGTTGATTATTTAACCATTTTTCAAGTGGTATTATTCCTCTTCATGTTTTTCATCCTAAGAGATTTGGTTTTTAAAGGGATTCCAAATGTTGTTTTTTGTTTTGCTTTGCAATATATATATATATATATATATATATATATATTCCAAAGTTTAAAAAATTTAAAAAATTAATATTTCGAGGTTAGTATTTCTTTTATATTTATATATAGTTAATTAATATTTCAATACACATAAAATAATTGTCACCAAAACATAATAATTTTAAAAACTTGACAAAAAACAAATAAACAATTTAATAAAATTAAATAAAACAATTAACAAAACATATATAATTTAAAAAAAATTAACATATATATATATATATATATATATATATATATATATATATATATATTTAAAAATAAAACACATATATATAAAACATATATAATTAAATAATAATAATAACAATAATAATAAAACGAATTATTGCATCCCCTGAGTCGTTGGTGGCCCGAGAGGACACCTGCCATGGGTGGAAGAGCTGAAACAACTCCACCCACCCAGGGCAGGTAGCCTCTCGGGCCACCAGCGGGTTCAAAGAATAGACATAGAGTCGCTAGTGGCCCGATGGGCCGCATACTATGGGTGGGCAGAGCTACGGAAACTTCACCCACCCATGGCAGGCAGCCCCTCGGGTAACCAACGTCTGAAATCCGATTCTAATAATTGGATTTCAGTCGTTGACAGTCGCCTGTCGTGGGTGGGTGGAGTTGCAACAGCTCCACCGACCCATGACAGGTGGCCCTTTAGGCCACCAAAAGCTCAAATATGATTCTGAGAATCGCATCCGATTCTCAGAATCAGAATTGAGTCATTGGTGTCCACCTGCTGTGGGCAGGTAGAGCTGTTGCAGCTCCTCTCGCCCATGGTAGGTAGCCAACCAACGGCTCAAATCCGATTCTATCGGATTTGAGTCGCTGGTGGCCTGAGGGGCCACCTGCCATAGGCGGATGAAGTTGCTGCAACTCCGCTCGCCCATGGCAGGTGGCCCATCGGCCCACCAACGAGCTCAAAGCTGATTCTGAGAATTGGCTTGAGCTCGTCAGTAGCCCAAAAGACTGAATTTGTATATATATATATATATTTTAAATTATAATTATTAATTTTTTTAATCAATTTTAATTAGTTTTAGTTATTTGTTTTATTTTTAATAGTTTTTTATTGTTATTTTTGTTTTTTTATTTCTTAATTATTATTATTTTTTTAATGTTTTATTTATTTATTTTTTTAATGTTTTCTTTTATTTATTTTTTTTGGTTAAATGTTTTTGCTAATTCGTTTTTTTTTAATGTTTTCTATTTTTGTTTTTATTATTTTGAAAAATTTTAAGTTTTTGTTTATTTTTTAGATTTTAAATATATATATTATTTTTAAATGTGTTTTTTTTATTATATAGTTTATTGATTTTTTTTAATATTTTTTTTAATTATTCAATAAAGTACTTAAAAAAAAATAAAAAATATTTCCTTTATTTTTTTTCTTTAATTATGTTTAAAAATATATTTTTAAATTGATATTTTTAAATTTTAAATTTTTTGTGTTTTTATCTTTTATTGGTTAATTGTGTGTGTGTGTGTTTTTGGCCTTTTTTTTTTGTATATTTTTATAGATTTGATTTTTTTGTCATTTTTTATTTTATGTTTTTTTTCTAATGTATACTTTTATTTACTTTTTATTGATATTTTTAACTTTTGTTTTGTTTTTTTCATTGTTTTAATTTTTTGGTTTTATTTTTTATTTTTGTTTTGAAATTTTAAGGTTTGTTGGAGTCATGTTATTTTCTCTTTTATATCATTATTTTAAAATGTTGAAAATCTATCATGAAGAAAAAAGTTGTATTCCAACATCAACGCTTTTTGTTTTCAATGTGTTTTTTGCATCCAATTTTTTTTTTTCACTACCATGTTTAAAACATGTTGAAAATTTACCCCAGGAAAAAAAGTTGGTTTTCCAGCGTTAACACTTTTCGTTTTCGAGCTATTTTCCTATGTTTTGAGGTTTTTTTGCTAAAGTTCTCATTTTCAGTTTATAGTTCATGTTTCATAGCTTACATTGTTGTGCTCATAGTAGGGGAGCCTATTTAATTGCTCAAGATAGCTTTTCATTCCTCGTGGTAGTGCCCTGTTATTAATGCCTTGCCGACCAGCAAGGTGAATCATAATTTAAGATATTATAAAAACAAAAACTGTCAAGTAGTACAATGAAGAAAATGCAATAAAAATATAAAATAATCCAAAAATTTCATGTATACTGACAAATAGATTATTTAATCCATACCTTGAGAGTTTCTGTTATATTGCAACTTCCATAGACCAAGTGTCATTCTCCGTGGTCTTAATCCAATCTCTTCTTTCCCATTGAAATATGTTTTTCGGTTCTTCGGTACCTATGGTTCTTAGAGAGGAAGTGCCTATACTCATCAAACACCTCCTTTTCTAGGCTTCTTGAATGATGAGATTTCAATTTAAGACCACAAATTGGACAAGCAAATTTAACCTGTGTTTGAAGACCTGCAAGAGATGGCCGGATTTTTATTTCAATTATTAATTGAAGTATGTATAATGAATGGACTATTTACAAAAAATTTGCAGGAAATGAACTTCATAAAACTATTAAACACCATTAAATTGCATGGTAATGTTATAATATACCACAAAAATGTGTTAGCCCTGGGGCATCGTGAATTTTCCATACAAGCATTGCATGGAATTCAAATTCCCTTTGTGCATCTACTGGTTTGGAGATATCATACATAGTGATTCCCTTCCATAAGTTCAGTAACTCATTGATAAGAAGCTCGATATATACATTCATATCTTTTACCTACTACTTATCTAATTGATTGAACATATAGTGCATAATTCCCAAATATATGAGTAACAAAAAAAAAAAGACATAATTATAAGACGTAATTGAACATATATGAGTAAACACAAAAATATAAGACATAAGTATGAAACAAACCAAACAAATCATGATATGTTATTGTGTAAACGAATATATTTATTATAAACAAAATAATACCTGAAACAATCATTGTCAACATTATGTGCTCCCTATTTATTGACATCTAAGGACGAATGTTATTGTTGATAACAAAAATGGGCCACACCTAGTAAATAGATCTTAGCTCTCCAAATGGATTGACTTCGTCAGCTGCTAATGAAAGCTTAAGTTTACGAGGTTCTTCTTTAAACTTTGGCCATATTTCCTCTATATTCGTAAATGCAGATCCATCTGTAGGCATTCGAAGAACACCATCTTGACTTCTTTTCATTGCATGGTAATCCATAAATTGTGCTATGCTTTTGCACTTGAACAATTGTCGCAGACGTGGAATTATTGGAATATAACAAAGAACGTTGCGAGGAACCTTTTTTTTACTTTATTGGTTTGATATCTACTCTCATCACATTTTGGCATTTGTCTTTCAACGCGTGTTCTTTATAATAGAGAATATCATCATTAGGACATGCATGAATAAATTGATACTCCATTCCAATATCTTTCATAATGGCATGTAAATCTCGGTACGTGCGAGGTAAAACATTTGATGGTGGTAATAGAAATTCACTTAACAATCTACAATGTCATAAATCAATACTGTTGGTTAATTTAAACAATATACATATTGAATCTAAAGAATGCTACAAATGGTGATCAACATACTAACATTGAAAATAAAGGAAAAAAATAATCGCTTTATCATGATGTACTAAATGTCACAAAATATATTACATACCTCAGGAGTTGTGTCACACATGTGTTTGACAAACCATTCACCACCACTAAGTTGACCAGAAGAAATACAATAGAGAGAAGAGATGCTTCTGAGCCTTCATAAAGAGGTTGAGTTCCCCTCTCAAGTATAGGTATATCATAACCACCAACATACGGGTCATCACCATCATCCCTTCCTGAAACATTATTAAATGTCTCCCAGATCAATATATTCGTCCCATCTTCATACAATGTGTTATTAGCATCATTATCTTCTTCCATAGGATCATTATCTTGATCCGGCTCAATATTGACTTCATGTTCTTGAACATACGCTTGTACTACAATGACCCCGTCCTTGTCGAGGAATGCCCCAGGATCACCATACTAGACAATTAAAATCAATAAAATAATATTAGTCAGCAATCACAAATATTTAAACAATAGAAATGTTTACAAATATAATATAGGAAAAAAAATACAACAAAGAGCTAGAAAAAGACAACTTAGCTAGTTAACTAATCATTTGCATATGCCTTAACTTAAAACTTGCACGCTCATAATAATCAAAGTAAAAAAACCCTTAATGGGAATGATTCCAATGAATATATTAAAAATCAATCTAACTCATAGGTTTAATGAGTTTAATAATATGAACATGTAATAGTGAAAATAAATAGAAACCAATATAGACCCATCTAAATCTAGTTCTATGAAGTGTCAAGAGGGATCAAATCCCTTAAGGTGAAAACCCATTTTTTTAGTAAAAAAACGAGGAGAAGTTTTCACCTCAAGGGATTTTATCCCTCTCGAGGGGATCAAATCACTCGAGGTGAAAACCCATTTTTTGAGTAAAAAAATGAGTAGAGGTTTTCACCTTAAGGGATTTGATCACTCTCGAGGCTTTGTAGAACCAGAGTTAGATGAGTCTATATTGGTTTTATTTTATATGGAGGATGTAAGTGGCTCATTCCCATGGTTTTCTTTTAAACCATGTGTTATTCCAAGAAGGAAAGTCATTTTGTCAAATGGATTATTAAATGGAATTGGCACATATTTTTATGGGTGGATATACCATGGGCTAAGGGGTATTGGTTTAAAAGGGATTTGAGGATGTAATTACATATGGTTTTACTATAAAAAAATGGGTTGTATTTGACCTCGTATTAAGTAGCATTAGGAGTATTTGCACATGGTTTTGTGATAGCATAGGTATTTTTTTAATATTTTATTGTAAAAAAGGAGAGTCTATTTTTTTTTTTTTTTTTATTTAACATTTTTTTATGCTTGAGATAAAAAATTTGTTTCTTTTAGTTAATGTTTTGGAAATACACTTTCCCTCACAAATATATGAGGCTTGCATTTTTTTTATTTTTTATTTTTTATGGTCTACATAACAAATATTTCTTTTTTTGTTTATAATTTATTATTTGGGATAGTCGAACACTTTCTACCCAGACTGTAGGTGCGCCTCTCAATGCAATAAAAGTGTGAAATAAGCTAGCTAAAGAAATAACGACATTTCTAATTTAGCTAAAGGATAAATAAATGGTCAGATTTGGCGGAAAGTTAGTGGAAAGATAGAAAAAAGGGGAAATGCAGCAGATCGTAGATCGAGGGATGATATAATGGTCTATATTTGATCGCTAACTAAGTTGCGAAGAGACTAATTTCATTTTCAATCGGCGAGCACTTTCCCACTAACAGTTTTGGAGGTATACATGTGAGCTTTAGAGGTTGCTCACCATTTTAAATGCAAGATTTGGAAACAACTTTCGAATCGGCGAGAAAGACAATGGTTTTCTCATTCGCTGGGTAAGTCATTTTTCCGTTGTCATTTTTTGGTTACCCTATCATTGCAAAGCTCTATTGCCCCTGTGTTCAATCAAGAGTTTTGTTTTGGGTCAATGGTGTCTCCTTCTGTAAGTTTTATCAGTGCTAAAGATCCAGATCTCACAGAGGAACATCTTTCATATTTTGTATCCAGTGTTTTTGAAACTAGGTTATCAGTATGATCTATTAAAGAGTGGAATAAATTCATTGTAAGTAATACATCAATTCTTCCTACAAAATTGAGGCCTGCAATTTGTCAATTTTATGTTCAGTCAACCTTTCCTTTTCCAGACTTAATTTAATGGTCAGTAGAGAATTATTTGAGTTCTTTGAGGGTTATAATGGATTCTCATGGCTCTAAAGTACTGTGTCAAGTCAATTCCCAAACTTTCAGAAAGTCTTTATACATCCCAGGTTCACATGATTATTTAGATGAGAAATTTCCCAATATTTCGAGTCTCAGTTCAGTTGCAGAGTTAGGTCAAGACAAATTGAATTTGTTTCTATCAAAAATGGCCAAACCAGAATTTAATATCGAAGGAATTTATTTTCCTTATCAAATTTCTGTCTTTCAGCATCCCATTCAATGTTTACTATCTTTATTATGTCAAGTCCTAGGTCTGGATGATGATAGTTTGGTTTCTAAGGTCATGATAGGATGTATTATATAGGTGGGTCAGCACAACAATTCCAAAAGCCTTAATTTTGATGAGTTTCTCGCTGAGAAAATTCATTTTCAGTTAGAAAACTTCCACTTGGAACAGAATTCCAGATATCAAACACTGTTACTTAAGATGATTGTGCATGAGAATCAAATTTCACTGCAAGAGATAAAATTAGATATTTTCATCAGAGAACTTATTAGAAATGGTTATTTTTTCCTTCTTCAAATTTGCCTATGAAATTATGGCTGCAGTGTATCAACTGTTTTATGATTCAACTCTGCCTAGGATTTATGAAGAAATGGGGATTAAGATGCAAATGACAAATGATCCTATTGTATATTGGTTTTTGTACAAATATCTTATAATGATCAGGGTTTGTGGATTCAAAATGGCTCCTGTGTTGTTGCCTTCATTTTTTGGTTCAAATATTGTTTGCTCTGGAGTTTTTGAGGAAAAGGTTATTCGTTGAGCAAGATAATTTTGTCAAGCACAGAAAGGGAGCCAATATAAAATTAAAATACACAGTTGAACCTTTTGTAGTTTCTGATTTTTCTACTCTTCCAATCATGGAGGATATTATTAAAGGAATGAATTTCAAGGAAGCTCAGGAAGTCAAGTATGATCCTAGGGGAATTATTAATCAGAGAAAGAGTCAGAATATATGTTGTTCTTTGGAGAATGAAGAAATGGCAAAGTTAATTCAATGGGTTAATTCTGATACAATAAATGAATACATATGTTTGGAACCACAGGTGTAGACTGCTTCTTTTGTACAAATGTAGTATAATCCTCTGATTGCATAGGTTAAGACTCCCATGATAAAATATAATTAGTACAAAAGGTTGCATAAGGAAATATCAGAGTCAGAGTTTATATTTGGAAAATCTCTTAAGAAGTAGAAGTTTATTTCTAAAGGACTTGACATTGTGATGATTGATGATGAAGATCAATCAAGTTCCCAAGAAAAGGGTACTATTCTAGAAGAAGAAAAGGTAGTTTCTTCTTCCTCAGAGAAGACTATGTATCAGGCTGAATTTGAAGTCCAACAAGGAGGTGAAGATTTGCAAGTGCAAATAATCATATTTTCTCAAGAGTCACATTCTCAGTTTGAATCCTGTAAAGATGTTCTTAGAGATTATGCTAAAAATAAAAATAGGTCCATTCAATAAAGTATGAGAATTTCATCTCAAGTTAGGAAGGTTGATATTAAGGATGTTTCATTATTTTGTGTCAAGGAAGCTGCTAGTAATGCCCTGAAGATTGTTGTGGTAGATGATAAGAAAATGTCTAAGGTAAATATCAAAATGGATAAAATTAATGTTCCAGATAAGATTCATTTCCATAAGCAAGTCTCAAATGTTCTATATTCTGATCTACTAAGTTCATTTTTGAATAATAATAAATTGGAGAATAAGGTTTTAGGATTAGAATAGAAAATTAAGAAAGAGAAAACCATGTCAAAAGGATGGAAGAATCAAAAAAAGAAACTAGAAGAAGATTTGATAGCAACAGAAAGGAAGTCTAGTGAAAAGTAAGCATAAAATAAATTTTTGGAGGATAAAGAAAATATTATTCAGGATTTGAAGAAGAAATTGAAGATTATTGGGACTGATCATCCTCAGACTCAGGAGCTGCTGGATTTTTAGAAAGAAAGAGATGATTTAAAGTAGGAAATATTAAACTTGAAGGCTGAATTTTTACAATTGAAAACAGCTAAATAGAAAGTAGATCAATATGAAGCCAACTCTTCTTTGATTTCAGATTTAAAGAAGCTTTCAGTGTAGGATGAGAAGATTAAAAAGTTGCAGTTTGATTTAGATAAATTTAATCAGGCGATTCAAGAGAAAGGTAAAGCTTTGGAGAAAAGTATAAGTGAGAAAGTTTTTCTACAACAGGAGTTGAAATTAAAAAAGAAAAGTTTGATAGAAGAAAAATATTTTATCTGGGATTGTATAATTTCATAAGTTAAAAACATTAAATATTATTTTGTAGAAGTGGAGGATGAAAGAGAATTGGCTTTTACTGTCTCAACAAATATCTTTAATTTTAAACAGATGCTGGGAGATAAACCATCAAAGGCTCGAAATGTTATCAATTTAAATTCAAGAACAAAATACCAATTAAATTTCACAGGGATAGATGACAGAGTATAAATGATATCCTAGGCAAGAAAGTATATCATCAAAAATCAGATGATGAAGGATCTTTCAGTGAAACCAGATTTCATGAAAGAAAGAATATCAAATTTCAAAATAATCTTAAGAGAGATGTTTCCGCTAGGTTTGCCAAAGTTTTGGAATTCATGGAGTTTGTTGATTCCAGAAAGTGAATATCATATGATGCTGCTAGCTAAAAGAAATGATATATCATCCATAAATCAAATCAGTAAAAATATGAAGGGAGAGGAAATAATTAAAATCCCAAAAGAAGATATTTTCCTGCTTTATGAAGTTGGAAAGGTGATTGTTGGTTTAACACCAATTACATATACTTTCTATTTAGAATTAGATGCAATTAATAGAGAAATGTTTGCAGTATATTTTCCTTCATCATCTATCTGGAATTTTTTTTCCATATTTGTGGATAAGTGGAATGTTTCAAATTCGTCTCTTGCAACAAGTTCTTGAGGGTGAAGTTTCTGGCACGTGAGGATATAATAATTACCTATCAGGGATTTTAGGCTTAATCATGGGAAGTAGATTGGTATAAGATTTGGAGGTGACCTTGCACGTGTTACAAGAAAATAAAAGCAGGAACACATGTCACACATGTTTTGGGAGAGGGAGGTTATCATTACAGTTCTTTTCATTTATGATTGCAGATAAAATTGGCAGTTGAGAGTCTATATTTTTGGCTGAGATATTTCTTTTGATTCATTATGTTTACGGAGTAAAGAATAAATTCACAAGTAATTTTTCAAAAATGGAAAGCATTGGCATGGATTTGAAAGAAGAAAATAAAGTAGAGCTTAAGTGTAAGAAGAAAAATATTTAAGTAAAAGAGTTACAACCAATGAAATATATCGAGTTATTTCATCTTGAGAAATATATGGAAAAGATAGAATCTAATTTTGAAGCAGCATCTAGTAGTGATGAATATTTTGATATGCCTGAAATTAGGTGAAGCATCGAGCAGAAAGAGAAAAGGTCTAGTAGCGCAAAATCAGATAATCAAGTCATAAGGGATTTTATTGTAAATTCAGATAAGATTTTACCAAAAAATGAGGATAAATAAGAAAGTGAATGGGAAAAGCAGTTTACTTAGGATATTTTCAAGGAGCGAGGCCAGGAAGAAATAGATTCAAAGGATGTTAGTTTTATTTGGCACCAGAAGTTCTTTAGTGATATCTAATCCCAATAATTCCCGAAAAATTTCGTTGGATATGCTATTTCCCGAAACATCGATCCAAGATTATAGAAAAAGTTGTTTTTATTTATCTTTTCTGTAATTTCTAAAAATGACTCGAGGAGTCTAATATTGTATATATATAGTCTTTTATGATGTTATATAGGTTCATGTTTTTAGTAATTTTGGAGAAAAATTGTTGTGATTCTATAAATTTGAGCTATTAATGAAAAATCAGTGGAGAGTTACAGACTCATTCTATACCACAGTTTCTAAGAGTATGGTGTGTGGAAGAATGTATCAATTGTTGGGAAAAATACTGAGAGGGGGGGTGAATCAGTATTTAGAGTTCATATCTCTAAATTTAACTTTTTCTTTTGCAGAAATTGATACGTGACTTTTATGAACTGAAATCGCGTATACACGCGGATATGCTAAAAGAAACTAGTGTATACTGAAATAAATTTCTAGTTTTAGAAAAATTCTCAGAAATAGTCTTTAAATCAGATTTACCAGTTATGCATTAGGTTAGATAATCAGTAAATATGTGCAGTAACAACAGTATAAAACATCACACAAGTGGAACACACATGAACACCAATATTTAAGGTGGAAACCCAATTCGGGAGAAAACCACTGCTGCTATCGTCTCTGTCTTCAATATTTATTATATGGTAAATGTTGGGAAAAATACTGAGAGGGGGGGGGGGGTGAATTAGTATTTACTGCATATTCAAAACTTTTTACTTTTTCATTCCTTAAAACCCATACGCTACTTTGCTGAAGCCAAGTAGCGTATACACGCGGATATCCTTCATAAAACTCGCGTATACACAGAGATCTAATTATGCCATTATTTCTTCACTTATATCATTCCATCATTCATTCATTAGATGTTCTATAAACAATAAACATGTGCAGTAAGAACAGAATAAACCATCACACAAAGCATCACACATGAACACCAGGATTTTTAGGTGGAAACCCAAGTCGGGAGAAAACCACCGCTGCAGTTGCTCAGCCTTCAATATTTTATTATAGAGAAAACATCTTACAATATATGTGCTGGCGCAGACTTGACCAGCACGCAGGCACCCACCTGCGCTCGTTTACCAGCCTCTCCTGGAAGGGAGCTCCAACCCCCTGACTCGTTTACCAGCCTCTCCTGGAAGGGAGCTACGACCCCCTGATCTCGTTTACCAGCCTCACCTGGAAGGGAGCTACGACCCCCGATCTCGTTTACCAGCCTCACCTGGAAGGGAGCTACAACCCCCTGACTGAAGGCTACAACCTTCAGCACCACCTTGGACCACGTTTCATCAATTTTCACACTGGATCCAACAACTTCAATAGAACACCACTTGCAGGCCACATTTCATCATATTTCCAGACTAGACCGTTTCCTTACTTTTAAGCACAAACATACATCACCAATAGATACTTATCAACACAGATCAGATAGCAGAAACACAGCAGAACAGATCAGATATTTCATACCCCTTGCTTCAGCAAACCCTAGTTTGCATACGCGCTTTTACTTCACTGATGTCGCGTATATACGCGCTTCCTTCCACACAAACCAGCGTATACCACAGTGTATATTTTATTGCGCATACGCGCTTTCTCTTCGCTGAAGCTGCGTATATACGCGCTTCCTCCGCGGCGAAGTAGCGTATAGATCTTCAATCATTACAAAGCAGCATACTTCATCAGATCAGATATTCAGTTCAGATCTACCCTTTTGCTTCAGACAGATGTTCGCCTCATCACAGATCTAGGCCTTCCATAAGCAGATCTAGTAGATACAAGTGCATTTCAGATCTAGATCCCCTTCTTCATCATTGGTGCATCATACTTTCAGATTTATCTTCAAGTGTAACCCTTTCCATTCAGATCTACTTCAGAGAGAAGTATTCATTCAAGCTCAGACATCTTGCACCCACACTCATGATTTGCACAATGAATTTCTTCTCCTTATATAGGTTTATCCTTTTTCAATACCATGAGCCCCCTTTTTCAATACCATGGACCAAAACAATACCATGAGCCCAAAACTACCTAGACGGGGTCAATTAGGCAGATCATTACCCAATACAATGGGTCAATACCATGGTGGTTACCCCTGGTTTTGCACTTTTTGAGCGCTTTTGCCCATACGCGACTTGGAACGTTCCTTTCCGCGTGCATACGCGACTTCCCCTAGTCCAATCCGCGTATACCTAGAGACATACTCTTTTTCATCATAGAATTAGCACATGCTGAATTCCTTTCTTCATTGCCTTCTGTTCATACTGTAGATACATCAGATTTCCTTCATCAAGGACATATTCTATCAAGCACAACTTCATCAAGTGGGTTTTCTTTCAAGGACAACACTCAGCATCATATTGTCAACAAACATCATATCACATCAAATTTACATCATTTACCAAGTCCATCAAGTCAAGCATAACTTCATCAGGTGGATTGCCATCAAGGACAACACATGTCAACAGTCGCATGTCTTCATCTTCATTTAGTGGGTTGCCATCAAGGAAAACACTCTGCATCATATTTCCAACAGTAAACTGTTTACAACATTGTATTGATGCAGGCTCATATTAGTACACAGGTGTCTACCTACAGAAGGCTACAACCTTCACTCATTTTCCAGCTGCTACTGGAAGGGATCTCCAACCCCCTTTCTTCTCATTTACCAGCCACTCATGGAAGGGAGCTTCAACCCCCTGAACATAACACCAGCTTCTACTGGCGGGAGGCTTCTACTTCCATATTGAAGGCTTCAACCCTCAGACCCACTACAAACCACGTTTCATCAATTTTCATACTGGATCAAACAACTTCAACACAACCCTTTATCAACAATCATAAACTTTTCCCAACACTTCAATTAGAACAGTGAAAACACTGTGACCATAACTTCAGAAATAACCCAGACTTCAGAATAGATATGCAGATACAAACTCAACCCTGAACAATCATTAATTCAAATAGCATACACTACTTTTCTTCACTTAAGCTGCATACATATGCGCTTTGCTGCACACCAACCCGCATATAATTTTGTGTATACTATTCTTCAGAAAACCCTAACTGCTATACGCGATTTTCATGAAGCAAACCCGCGTATATACACGCTTTTACTGAAACCAACTAGCGTATAGATCTATAAATGTAAATTTTACAGAACATACCAGATCTATAAAACTTACCCAGATTTCTTCATTTTCTTCAGCAGACTTGCGCTAGTTCTTCATCAGTTCTTCAGTAGATCATACTAGAGATTCATCATCTTCAGATCTAGAGATCTTGAACCATCATTATATCCATGGGTGCATCATAGATTCAGATCTATCAATTAAAAAAAATAGTTAATCCATGCAGATATTCTTTAGAGAATTTTTATTCATCAGCAAACCTTTCTCATGCACACTTTGCACTAGATCTTCTTTTCTTTAAATATATTTGGCTTTTACCAATACCATGAGTCAAAACCACTCAACTCCTAATGGTAATCCTGGACTGAATCAAATAGATAATACAACGCTCAGTACTGTTGGATAATACCATGGTAAAGCCCCCTGGTATTATAAATTTGGAGCACAAAGAGGCATACGCGACTTGGGATGTATTTATCCGCGTACATACGCGACTTGGCCTTTACAAACTCGCTTATACATTGTGACATATTATATTTATCATTTCTCTGGCACTTTCTAGAATTCTTTTCTCTATCACATCTGAACTGATATGTAGATACATCATTCTTACATCTTTATCAAATAGGCTGCTTAACATAGGCAACTCGTCAAGTAGATTTCCATCAAGGACAACTTCATCAAGTAGGTTGCCATGAAGGACAACACATTACATCATATTGCCAACAATCTCCCCCTTTGGACTTGATGGCGACCATGGTTTGATCACCACAATAGATAGATACATTAATCGTAACCATAATTCAAACACCATGATACTCTCCCCCTTTGACATCAAGGGAAAAGGGGCAGATCAAAACCAAAACAAGGTTTCTCTTCCCTTGTAGAAAGATGAGCTCTGTAGTCCTGAACTGCACTGAATTTACCATGCTCCCCCTGAGTTCATGCTGAATCTTTAGATAGATTATTCAATGAAGTACATGACTCTATAACTTAACCAAGTATGACCATTCCTATCACCAAGGACTTATACTTACAATAATGATCCAACCAAGTGGAATTACATATTTGACTGAACTACCCAACCAAGTGGGTTTACAAATTTTGACTCAACAACCCAACCAAGTGGGTTTGCAAATTTTACCAAGTCCTTACATAACTGAATATAACAATTTATATCATAGATCTAAACATGACCTTTTCATCAAATGAATTTTTATAAACAATTCCAATGAATCTCAATCATGAGATCAGACCACAACAAACACTTAAAATGTCAACAATGCATCCTTTCCCACAGGACAAGTGCTCCCCCTTAGCTTGTGCACCCTGAACACTTTCAACAACAAATAATCAAGGCATCTTCATCAAAACAAATATTAGAGAATGAAACAAAAATGCGAGAACTAGAATATCACCAGAGATACCAACAACACCACAACTGTTCTGAAAATTCTGACCCAGAAAATTGTGCCAGCAAAAACCCATACGCTATTTTATGTATATAAACTCGCGTATATACACGACTGTCCTTTATGAAATCCGCGTATCCAATTTAATCTTCTGAATTTAAGTAGGTCTGATCTTCTGAGCGGCAGAGACAACTCCCAGCTTTTGTCTGAGATATTCGAATGCTTACGTGGGAAGAGGTTTAGTAAATATATCAACAACTTGTTCTTTGGAGGGAACATACTCCAATTTCACCTTTTTTTCAAGCACTTGTTCACGTAAGAAGTGATACTTGATAAGAATGTGCTTGGTCTTGGAATGCATAACATGATTCTTTGAGATACTAATGACACTTGTATTATCACACATAATGGATATGGGAGGTGAACATGTGATTTGAATGTCTTGTAAGGTCTGCATCATCCAAAGAAGTTGTGTGAAACATGATGCGAAGGCCACATATTCCACTTTTGCTGTAGACAAGGCAATAGAGCTTTGCTTCTTGCTGAACCAAGATACTAATCGGGGCCCCATATAGAATGCACCACCACTAGTGCTCTTCTGATCATCAACATTTCCAGCCCAATCTGCATCTGTGTAAGCATGGAGAGTGAGATCAGCATTATTTGGATACCATATTCCAAAGTCTTGAGTTCCTTGTAGATATTTGAATATTCTTTTGACAGCCTGAAGATGAGACTCTTTTGGATTAGCTTGGAATCATCCAAAAATCCCAACTGCATGCATAATGTCTGGTCTTGTCCTGGTTAGATAAAGTAGTCTTCCAATCATGGATCTGTATTCTGATTGATTCACTGTGGGAGAATCATTATGAGAATTGAGGTTACACCTAGTTATCATTTGTGTACTTACAGGTTTGCAGTTTTCCATCCCATACTTCTTCAAAATTTTCTTGAGATATTTTTCTTGAGATAAAAATATGTCATCGGTTGTTTGTTTCACTTGTAAGCCAAGAAAAAATGTTAGTTCCCCAAGTAAAGACATTTCAAATTCTTTCTGCATAACAGAAGCAAATTTCTAACTCATGGACTCTTCATTACTTCCAAAAATGATATCATCAACATATACAACCACAATCAATAGTTTATCATTTTCAGTTTTTGTGTATAATTTGCTACCAGCATAACACTTTGAAAATCCTTGTTGATGAGGATATTTGTCAAGATGATAATACCATGCCCTTGGAGCTTGTTTGAGACCATATAAAGCCTTTTTAAGTTTACAAACAAGTTTTTCATCATTGCCCAAAATGAATCCTTCTGGTTGTTCTATATAAAATTCTTCTTCTAGATCACCATTGAGGAAAGTAGATTTAACATCCATTTGATAAACTTTGATTTGTCGAAAGCTTGAAAAAGAAAGAAACATTCTGATGGCTTCAAGTCTAGCTACAGGAGCAAATGTTTCTTCAAAGTCTATACCTTCTTGTTGAGCATACCCTTTACAAACAAGTCTAGCCTTGTTTCTAATAACATCTCCATTTTCATTTAACTTGTTCTTGAATATCCATTTTGTTCTAATAACATTTTTATCGTGAGGTCTTGGAACTAGTTCCCAAGTATGATTCTTTTCAATTTGATCAAGTTCTTCATTCATGGCTTGAATCCAACATTAATATTTTCTAGCTTGATTGAAATTCTGTGGTTCAATGGTGGATAAAAAATCTAGATAGCCAGTAGACCCTACAAGAGTTCTTCTTGTTTGGATACTTGATCCCTTTTCTCCCAAAATTTGGGATTCTGGATGATTCTTTTGAACATACCTGGATGGAGCCTTTTTAGATATATATTATTCTGTTGCTTCATTGGGTTCACCTTCTATATTATCTCTATTAGATGCAGGAAGACATACATCATCATCGTCTTCATTTTTTGTTTGTATTTCCTCTTTTGGAGCTGAGAGAGATTCATCAATTACAACATCAATGCATTCAACAATCTTCTGAAGTATTTTATTGTAGCATTTATATGCTTTACTTCTAGAAGAGTAACCAAGAAATATTCCTTCATCTGCTCTAGGTTCAAACTTGCCAAGTTTTTCATCATTGTTCTTGATAAAACATTTTCTTCCAAAAACTTTAAAATGCTTTACAATGGGAAGATTACCATACCAGAGCTCATACGGAGTTTTATCACTGTTTACATGAACATGTGCTTTGTTAAGAATATTCACCGTAGTATGTGCTGCTTCTCCCCAAAATGTGTCAGGTGTTCCTAAATCATCAAGCATAGCCCGGGCCATCTGTTGAACTGTTCTATTCACTCTTTCTGCTACACCATTTTGTTGTGGGGTACCAGCTACAGAAAACTGTCTTTTTATGCCATGTTTTTCACAAAAATAAAAGAATTTATATGATATATATTCACCTCCTCGATCAGATCTAAGACACTTGATTTTTAGATCTAATTCATTTTCAACCAATGCTTTGAAGATCTGAAATTTTTCGAATGCTTCATCTTTGTGCTTTAGCAACCCAATCCAACACATTCTAGAGAAATCATCAATAAATAGAATATAGTATTGTTCTACATGGGGTGAATTTTTTCTCATAGGTCCATAGATATCAGTATGAATGAGTTCAAGAGGCTTACTTGTTGTTCCTTCTTTGGCATTAAATTGCACTCTAGTTTGCTTACCGAATTGGCAAGATTTGCATGTGGTACTCTTAGGCAGAGTAGTATTGGGAAGATCACGAACAACTTTGAGTCTGCTAGATTTGTTGATTTGAGAGAAGCTCAAATGCCCCAATATTCTATGTCATAACCAATTTTCTGAAGATTTACCCAAGTAACATTGTTCTTTGTAGCTTTTCAATACACACAAATTGCTTGGTGTTCTATTTCCTTTTATGATTGTTTTTCTTATGTCAAGATCACGTACCACACATTATTTTGAGCTAAAGACAACTTTAGTTCCTTGATCACACATTTGACTTACACTTAATAGGTTATGCTTTAATCCATCCACATACATAACATTGTTAGCTTTCACCTTTTCCTTTAGAAAAACAAAACCTTTTCCCTTAATGACAACAGGAGTATCATTTCCAAAAGTAACATTCTTTTCTCTTTCTAAAACATTGTATGCAAGAAGTTTATTTCTGTCACTTGTCATGTGTTTTGAGCATCCACTATCAATGCACCATTGATTTTCTTCTCCTTCTACAAATAAATCTATGCCATAGTTCTCAACCTGTAATTCCTTCTTTCTCCATATTTTGGAAGTTGAAGGTATATGCTCTTTTGGCTGAAGTTTTCTTCTGCATTCAGATTCTTCATGACCAAAGTTATTGCAATAAGCACATTCAATTTAATTTTGAAGAGGAGAAAATTTGTTATATGTATTCTTCTTTATTCCAGTATCAATTCTTTTCTTTCTTGCTTCTCTAGTCATGATGGTTTTGTATGCAACACATTGAATAGTTTTATGGCCAAAATTATGACATGAGAAACATTGTCCATTGAAGAAGAAATTTCTGTGATCATGGAACCTTCTATTTGTGTTTACCCATTGGTTGGTATTTCTCTGAAAGGTATTCCTGTTAGTGTTCTTTTGTAACACCCCCAATTTATGTGTTGGAATTTCAAGGTTAGACATTTGAACTTTAATCCTAAGGGGAGTGGACCCCAAAGGATAAATATTTTGTGAATGTAATTTAATATTTAAGTTGAGGAAATGAATAAAATACTGGTGTGCATATTGACCAAAAATGAGATTATGAGATCACTTGCTAAATCCATGAGGATGGATAAGGCAACTATTCCCCACAATCCTTCAAAAAAACCTTGAAAGGAATTATTTCTAATTTACATTTTTGAGGAAGAATCTAAATTTCCCCAATGATGAGGAAAGTAGTTGGGAAGAGATAAAAAGCTGGAAAATCTGAGGAAAAGCATAAAACAGCTTTAAAGAGTCCCTAAAATGGGAAGCCTAGGAAAACAGGAAGAAAAGCATCATGATATTCTGGACGCAGAATTAGAAACAGGCTTTGGGGAAAATTAGCTTAAATAAGCTGCTCTTGTACAGATTAGGGGTTGATATGTTCAAGGGGATGATCTTAGCTCGGGGGTGAGTTTGGGAGACAAAAGGACTCTAAGGTTGGGAGGTTGGTCAATCTCAATAGTGGTATGTCTCTAAATTAAACTATGTTTTTACTTCTTAAGGTATGAATTGGATACATATAATTGATGAAATTGCATATTAGACTTATGATTGCTACCTTAGACTTATTTACTTATAATTGACCATAGGAGGTAGAATTAGAGTTTATATTTCATAAAAAGGCGAAATCTAGGTACAGATTGTATGTATTAATATTCCACACATTGAACAGAAGTCTCAGCAAAATTATCTTCAACCTCTGTATGGTTGTGGGAATCACATCTAGGGAAAGAATTCATCAGAATTTTTAAACCATAACTGGTTCAAATCTGAGAATACATATTTTCCCAAGATGATCTATATTCTAACTTTAATCTGCTTCTACAATTTAAAATAAAAGAAGGTTCATTAAAACTAGATGCACCAGACTCTCATTTATTAGAATCTGAACATAAGACAAATTACATTGTATTTGGTTCTGAAATCAAAATTTCAATAGATTCAAACATATTATCATAGTTCATAATGGATGCAATAAGAATGAACTCTGCTAGCCAAATAATAGAAGAAATTTATGTGTGAGTGCTGGAAAAGAAACTATATAAATGCAAGATCTCCATGTTGATCAAGTGACAAAACAGAGAGACAAGGACTGAAACTATAGTTTGAGAAATTATTAAATGTTGAAATAGATCTGCAACTGTATTTCATATTTCACTTACAAAGACATCATGATTCTGTTGAATTCATGATACACTTATCTATCCATACCCCGAGGAAAACGTGAGGATTTAATAATGTTGACTAATAAAATAGAATGACATTAGGATGTGAACAACATAAATTTACTCTTTGGTAAAAAAATATTATTAGTAGTTGTTTGATACTTAACACAGAGTCTTATTCTCTATCTGTGTGCATTAAACACCTAAAGATACGGTGTTCTTGTCCTTAAAACACGATGAGAAATCTTCAATTCGAAAACCATTACACATTGCAGGAATACATTTTACATCAGTGATAGAAATGAAAATTCTACGCATGATAGAGTACTCATCTGGATTATACGAGGTATGTGCCTACCATATCAAGAATTGTAATAACTGGCCCTTTTGTTAATTTAATAGCCAAAGTTATGTATGGTCGCTTTGAGCGAACGATGGCATGTAAAAGAGGCATATGTGGATAAAACCAAGAATCCAATAATTAAGACTGAATAGTAATGATAGAGTTCGTAGAACAAAAGAAACAAAACCTAAACATTATATGAGATATAGTTTAAAAGAAATTTGAGAAGTAGCGAGATCTCTTATACAGCCTGAGGAGCTAAATCCCGCTCGAGTTCGAGCGTGCGACGGTCTGAGGCATTTAGTATGCATCATTTAAAACAATGGTACTCCCTTTGGGAGATAAGGTACTACCGAACTAGATATATCATCATGAAGAAATAAACAACAGATATATAAATGTTCCTCATGAACCTTTACTTATTCTGTGGCTCACGCGTACCATTTTGAAAAAGATATGGGGGAAACGAACCCGCAGAGTGAATAGAAGAACGTGAGGTTGAATTCATATTGGCCTTGAAGAATACTCTTCATACCTGCAAGTAAAAGAGCACATTATGTGTATTAGCCGAAGAAACCAAAAATGTCCACAATGAAATTCGAACCCAGACCTGAGAAATGTAAATAGAATAAGACGTAACTCTGAAATAGGAACTTAAAAATTTACCTGGGAAATGCGAAGATCCGAGAGGAGACGCCTGCGTCGGAGATTCCTGGAAGAGTTAGGCGTAGATCAGGTGAATAGATTAAACCAAAAAAATTAATTTAAATGTAAACGCAGAAAGGAGGAACGGAGATCACATCGTCGAGACAGTCTTACCTGGTAGAAATTTCGACGTCCTGAACACACATTTGCAAGGAAAATGTCCTCGAGGATCACTGAACTCCTTAATATCCTGTCAAACACAACGTTTATCAAACTACGGGAGAAGTCCTGGAAAAATGTTAACCGATGACGTAAAGTCCTAACCATAGCAATGTGGATCTGGATTGAAACATGCGGAGAAGGATTAGAGTATAGAAAATCATCGGGAATGAAAACCCTGAATTAAAATGAGACCACCCTGTGTAAACGATGGCATGCATGATAAACCACGAAATGATCATCCAAAAAGGATACCGTGAGCTTACCTCTGTGCGTCGACAAGAGGAGAATAGCCATCGGCGGGATAAAGCCTGTACGCTTGAAAGCCCAGCAGAGCGCCATCGCTATGGCTAGCTGGAAGAATGGAGAAAGTGACCAGAAAGCGAAACTCGGTTACGGCTCTATTTTTATAATAAAAATACCGAAAACCCTAATGCGATCAATCCATACAGGTGGCTCAAATCCGCCTGTTTAACCATGGATCAATGCCTGAATTGAATGTTGCATTGGGGTCGGGGCTCAATAAAAGCTCAACGTACCCAGGACCTAAAATGCATTAACTACACAGGCTGTTCCGTAACCCAGAAGCCATAAACCAAATTGGAATCGTAGATTTCCAAAGATATGCGTACATCTAATAATTAAATTCATGCCGACGTCCTACTGAATCGAGAGTTGCAAGAGCAGAAAAGATCTCATACGCAAGGTCTGAATTATATATATCTTCCATATACACGCGGTTAATAAAATCAAATCCATATGCATATAGAAAAGTAACGTGCGACTACAGCTAAGTAAGAACCAGTGGGTCATAAAAGAGTATAGCCACAAAACGTATCCAACACTCCGATTTGATGGAGGACACTACGTTCATAACGCAATACAACCAACTCAACTCATAGTATCAATAAACAAACAAATAAATTATATCAATGTTAACAATGGTGGATCGTATAACTATAGGACGTAGGAGGTATCGTGAAGCTAGGGTTGAGGTAACCATAGAACATGGAAAAGATTTAAATTCGATATATATATATGTTGAAAATTCGTGGATATATATATATGTTAGAAATTTGTGGTTATATATATATGTATAATAAGCATATATATATATATATATATATATATATATATATATATATATTAATAAAATGAAGGAAGGGTTATGGAGTTAAAAGCCTTAATGGTTAGTATAATAAATAGAATTTAAAACAAGAGGTTAAGGGTCTTGACCCTAAATACCATAGGTTTTAAAGGAAATACCTATAATTGATGTGTAAATCAGAGAGTAAGAAATGTTGAATTGTTCAGATATGGAATAGACTTTAGGTCATCATGATACAGAAAAAAAAAGAAAAAAAAAAGAAAAAAAGAAAAAAAGAAAAATTATTTGTTGGAAACGGGAGGTGTGACAAATGGTATCAGAGCCCAAGTTATAAAACTGGGCTGTTGTTATTATGCTCACTGTTTTTAAGCGTTCCTTGAATAAATAAGTATTATGGAAAAATTTCTTTGTAAACTTTACTGATCTGGGATATGTAGTGTACAGTGGTGCTGAAATGGCTGAGGGTGAAGAAATTTATGTGGATCTGCGTGACGAATACAGTACACCAGACCCCAACGCCCTAATGATGGCTATGTTGCACAGGTTGCAATGAGAATTGGCTGAACTGAGAAGCCAGAATGACAGGTTGTCATCAGCCAGTAAGGAGCAGGAAAAGCTCATCAGAGAACTAACTTCCCGGAACAACCAAGAAGGCGAAGGTTCCGGAAAGAGGAAGATGGATGAGTCTGATGATGATGATGCTGCTAGACATCAATATAAACAGAAAAGGGAATTACAGGGGGAATTCCGAAAGATCAAACCTCCCTCCTATGATGGGGAGAAGGAGGAAGATGCTGAAGCCTGGTTACTGAATATGATTAAATATTTCCAGGTTTATGAATACGAGAGAAATCTGAAGGCCAGATTAGCTGTTTACCAGTTACAAGGTAAGGCTACCTTGTGGTGGGAAGAGACAAAAATGGTTCACGCTATTGATGAAAAGACAGTGACTTGGGAGGATTTCCAAGTTAAGTTCAAAAACCGCTATCTAAATGAACGTTACTATGATGATAAAGCTAAGGAATTTCATGAACTTAGACTGGGACAGCTCACTATCGATGAGTTTGTCACTAAGTTTACAAATTTATTGAGATATGTCCCTTATATTAGGGAAGAGAAGGCAAAGGTCCAAAGGTTTCTGAATTGTTTGCCTGCTGTATACAAAGAGAAAATTGAGTTTGACAACCCAAAGACCATGGACGAAGCTGTTAGAAAAGCCAGATTATGCTACCAACAGTTCAAAGGAAAAACTGAACAAGGGAAAAGCTGGGTAAACAAGAATGAGTTTAAAGGAAGGAAACATAAACCAGCATATTTGAAGAATTTTGGCAGAGATCATCAGCGGAAAAAGTTTAATAAACCCAAAGAAAGTCAAACTGCTCAGTCACAGGTGGCCTCAAAACAAATAGATGCAGACAATAAGAAGGAGGGCACAGTAAAAATGAAGGAACCCTTGAAATGTTGGGGCTGTGGAGAACCCCATCTTTTGAGGGACTGTCCTCATAGAAACATGCATATGATCATGAGGGATCGAGAAGCGACAACAGTAAATGACATAGCCAGAAATATACCAACTATTAGTGCAGCCTTGGAAAATCGGCAAGCAGAACATCAAGCAACCATGGTGGAAATGGAGGGTAAGATTTCTGACCAACCTGTTACTGTTTTGATTGATCCGGGTGCTTCTTTGAGTTACATTAGTCCTGGAATTGTAGAAAAATGTAATCTTAAACCTGAAAAATTTTAGCAGTCATGGTTGGTACAGTTTCCCACTGGAACTAAGAGAAAGGTAACACATAAATTGCCCAAAAAAACAATCCAATTAAATGGTTTCCAAACAGAAGTAAATCTGAACATACTGTCGTTAGGATCTTATGACTTGCTGATAGGAATGGATTGGCTGGAAAAGAAGAAAGCCTTGATGAACTGCTGGGATAAAACCCTGCATTGTGTGGATGAAGAAGGGGAACCTTTTACTCTAAAAGGAAAACCAAAATCCATTTCAGTGAGACAAATATCAACACTACAATTAAAACGAACAGCTAGAAAAGGATACCAAGTTTATGCAGTACATGTGGAGGAAGTGGAACAGAAAACTGGAGAAAATCTGTTGAATGATTTACCGGTGGTAAGGGAGTTTAAGGAAGTCTTTCCAGATGAGATTCCTCATCTTCCCCCCAAAAGCGAAATTGACTTTACAATCGATCTGGTGCCAGGAGAAACCCCTGTTTCCCGAGCCCCTTATCGAATGAGTACTCCTGAACTTATGGAACTGAAAATGAAATTGCAATAATTGCTAGATAAAGGTTATATCAGACCAAGTGTGTCTCCTTGGGGAGCACCAGTCTTATTTGTGAAAAAGAAAGATGGAACTTTTAGGATGTGTATTGATTATCGCCAACTGAACAAGCTGACCATTAAGAATAGATATCCTCTACCTAGAATTGATGATCTTTTTGATCAAGTGAGAGGAGCTTCAGTCTTTTCGAAGATTGACTTAAGAACTGGATATCACCAGCTCATAATCAAGGAAGAAGACATCAGCAAAACAGCTTTTCGAACCAGGTATGGACACTACGAATTTGTAGTCCTACCTTTTGGATTGACAAATGCCCCTACCACATTTATGTGTCTGATGAACAGTGTGTTAAATAAGTACTTGGATAAATTTGCTCTTGTGTTCATAGATGATATTTTGGTCTACTCCAAAAACGAGGAGGAACATAGAGAACACTTGCAGATAGTGTTGCAAACTCTGAAAGAAAACCAGCTATATGCCAAGTTCAGCAAATGTGAATTTTATAAAGATAAGATTCAATACCTGGGTCATATTATTTCTGAACAAGGCCTTGCAGTTGACCCTGAAAAGATAAAGGCTATAAAAGAATGGCCTATACCAACTGATGTTTCAGCAGTAAGATCATTCATGGGGATTGCAGGCTATTCTCGCAGATTTGTAGAAAGATTCTCTGCCATAGCATATCCCATTATGTCATTGCAAAGAAAAGGTGTCAAATTTGTGTGGACTGAAAAATGCCAAAACAATTTTGATCAATTAAAGCAAAAACTCACCACAACCCCTATACTGAAAATTGTAGATCCTGATAAAGAATTTGTTGTATGTACAGATGCTTGTAGAGAGGGGTTGGGAGGAGTTCTTTTGCAGGAAAATTCAGTTATTGCCTATGAATATAGGAAACTGAAAATACATGAACAGAATTATAGTGTTTATGATTTGGAATTAGCAGCTATTATCCATGCTTTGAAAATGTGGCGGCACTATCTTCTGGGGAAAAAGTTTACATTGATGACTGATCATATTAGTCTCAAATATTTCTTTTCCCAAACTGATTTGAATGCAAGACAAGACAGATGGCTGTCCTTTTTAAGTGAATTTGATATGGACATAAAACATATCAAGGGAAAAGAAAATAAAGTTGCTGATGCATTAAGCAGGAATGCTTGTCATAATATAAACAGCATTGGAAATAGTGCCCAGATTGAAATAGAAGAGTTGGTGAGAAAAGTAGCACATCAAGATCCAAACTATGAAACACTCGTGGTGAAACTACAGAAAAAGGAGAAAACTGATTTCACTCAAAATCAAAAAGGGCTGATCTGTTGTAAAAACATGTTGTATATTCCCAATGTAGAGTCCTTGAAAAGAGAAATTTTGGAGGAATATCACAAACAGCCATATGCAGGACATCCAGGATATCAGAAAATGTTAATAGCCCTGAAAAAGAAGTTGTTTTGGCCCGGAATGAAGAGACATGTAGCAGAATATTTAAGCAGGTGCATGGAATGTCAACTAGTCAAAGTTGAGCATCAACATCCAGCAGGTCTTTTAAACCCTTTGCCAATTGCAGAATGGAAATGGGACACAGTTTCCATGGACTTTATAACAGGATTACCCAAAAACAAATATCAACATGATTCGGTAATGGTAGTAGTAGACACTTTAACAAAAGCTGCCCACTTTATACCAGTGAAATCTACTTTTGGGACAGCTCAAGTAGCGAATGTGTTCCTGAAGGAGGTAGTAAGGCTTCATGGGGTTCCAAATGTGATTGTATCTAACAGAGATGCTAAGTTTACAGCAGCCTTTTGGAAAGGACTATTCAGAGGGATGGGTACTAAGTTGAATTTTAGTACTGCCTATCACCCTCAGACCGATGGGCAGACAGAAAGGACTAATCAAATTTTGGAGGATATGCTGAGAATGTATGTGATGGATAGACCATCAAAGTGGGAAGAGTATTTGCATTTAGCCGAATTTGCCTATAATAACAGCTACCAATCCTCTATCAAAATGAATTCGTTTGAGGCACTGTATGGAAGAAAGTGTCATACTCCTTTGAGCTGGAGTCAACCAGAGGATAAACTAATGTTGGGACTCGATGCCTTACAAGAGATGGAAAGAATTTCTAAACAGATACAAAGAAACATCAAGACATCACAATATCGCCAGAAAAGCTATGCTGATAAGAAACGCGTGCACCGAGAATTCAAAGTGGGGGACCATGTGTATTTGCGTATTAAACCCAAAAAGAGCACACTTTATGCTAGAAGTTGTGCGAAACTGGCCCCTAGATATTGTGGTCCTTTTGAAGTATTAGAAAGCTTGGGACCAGTGGCTTATAAGCTGGCCTTACCACCCCATATTAGAGTTCATGATGTGTTTCATGTTTCGTTATTAAAAAGATATGTGCATGATTCTTCTCACATAGTTGATTGGAATGTTGTACAGGTGGAACCAGAAGGGGAGTTTCTGCCAGAACTGCTTCAAGTATTGGAGCGGGAAGAAATTGAATTGAGAAACAGAACAGTAGCCAGAGTAAAAGTGCAGTGGAAGCACTTTACTGCTGAAGAAGCTACCTGGGAAAGAGAAGTTGAAATGATGGAAAGATATCCATTTTTGTTTGAAAAATGAACTCTAGTAGTTAAATAACAACACCGAGGACGGTGTTTATTTTCAGAGGGGGAATATGTAACACCCCCAATTTATGTGTTGGAATTTCAAAGTTAGACATTTGAACTTTAATCCTAAGGGGAGTGGACCCCAAAGGATAAATATTTTGTGAATGTAATTTAATATTTAAGTTGAGGAAATGAATAAAATACTGGTGTTCATATTGACCAAAAATGAGAATTATGAGATCACTTGCTAAATCCATGAGGATGGATAAGGCAACTATTCCCCACAATCCTTCAAAAAAACCTTGAAAGGAATTATTTCTAATTTAGATTTTTGAGGAAGAATCTAAATTTCCCCAATGATGAGGAAAGTAGTTGGGAAGAGGTAAAAAGCTGGAAAAGCTGAGGAAAGGCATAAAACAGCTTTAAAGAGTCCCTAAAATGGGAAGCCTATGAAAACAGGAAGAAAAGCATCCTGATATTCTGGATGCAGAATTAGAAACAGGCTTTGGGGAAAATTAGCTTAAATAAGCTGCTCTTGTACAGATTAGGGGTTGATTTGTTCAAGGGGATGATCTCAGCTCGGGGGTGAGTCTGGGAGACAAAAGGACTCTAAGGTTGGGAGGTTGGTCAATCTCAATAGTGGTATGTCTCTAAATTAAACTATGTTTTTACTTCTTAAGGTATGAATTGGCTACATATAATTGATGAAATTGCATATTAGACTTATGATTGCTACCTTAGACCTATTTACTTATAATTGACCATAGGAGGTAGAATTAGAGTTTATATTGCATAAAAAGGAGAAATCTAGGTACAGATTGTATGTAGTAATATTCCACACATTGAACAGAAGTCTCAGCAGAATTATCTTCAACCTCTGTATGGTTGTGGGAATCACATCTAGGGAAAGAATTCATCAGAATTTTTAAACCATAACTGGTTCAAATCTGAGAATACATATTTTCCCAAGATGATCTATATTCTAACTTTAATCTGCTTCTGCAATTTAAAATAAAAGAAGGTTCATTAAAACTAGATGCACCAGACTCTTATTTATTAGAATCTGAACATAAGACAAATTACATTGTATTTGGTTCTGAAATCAAAATTTCAATAGAGTCAAACATATTATCATAGTTCATAATGGATGCAATAAGAATGAAATCTGCTAGCCAAATAATAGAAGAAATTTATGTGTGAGTGCTGGAAAAGAAACTATATAAATGCAAGATATCCATGTTGATCAAGTGACAAAACAGAGAGACAAGGACTGAAACTATAGTTTGAGAAATTATTAAATGTTGAAATAGATCTGCAACTGTATTTCATATTTCACTTACACATAACTCCATCACGGATTTCTATTAAAGTCATGATACACTTATCTATATCCATACCCCGAAGGGAAACATCGAGGGATTTAATAATGTTGACTAATAGAACAGAGTAAACATTAGAATCAACATTTAACATAAAGTTGCTACTGGTAAAAACGTCATATGACTAGAAATCGTAACGAGATAATAACCAGAGTTTTATATATGTCCTGTTTGCATTAAACACTAAAAGATACGGACTGGTGTAGCCAACCAAACACAGTAAGAAATCTTCAATTCGAAAACCGTTACACATTGTAGGAATACATTTTACATTAGTGATAGAAATAAAAATTCTATGCATGATAGATTACTGATCTCGATTATACGAGGTATGTGCCTACCATATCAAGAATCATAATAAACTGGCTCTTTTGCTAATTTGATAACCAAAGATATGTATGGTCGCTTTGAGTGAACGATGGCATGTAACAGAGGCATATATGGATAAAACCAAGAATCCAATAATTAAGACTGAATAGTAATGATAGAGTTCGTAGAACAAAAGAAATAAAACCACAAACCCAGCGCTAGCACAGATATAGTTTTAAAAAGAAATTTCGAGAAGTAAGCTGGAAATTCTTATCGCCCACAGGGCTAAATCACGCTCAGTTCGAGCGTCTGACAGTCTAGGTTGTTGCGTATGCATCATTTAGAAAACAAAGGGTAACTCCCTTTGGGAGATAAAATTTTCACCCAGGACTAGATATATATATGAAAAATAAACAACACAAGATATATAAATGTTCCTCATGAACCACTACTTCGCCAGTAGCCGAAAGGCTCACGCGTACCGACCTGAAAAAGATATGGAGAGCAGATACCATTAGTGAATATAGGAACGATGAGGTTGAATTCATATTGACGCTGAAGAATATCAACCATACTTGCGAGTAAAAGAGCACCTTATGTGTATTAGCTGAAGAAACCAAAAATGTCCACAATGAAATTCGAACCCAGACCTGAGAAATGTACATAGAATAAGACGTAACTCTAAATAGGAACTTAAAACTTTACCTGGGAAATGCGAAGATCCCAGAGGAGACGCCTGCGTCGGAGATGCCTGGAAGAGTTAGGCGTAGATCAGGTGAATAGATTAAACCAAAAAAATTTAAATGTAAACGCAGAAAGGAGGAACAGAGATCACAGCATCGAGACAGTCTTACCTGGTAGAAATTTCGACGTCCTGAACACACATTTGCAAGGAAAATGTCCTCGAGGATCACTGAACTCCTTAATATCCTGTCAAACGCAATGTTTATCAAACTACGGGAGAAATCCTGGAAAAATGTTAACCGAGGACGTAAAGTCCTAACCATAGCAACGTGGATCTGAAACGAAACATGGGGAGAAGGATTAGAGTATAGAAAATCATTGGGAATGCAAACCCTGAATTAAAACGAGAACACCCTGTGTAAACGATGGCATGCATGATAAACCACGAAATGATCATCCAAAAAGGATACCGTGAGCTTACCTCTGTGCGTTGACAAGAGGAGAATAGCCATCGGCGGGATAAATTCTGTATGCTTGAAAGCCCAGCAGAGCCACCATCGCTATGGCTAGCTGGAAGAATGGAGAAAGTGACAGGAAAGTGAAACTCGGTTACGGCTCTATTTTTATAATAAACATACAGAAAACCCTAACGCGATCAATCCATACAGGTGGCTCAAATCCGACGGTTTAACCAGGGATCAACGCCTGAATTGAATGTTGCATTGGGGTCGGGGCTCAATAAAAGCTCAACGTACCCAGGACCTGAAATGTATTAACTACACAGGCTGTTCCGTAACCCAAAAGCCATAAACCAAATTGGAATCGTAGATTTCCAAAGATATGCGTACATATAACAATTAAATTGATGCCGACGTCCTACTGAACCGAGAGTTGCAAGAGTAGAAAAAATCTCATACGCAAGGTCTGAATTATATATATCTTCCGTATACACGCGGTTAATAAAATCAAATCCATAAGCATATAGAAAAGTAACGTGCGACTACAGCTAGGTAAGAACCAGTGGGTCATAAAAGAGTATAGCCACAAAATGTATCCTACACTCGGATTTGATCGAGGACACTACGTTCATAACGCAATACGACCAACTCAACTCATAGTATCAATAAACAAACAAATAAATTATATCAACGTTAACAATGGTGGATCGTATAACTATAGGACGTAGGAGGTATCGTGAAGCTAGGGTTGTGGTAACCATAGGACATGGAAAAGATTTAAATTCGATATATATATATATGTTGAAAAGTCGTGGATATATATATATGTTGAAAAGTCGGGGATATATATATATATGTTGGAAATTCGTGGTTATATATATATATGTATAATAAGCATATACATATATATTAATAAAATTAAGGAAGGGTTATGGAGTTAAAAACCTTAATGGTTAGTATAATAAATAGAATTTAAAACAAGAGGTTAAGGGTCTTGACCCTAAATACCATAGGTGTTAAAGGAAATACCTATAATTGATGTGTAAATCAGAGAGTAAGAAATGTTGAATTGTTCAGATATGGAATAGACTTTAGGTCATCATGATATAGAAAAAAAAAAAAATTGTTGGAAACGGGAGGTGTGACATCTTTGTATTGAGGTGGTCATGCTTTACTTGTAAAGTTTCTTTGTTTCCTTTCTGAGTGGAAGAATGTTGTAGGCTAGTTGTAGCTGCTTTTAGATAGTTTGGTGCTGAAGACTGAGAATATTCTCCGATATATCCAAGACCTGTCTTTATAAGAGGAGAACGTTGTACCTTGATAATTTCATCTAAGGTTTCAGATCCTTTAGAAAATCTAAGATTCAAAGTCTTTACTTTCTCAATTTATTTTCTTAGACTTACTATTTCACATTCTAATTTCTCATTGTGTTTCTCCTTTTCTTCAAGCTGATTTTTTAGAGTTTCTATGGATATTTTGTTTTCTTGCAAACATATTTTGAGCTAATTGATTTCTTCAAGAAAATCATTGTCTTCTAGAGCATCCATAAAAGTATCATTTTCTTCTCTAGACTCTTTTTCAAATGCCATGAGAAGTCTAAGATCTTGATCAGATTCTTCCTCGCTGTCTGTTAACCCATCACTATCTTCATGAGCATAAAATTTTTTCTAGTGCTAAACTGATTCTTATTTATTCTTGCTACTTCCTTTCCTTTTTCATGTGTTTCTTTATGAGGACACTTAGCAGCATAATGGCCAACTCTTCCATAAGAAAAAAATTTGAAAGGAAGCTTACCTTTGAATCTTACAGTGCCAAGTTGGAGCTTCTTTACAAAATTTACCTCCTCTTCTTCTGAAACATACCCTAATCCTTCTGTTTCTTGTACTTATTTTCATTTTGTGGAAGCTCTAAAGATGATTTCTTTGAATTCAGATGATCCTCCTTTTCTCATTTCACATGTAGTAAGAATGCCATGAAGTTGAACAATAGTAAGACTTTGAAGATCCTGCTTCTCTTTAATAGCAGACACTTTTGACTCAAATTTTGAAGTTAGAAATATTTAAAAAAATTCAACCAAAGTAGTGTCAGTTATGGTTTCACCCAAATTTCTCATACAATTTACAATATCATCTAGACGCAAAAAGAAACTGGCAATTCTCTCCTCATTATGCATCCTTAGATTTTCATATTGAATTCTGAGAGTTTGGAGTTTAGCACTTTTTACCTTTGTATCACCTTCATAGCTTAGAATGATTTTGTCCCATATTTCCTTTACTATATTCAACTGCATGACCTTGAAAAATTCTGATTCCGTTAGACTCCCCAATAGTGTATTGACCACCTTCGCATTTGTTTCATAGTTCTTTCTTGTTGTTGCATCTGTTGGAATTGAGACTGGATATTGATAACCTCCTTCAACAATAGCTCATACATCTGCTCCAAGAGACTGAAGATAGGATATTTTCCGTGTTTTCTTGAAGATTAAATTATTTCCGTTGAAGAGTGGAGGCCCGATAGATGTCCCATCTTTATTGCTCATCTTGGCTGATCTTCCTTCTAGCGGCTAAGCTTCTTTAGAAGGACCTTCTCTGATACCAATTGTTGGGAAAAAAACTGAGAGGGGGGGGGGGGGGGGGGGTGAATAATTATTTAGAGCTCATATCTCTAAATTTAACTTTTTCTTTTGCAGAATTCCATACGCGACTTTTATGAACCGAACTCACATATACACGCGGATATGCTGAAAGAAACTAGCGTATACTGAAATAATTTTCTAGTTTTAGAAAACTTCTGAGAAACAGTATTTAAATCAGATTTACCCATTATGCATCAAGTTAGATAATCCGTAAATATGTGCAATAACAGTAGTACAAAACATCACACAAGTGGAACACACATGAACACCAATATTTAAGGTGGAAACCCAATTCAGGAGAAAACCACCACTGTTGTCGTCTCTGTCTTCAATATTTATTATATGGAAAACAGTTTACAACATTGTACTAATGCAGACTCATATCACTACGCAGGATTCTACCTGCATAAGGCTACAACCTTCACTCGTTTTCCAGCTGCTACTGGAAGGGAGGTCCAACCCCCTTTCTTCTCGTATACCAGCCACTCCTGGAAGGGAGCTTCAACCCCCTGAACATGACACTAGCTTCTACTGGCAGGAAGCTTCTACTTCCATACTGAAGGCTTCAACCCTCAGACCCACTGTAGACCACGTTTCATCAATTTTCATACTGGATCAAATAGCTTCAACACAACCTTTTATCAACAATCATAAACTTTTCCCAACACTTCACTTAGAACAGTGAAAACACTGTGACCAGAACTTCAGAAATAACCCAAACTTCAGAATAGATATGCAGATACAAACTCAACCCTGAACAATCATTAATTCAAATAGCATATGCTACTTTGCTTCAATGATAGCATATGCTACTTTGCTTCAATGAAGCCACGTACATACGTGCTTTGCTGCACACCAACCCGCGTATACTTATGTGTATACTATTCTTCATAAAACCCTAACTACCATACGTGATTTTCATGAAGTGAACCCACGTATATACGCACTTTTACTAAAACTGACTAGCTTATAGATCTGTAAATGTAAATTTTTCAGAACAGACCAGATCTATAAAACTTACCCAGATTTCTTCATTTTCTTCAGCAGACTTGCACCAGTTCTTCATCAGTTCTTCAGTAGATCATACTAGAGATTAATCATCTTCAGATCTAGAGGTCCTGAACCGTCATTATATCCATGGGTGCATCATATATTTAGAACTATCATTTAAAAAATAGAGTTCATCCATGCAGATATTCTTTAGAGAATTTTTATTCATCAACAACCCTTTCTCATGCACAATTTTCACTAGATCTTCTTCTCTTTAAATAGATTTTTCCTTTACCAATACCATGAGTCAAAACCACTCAACTGCTGATGGTAATCCTGGACATAATCAAATAGATAATACAATGCTCAATACTATGGGAAAATACCATGGTAAAGCCCCCTAGTATTAAAAATTTGGAGCACAAACAGGCATACACGACTTGGGACGTACTTATCCGCGTACATACGTGACTTGGCCTTTACAAACCCGCATATACATTGTGACATATTATATTTATCATTTATCTAGCACTTGCTGGAATTATTTTCTCTGTCACATCTGAACTGATATGTAGATACATCATTCTTACATCTTTATCGAATAGTTTTCTTAACATAGGCAACTCATCAAGTAGATTTCCATCAAGGACAACTTCATCAAGTAGGTTTCCATCAAGGAAAACACATTAAATCATATTGCCAACATCAATCTCTTATGTGTATGTGATTATTTTTTATTTATTTCATCTCTTTGTTATATTCATGTTTGATTGAAAGATACATATGCAAAATTAATCCTTGTTAGATGCTCTATAATATATCAATTAAACATTTCACAAATCTTCATCTAAAGCCATATTAAATAATTCATTCATGGTTAAATGTTCTTAATATGATTGATTGTTTCTTTCTTATTCCTCTATTCTCTTGTATTTTTTTATTCCATGTTTGCATTTGAATATTCATTTTTAATGTCCTAAGGAAAGTGTCCCTTTGCAACCAATTTAGGAGAAAAGGGATGATGGAAAATATGGAAAAAGGTCAAAAGGAGGACAATTTCAAAACCTAGCACTAGAAAAAGGAACACATGTGAAACTGATCAATGTTGGAATGAGGAATTTTGGAGACTCCTAACACTAGTAAAGGGTACAATTTCAAGTCATACTACTAAAAATAAGTCTAATTGACAAACTCAACACTAGAATAAAGAGAAATTAGGAAGCCTAGCACTACAAAAGGGAACATTTGGAATTCCTAGCACTGGAAAAAAAATCGAGGAATATTAGCACTATAAAACAAGGTAGATGATAAACAATATAGCACTAGAAATTTGAAAAAAAAAGTGAAAAAGCTAGTGTAATGAAAAGGACAAATTAAAATGTTAGTGCTAGGAATGAAGAAAACTGAAAACCTAGTGCTACGAGGGAGGGAAAAATGAAATCCTAGCAGTATAAACTTGAACAAATGAGAAACATAGTGCACCAATGAGGAGAGGAGGTTAGTTTTGTAGAGAGAGAGAGAGAGAGAGAGAGAGAGAGAGAGAGAGAGAGAGAGAGATCGTCGATGAATTCCAAAACTACCTAGCATAAATATTAATTGCAAGCTACCATAAATATTAATTCCAAACTACCTAGCATAAATATTAATTTCAAACTAACTTGCATAAATATTCATGAACAATTGTAAATATTAATTTCAAATTAACTACCTACAACTCATCATGATATTTTTTCTCAATGCATAAAACACAAAACAAATATTTTGGAAGATTTTCACTTGTGAAATTGACTATATATTTGAATTAAGAAAAGACCAAGTCTCTTATGGCATGTATAATAAATATAAATAAAAATTATCTTATGGTATAATGGATGATAATGAATAAGTACTTACTAATGGATGATATTCATCTCTACCTTCAGCATGTCCATAAATTCTACAATTCTTTTTAGTTGTTGTTATTAAAAGTCTACTTACTTTCAAGTCCTTGCACTTTTTACAAGGGAAATAACATTTTCTATCCTTCGAAGCCCCTAATGTCGATCCCACATCTCCTTGGACCAGTCCTTGATGAATTTTATCCAACATTTTTCCTCAACAAATATATTTTATTGATGATTATCAATCAAAATTAACCTCAAAATAGGCATATAACATTTCAAAAGCATGGTATTTATAACAAGAATGTGGAACTTGTAAATAGGTATTCAGCCCTTCATATATATAAATCAATTTCATGTTAGATATTCGACGCTAGTCTATCGGATAAACGTTGCACAACAGTAAAATTCCATTAATGTCAAAATTTGGCTGGTAAAATTCCATTAATGCCGAAATTTGGCCATTTTCCAGTGATAAGACAATGATTATCGAATATGCGAATCTATGTAATTAATGTCACATAGTCGATGATGGTTGGGCTTTAAAAAAATAAATAAATACATGAAACGTCCGATGACGATTTCGATTTTACCCATTTGTCAGATTCTGCCATCAGATTCTACCCTGAAATGTGGTAGTGATAGGAAGATGATGGTACCTCATTTTCCTAATTAAAACACTACTTACTCTTTTGATCTTACAATGTGCTTATTCTTTTTCATGAGATTGGTTATTGGCATAGAGTATGGTTAGGCATATCCCCTAATCAATACTCAATATAAGGAATAGAGCTAATAAATTAAGCTTTACCTTTGACATTGATACCTATTTATCTTAGTCTAATTGAATACACACACACACACACACACACATATATATATATACATATATATATATATATATATATATATATATATATATATATATACATACATACATACATACATACATACACACACACACACACACACACACACACACACACACACACACATATATATATATGTATGTATGTATGTATGTATGTATGTATGTATATCAACTGGGGCTATCTCTAGTGGTTGGGTAGAATGGTTTTTATCTCCGCCACCCAAGGTCAATTCCCTAGAAGTAACATGATGATGAGAAATATTGTTGTAATGGCTTCATGCCTCAAAATATTGTTGTATGGACTCTCACTCTCACCCATGGGCTATGAGAGAGGATTGTTTCCCTTCAAGTTTTTTAATGATTTTTTGTAAACTAATGATGATTTTGTAGTCCATAGTTAAAAAGATATTGTGATATTAGTGCCCCATTTAAAATTGGTCAAGTTTTCTTACGCTAAGATCTCAAAAGAGCTATAATTTTTTCCCTAAAAGAATGCTCTCTTGTTAGAACTACTCTTTAATTTAGATGTTTATTTTTAAGGATTTTTTTACTCATGATATTTGGTTTTTAATCCATGGTTAAAAAATGTCAAAATTTTAAGGTTTTTCGAAGCCATGTTATTTGATCTTTAACACCATGGTTGAAAATTGTTGGAATTTAGGTTTTTCCATGGTCATAATTATGCTTTTTAACACAATTGTTGAAAAATGTTGGAATTTTAAACCTAAAAATCATCACCACTTTTTGATTTTAGGTTATTTTTTTCAGGTTTTCTGCACAAAAATAGGGATTTTTGGGGCTAGAGTTCTCATTTTAAGGTTACAATTCTTGTTAAGTTGGTAATATTCTTACTAGGTTATGGGAATTTTCTAGCTTTGTTTCTCCATTTCTAGAGGAAGGTAGCTAAATTTTCTCTATCATTTTGTTTGCTATTACAAATATTAGTCATGGAAATTTGCATGTTAAATGTTGTAAGAAAATTGACCAATAAATTTTTCGACGTGTTCTTGAAATGTTTTAATGCCATGCGGAAGGTGGGAAAACCATTAAATGGTTTATCCTCCTAAAGATCAAGAGAACAAATGTATCAAATAATTCATTGAATGATACCTCTAGACAAACAATACATAACACTCTAATATTTTCTCTTGGGTCACCTCTGTTGAATTTGTAACTATGGTTGGTCTTCATAATGTACAAGTGGCCACTCGATGTAATTTTATTTATCATTATAAAGCATATTTATAAATTCTTGAGCCACAAAAAATTTATTTTGAGTAAAATTCCCATTGATATCTTTTAAATATGAAAATTTGAATTTTTGAAATGTAATTTTTGGCTCCAAAATTGAAAGTCAACTTCCCTCCAAGTCAAGTATACCTTGGCTCCAAAAGTCACCCATTAAACCTAATACCACTATATAAAGGAAGAACCTCCTTCTCCACTTGGAATTCAATATCTCACACACGAAAAGTTTTGGCAAGTAAGCGAAGGATAAAAAAAACAAAGTAGTACAAGGAAGGAGGTCGAAATCTCTCTGTTCTATCTCTCTAGAAACTCGCATGTGTGGATTGATATCTTTCTTTGTGGTAAACATTTTTCTGGGGAAATTGTTGCAGGGGGATGAAATTTTTTGATAACTAGGGTAATTGTTGTAGGGAAGAAATTTCTGGGGCAACTGGCTATTGTAGAAGGGTTGGAATTTGGGTTAGATAGGCAGATCAAATTGCAGGGTCATTTTGGGTGACTTGACTTGGAGGAGAAGACTAGGTTTGACAATAGGTCTACGTGTGTATCTCATTGAGCAAGAATAATTTCTCTACTAAAAAGGTTGTTTGGTTTTTCCCCATTATGGGTTTTCCCAAGGTAAATCTTGCCTTCTTTTATGTTGTGATTTCTATTCTTCTACTATTATTTATGGTTGAATTTATGAAGTATAATTAATGAATGATATATTGGAATACATTAAAAGAAGATCCACATCAAAATAATTATTAGAATTTCAGGAATGTTGTGCTAACCCTAACTGAACTAAGAAAATCAACATGGGATCAAAGCTTTGGTAAAGGAAGGAACATTGATATCACCTTGGCAAAACCCTAGAGATAATTTTTTTCGAGTCCTTCTTGTATATTGGTTTTCTATGGCTTCCTCAATGAAATCTAAAACAATATAGGGGGAGAATCAAACTTCAGAGCTTGGAAATTTAGAATACATATTCTTCTTACCAAGAATAAGGTTTTATATATCATTACAGGGAATGTTATTGAACCAATTGATGAAGCAAGGAAATAAAAATTCAAGGAATATGACATCAATGCTATGAGTATTATAGTGGGATCCATTAGGAATCATTTGGTTCCCTACATTGCAAAACTTGATACTTCAAAGAAGATGTATGATGTCCAAATGAATATCTACACTATTAATAATGTTGGTCAATTAATGAGCTTAAAATTTTACTTCAAAATACAAGGATGACAAATGAAATCAATGTGGATTCTTACTTCGTACGGATTCCCAAAAAAAGAGACCAGATTCAAACAATTTGAGAATCCATTCCTAATCAAGAACTAGTACTTACAACACTCAATGGTCTTTCTTTATCATGGGATTATTTTGCAGTAGGTATAATCAATTGGAAGGAAGCTTAGGCATTTGAAAAAATATAGACATATTTTTCTCAAGAATAAGCAATATTAATGACTAGATATCATCAATATGAGGAAGTTCAAGCCCTTGCAACTCACTTCAAGAACAAGGGAAAGAAGAAGTTTTGACCTCAACACAAGATTTTAGGAAAGGGATCTTCTTCCTCTAAGAAGAAGAAATATTTATCAAAGATCAAATGTTATGGTTGTCAGGAGTATGGAAATTTCAAGAGATATTTCCCTAATATAGCTAATAACAAAAAGATAAAATGGAAACAACAATCTTCCACAATAGATGTTGAAGATGAAAAACTAAAGAAGCCCAAAGTTGATAAGGATTTCTTTTACTATTATGCTTTCATAGGTTCCTTTACAGATGATGATGACATGTTCCTAGTAGATAGTGGAGAACCAAGACTCATGACTAAAGAGCGTGGGAATAGTTCAAGCATGAGAAAAAATAAGATGTATCAAAGGCGTGAACTAGGATACAATAACAACTATGCAGTGAAAGGAGTTGGAAATGAATCCATAGATCTGGAATTTGGTAATAATGTACATCTCAAAAATTTTCTCTATGTACCATATTTGAAAAATAATCTTGTACTTGTTTCTTGTTTAGGAGATCAAGGAGATCAAGTAGCTTTTGTGGATGGAGAATTACTTTTTGAATCCAAAGGATATAGTATCACTGATGTTAGGGTTACTGGGATTTGTGATGGAAGGTTGTATAGACTTGTGAATCAACCAAATCAAGCACTAGTACATGATGAGATAAATCCAAGTGAGCTATGGTAAATAAGGTGTAGACATCTTCATTTTAGAGCATTTTTTGAGTTGAGTCAAATAATATCAGGTGTTCCCGAATTGCAGACAAATAATGATGGTGGATGAAAAGGTTGTGATCTTGGGAAGAAAATAAAGAAACCATTTACAAATAGTGATTACAAATCTAAGGAAGCTTTGGAATTGATTCATTCTTATGTATGTCATATGATGCATGTGAAATTGCTTGGTGGTTCATTGTCCTATGTGACATTTATAGATGAATTCTCTCATAAGACATGGATATATCTCTTAAAGACTAAGGATGAGGTATTTGAAAAGTTATGCGAATTCAAAGTTAAAGTGGAAAAATTGAAAGGCATGAAGATCAAGATATTGAGATTTGACAATGGAGGATAATACACCTCGAAGGATCATGTTTCTTTTTGTTATAGGTCAATTTGGGCATCATTCCCAATGACCTGGTTAACTGGGCATCATCTCCAGGACCAATGTATAGAGTCTATCATCCCATAACATTTCAGTTGCTACATTCCCTAAGAAAAAGAACAAGACAAATCAATTAAAGAATTTCATCTGCAAAGGTTTCCAAAGTTTTAAGTTTATAATATATCATATGAGAGCTCACCAACACTGCCTCTAAAGGGAATAAGTGCATTGCATATGTAGGTAGCCCTATGCAAGGCTTCTATGCAAAGAACTTCCAGACATCCAAGGGTGCATTGGTCACATTGGGAATGGAATTATCATTGTTCTGGAATCTCCACTTGGCCAGTGCCTTCTAGAAGAGTTCACATGTGTCAAAATTTGAATCCATGTGTCCATTTGACATCTACACGATTGGGAACATGTATTTTCTATTATTGGAAATTCATTGATTGTGAAACTACCTTAGCTCCTCTATAAGTTGAGCACAGATCTTAGTGTTTGATAAGGAGAATTTGTGTAGAGAAATGTTGGTGGAATTTCCATTGAGGAGATTTATTTGAGTGACAGATTGCTAGAGATATCTACATTGTGATGAGGCTGGGATGCTGCTGGATATGGTGACACTAAATCAATCATTGGGTTGTAACCTCCCCTTCTATCATTAACCAAGATTACTGCTTACTTTCCCTATATGCATCTGTATAAGCTTTGATTTTCAATATAATTATTTCTTAGTTGATGTATATGGTTTATGCTTTATTTATTTAGCTAAATAACTTGAATAGACATCTGTATTATTGCTATCTCTTGATGTTTAGTGTTCATTCTTGTAGGAAATATTTTGTACAACCGGCTGGAATTTGAAGCTATAGCAAAAGCGACAGAAAGAGACTTTGGAAGTGCTTGGATCCAAAGTAGGTTCCTTATTTCATTCTGTGTGTCTATTTATAGTTAGGAAAGATAGTTGTAAAGTCTTTGACCTGTTGCTCTATATTAGCACTTGTCTAGGGAAGAATGATTTATCCGTAATTCATAATTCCGCATAACAAATTGGAAACTCCACTGGGGAAATTACTCTTTATCCTAGGTGTTTTAGCCTTTGATTTTCTCTGTTTATTCACCCAGTAGTTGTTACTCACAAAGATAAGGATTTTTAAGATCCAAATTTTCAAAAAACGTGTGTTAAACAACTGTGTTTTTATTTATACACTGCACCCAATGCACTCTTGGACATGACACAGTGATTTTCATAGCACTGTCTCCCTTTCATGCCTGTGTTGCAAAGCAATGTCTCTCTTTAGAGATTGCGTTGCCTCCTGAAACCATCCAATTTCCCTTGAATTTTTCTTTGCAGTTTGTTTGCTGCTATGTTTTGAAAATCCCGAGCCTCATATTGACCAGTGAATTCATCTACCTCTTCCTCCTTTGAAAGAATTTTTTTTACATGTTTGTTTAAATAATTTTTCTTTATCATTGGCAAGTTAATTTCAAAGTATTTTTATTGTCGCATTAGTTCCATTTTTTTTTGAAAAAGGAAATTGTCATAAAATATTCGTTTCCTGATAGGAGAAATTGTTGTTTCATTCCTCAATTTTCCTTCAAAAGAGAAATTGTTTTTTATATTCCTCATTTCTCACAAGTAAAAGGCATTTGTTTTTATTGATTTAGTGCACTTAGTTTCTTTTCTACATTCATAACATTAAAGGAACTGAAAAGAAAAATCTTCATTTGCATGTAGTGGTTTGTGTGTTTTGCAAAAGGAACAATTAAGAAATCTGAATTTAGTTTGTGTTCTTTGATTTGTTTGCTCGCAAATTGTTTGTTCTTTGCCTCTAGTAGCTAGGATTTTCATTGAAAAACTAAAACTGAAAGATTGCTTATCATTATTAGTTGCATTTTATGAATTTTCTAATAAATCATTGCAGTGAACCTTTGAAAGGAAAATTGTTAAGCAAGATCAACATAAAATTAATCTCAATTTACCTAACAAAGCATTAGAACCATAACGATAACATTTAGAAGGACTAGGCTAGAGACGTGTTCCGGCATTGTAAAACATAGCAGATGTCGTTAACTTGTCTGCGATACATTCCGAGTGTGATACCTCACTCCACATACGTAAGTATATCGTAGCTCGTCCACGTAATTTTAGGTATATCGGGTGGTATTATAGTACGATAAGTATAAAGGGGTGCTCTCACTATGCGGTTTCGCATCAGACAGCGCTAATACGGACTTGGGCCTCCACGTACCTTCGGGTATATTTGGGAGGACAAATTTTAGGTGCTATCCATCCATAGTGAACGAAGTCGGCCGCCTTGTAAATTGTAATACACTGAACACAACATTTGGGGAGATTGTCTGCCCGTACTTCTTGGTTTTCCAAGAGGTATTCTGCAGTTCACAGTTTCTTGGTAAACCATTTTGCCTAGCATTACCCTTTTATTTTGTTTTTTTTTTTTTGGTTAAAATAAATCAGTAATCGTGGAAAAAAAAAATCCTTTCCCCTGTCGTTCACATAGACTAGCATTAAAACCAGCTTTACCACCAGAAGTTACTTCTGGTAGGCGAAGGCGATCACGATCTGCCGAATCAAGTACAATTCGTACCTCTGGTGAAACATCATCTTTCCATAAACCAGAGTTAGATCAAGTTATTTATACACATCTTGGTTCATCTACTGTTGTCAAAATGGAGTCTTCACAGCTACCCGTGGTCACGATCCATCCAATCAGTGAGACCATATCCCCTGGACCTGACGTTGTTCAACCAGAAATTGATCCAGATCCTATCTCTTCTTTGCCAGAACATCTGAATCCTAAATTCATACAACCAGAAGTTGTTCCTATCTTGTTCATCCCACAAATTTCTGTAGCTATTGAATCTCCCATATCACACAGTCAACCATCTGAAATATACTTTAGGCCTGATGGTGAAATACTTCCCCCTGGTTTAATTGCGATTGAATAAATCCCACAAGACGAGACACCTTTAACTCCAACCCATTTTCGGGAGGACCTTTACCTGTACGAATCTTTTCCTCAATCGACACCATCTGCTTTTGTTGATCCTGTTCCTTTTCAAACTCCCATCGATTCAAAAGGGTATACATTTGGTCAATTAACCATGCCTAAACCAACATATTTGGTTGGGCCATTTGTTCCAATTATGTCAGCTCCTACCCTAGCTACCCCATCGATGTTTAAAACTTCGCCAGAGTAATATTTTCATGGTGGCTCTTTGGTCCCATCAGGTTACAAATTATTATCTAGCATTTTCTCTGGTGCATCTTCAAATCCATGGACTTTACCAATGTCATCATCTGATATTTTAACTAGTAATCCTATAGTGAGTATTGAATGATTTGATTCTTTATACACATCTTCAGGGCAATATCAAGTTGATCCTTCTGGGTCTATTCCTTCAAGTACCATACCAATTGGACTCCCAGCTTTTGGAGAGCAATATTTCTCATCTTATTATCCTCCTCATGTTGGGGGGAAACCTTTGGTCACCCAATATGACAGTACTCCGTCACTTTTTGGTCAACCTAATGTCGAAATGAATGTTTGTCAATGGCAACCCACTCTGACTATCCAACCACAAACGGTTGTACACTCATATCAACCAGTTCAACCTGTTACACCCACATCATTTCCACTTGTCAATACATCTTTACCCCTGTTATAGAATCAAAATGTTGTACAACCTTATCAAACGGGTCCTTCAACTCAATATCCTCAAATTTTGGGTCCACAGACTCCAAATCCTTCGGTTAATTTACAACATCCTGTATCTAGAATCATTTATTCACAAGCTAGTTTACCATTTTATGGGATGTCACAACCACAACCTAGTTATACCTATCAACCAAATCCAAGTTGTCCTAATTTGGGTTATAACATTGGTGGATATACCCCTTGGTAGCCACAGTCGCAAATGCCTCAAACTTCATTTCAACAAGTATCATATCCAGGTTTTGGTCAACGGAATCCCTAAGCGTTTGATTTTCAAAACAACCCATATCTGGGTTACCGGCAGCAGATTCCTTATGCTGGTGCTCAAAGGCCTGTTTCTCAAGCAATTCCATCTTACCCTGGCTCTACTCAACCTGACCTTAATCGACAGTTTCCCTTTGTTGTAACTTTAGAGTTACTAGATTTAAATAGGCTAACTAATTATCCAATTAAATATGCTCCTTGGTGGCCAATGATACCTCATAAATTACCCTCGGATATTCATAAGTTTAATGGAAACCCTGGAGAAGATCTGTCGACTCATGTTATGACTTATTATTTATGGTGTTCATCAAAATCCCTGAATGCTGATTCTATTCGACTACGTATTTTCCAGCGTACGCTCACAAGTCCGGCTATAAAATGGTATATTGAATTACCTAGGGATTCTTTTGATAATTTCACAACCCTATCTACTATCATTTTGACTCATTTCCAGTTACCCATCCGATATGAAACTGGAACGGAAATCTTGACCAATTTCAAACAGACTAATGCTACTCACATATCTGATCATATTCATGAGTGGCGTTATCATCATAGAATGGTTAAGACATTTGTTCTGGATCAGCTCCTTGCTTAATGGTTCATTAAGTTCCTATTACCATCTATAACTGAGAATGTGGCTAAGGGTGGCGTCGTCACAGAAGAGCAAGTTATCGTTCGTGCCTAGTATTTAGACTTGTTTTATACTCAGTCTAGCACGCTCTATGAAAAAATTCATAACGTGCCGAGATCTAATTTTATTGTTCCTTTTCAATTAAAGGACTCTCATGCCATAGATGGCTTGATTGGCACTAAAAGCACACATCACACTACTACATCTGATCCTGCTCCTACTTCCGAAATTAATGCTGTGTCTTTTGACAAAGGAAAAAGTGACAAGCAACCTGGAGGTAAGAAAAAGGTGAAATCTATGAAAAAGAAAACTTATAACTCGCAGGAAATATCATTTGATCAATCGTATGGACCTAGGAAACCTCGTTATCCATGCATAAAATGTAATGAGGAACACTTTTTTAGGGATTTTCCTCACCGCGCTCAAGTATCAAAAATTATCAAGACTTCCCATGTGTCAACTGTGTTGACAGACCCATTTCCAAATCTGGACACAAACATGGTTGCTACGAATCCCGCTTATAGTTACCAAGTGTTAATGTTATCTGTAAAAAAACCTTCAATAGATATTTTTGTGTCAATGCGTAATAAATATTATGGTAGTCAGGCCACTGATCAACCTACTACCTCAACAACGGATCCATCTACAGAATCAGTACTGCCTACTGTTATTCCTAAATTGAAAATCAAGCCACCAAAGGGATTAATTCACAAATCGACATATAATCCTCGAGCAAGAGCTGCACAAAATTATAATATAGTTCAATATTTGGCTCAATCCCCTTCAGCTATGTTTTCTCTTGAGGTATTACAAAATTGTCCCTCCCAAAAACAAGCTTTATTGTTGGCTATTGGTGGAATTGATCCGACTGATTCTAATCTTGTCATCTTTAATCATACGGGTATGTGCCGCAACTAATAGCAGTATTGGCATTCTCCATACAAGTAAATGTTCTCAATCAACTTGTTCATTGCACTATTATTGATGAGGGAGCACCTACATGTATTATGTCTCTAAATTGTTGGAAGTCACTTGGCTCGCCACGCTTATCACAATCATCAATGACGTTGAAGGCATTTGATGGACGTACATATAAACCTTGTGGTATTATTAATAAATGACATGTTGAACTAGGGGGGGAAATAGTGAATATTGATGTTGAGGTTGTTGACGGAGCCCTTGACTATAATATTTTACTTGCAAGGCCATGGGTATATGAAATGACTGCAATTGTTTGTACATATTTTAGAATGATTGCCTTTCCACGTAAAGGTATTATCATAGTCATTAATCAACTATCCTTCTTTTCCTTTTCTTCACATGTAAATGGAAGCATTCCTTTTGTTCACATACCCCAACTAGAAGTTCAGAACATTGGTGTAGGACTCTTAAAGTATTCCACTTTAATAGGAACCTTTGCATTACTGCCACCTGCGACGTCGGCAGAAATTGCAAGTATAATGACCTGCTACATGATCTATTCCACTCTATCTAGCTTAAGGGAGAGTACGAGTGATTCTGAAATTACTACATTGGATAAATTTCTACCACACAACCCTATTGAGCTGGCATAGCAATTAATATATTTGGCTTGGGTGGAAAATCCGAAATCAGCATCGCTGAGTGTTTGGGTTGATCGTTCCTTAGATTTTGGTACTCCCTCTGATCCTTTTTCCTCAATGTTCTTGATAGATGAGAATATTTTGGAAGCCATGATGTCAGAAGGAGAACCATGGGAAGATTATCATGATCGTTCCCATCTTCTTGATTATGAAGAAAATTATCTTAATGAACTATATCACCCATCCATCAAAAATTTGTTTTCAAATTCTTTACCCATTAATGCAATCGATTCCGAGCGAAATCTATCAAATATTGAAGAAACCATTTCTATCGATATTTCGACAAAACCTGGCATTGTAGAAAACATTCATGTCGGTGTATCTTGTTCTCCATCAGAACTCGAATCATATCGCTCTCTATTTCATGAATTTTGTGATGTATTTTCTTGCTCTTATGAGGAAATTCCAGGCATAGATACTAGTATTGTTGAACACACTATTAATATGTATCATGATGTCAAACCAGTGCGTCAATGGCTTCGTCCTGTTCGTCCAAAGAAAGCCACTACCATCAAAGCAAAAGTTGAAATTTTTTTGCGTGCTAGTTTCATATACTGTGTTCCGCTAACTGAGTGGGTTTCCAATATCGTTCCTGTCATCAAAAAGCAAGGAACCATTAGAGTGTGCGTTGATTATCGAGATGTCAATCTTTCTTGTCCAAAAGACAACTATCCTACTCCCTTTATCGACCAGATTATTAAAGATTGTGTTGGATGTGAAATATTTTCATTCATGGATGGATTTTCTGGCTACAATCAAATCAATATCCGCCCAGAGGATCAACATAAGACAACATTCATCTATCCCTGGGGCACATTCAATTATAGGAAACTACCATTTGGTTTAAAGAACACTGTGGAAACTTTTCAGAGAGCCATGGACTATGCCTTCAATGACATCAATCACATTGTTCAACCTTATATAGATTATTTACCAGCGCATTCACGAAATCAGATTGATCACCCGATGCATTTGAGAGCCATTTTCGTATGCTTCCAACACTACAAAATACGCCTCAATCCACATAAATGTGTGTTTTGTGTTGGTTCTGGTCATTTTCTTGGATTCAGAGTCTCAAAATAAGGAATTTGAATTGACCCATTGAAGGTTCAGGCCATTCTTGATTTTCCTATGCCATAAAAGTTATTTCAGACACAGAAACTTCAAGGAAAGGCTAACTTCCTAAGAAGTTTCATTCCAAACTACGTCGAAATGGCTAAAGGATTTACTCGACTATTGAAAAAAGGTGTTCCCTTCCATTGGGACCAAGTTGCAAAAGCTTATTTTGATGTTGTCAAGGACACTCTTCTCCGAGCATCATTAATGTATCCCCCTAATTATCAAAATGATTATTTCCTATATATTGTCATGGCCGAAACGACCATTGCTATGGTATTGGTCCAAATAGAAAATGGAATTGAACATCCAATCTATTATTTGAGTCATAATATCAATGATACAGAAGTTAAGTATTCATACCTATAAAATCTTGCCTTGGCAGCTGTTTAAGCTATCCAAAGATTTCGCCATTATATCCTGCTCTGAAAAAACACTATCGTTTTGGATTGCAACCCCATGACTTATATCTTATCACGTCAATTTCTGGGGGGGGGAATATTCCAAATGGATCGTCATTTTGCAAGAACTTTATTTGGAATTCATCAAATCCAAGTCAAAGAAGTCTTTAGTTTTGGCTGAGCTTCTTTGTGACCTTCCCTCTGATAGTACTACAGCTACATCAGAACCATCAATTCCTGACGAGTCTTTGTTTCTAATCCGATCATCTGATCCTTGGTATAATGATTTCATCATTTATCTCCAAAATCAAAATTTTCGACCTGATACCTCTCACTCTAAACAACGACATATTCGATACCAAGCCAAATATTATCTGATCGTCGGTGATACACTTTATCGTCGTGGTGTCAATACCATTTTAAGGAGGTGCCTCACTCATGAGGAGGCCAAAAAACTGTTAAATGATTGTCATGACCCATGTAGAAATCTATCTGGTTATGCTACCATGTAGAAGATACTCTGCGCCGGTTACTTTTGGCCTATTATTTTTTGAGATTGCATCCTCGCAGTCAGAAGTTGTCATGTGTGCCAGAATTTTGATGGCAAAATCTGCAAACCGCCAGTGCCAATGCATCCTATTGTCTCTGTGGGACCATTTTCGAAATGGGGTATTGAATTCATGACCTGTAACCCTCGTTCATATAGGGGGCATGGTTATATTATTATCGCAGTCGACTATTTTACCAAATGGGCCGAAGCGATGCCTACATTCAACAACATAGGACAAAAAACTGCATTGTTTTTCTTTAATCATGTTATCACACGGTTTGGGGTCCCACAAGCTATAGTTACAGATCATGGGAAGAATTTTCACAATCACATGATGGCTGAATTGACTGCCAAGTTAGGATAGTCACATGATAATTCTACTCCTTATTATTCACACTCAAATGGAAAAGTTGAAGCTATCAACAAAATTCTTAAACGTATGCTTCAACGAATGAGAGGAGTTCGTAAAAGAAATTGGAATTTGATCCTGTACTCCACGTTGTGGGTGTATCAAACCTTGGTGAGAAATGCAACTAGCTTTACTCCTTTTCAATTGGTGTATGGTCTGGAAGCTATCTTACCAATCCAATGTGAAATACCGTTGTTAAAACTTGCAATTGACTTGTTAACTGACACCTCAGAAGAATAAGTGTATCTCCTTAACCTCATCCATCTTGATGAAACACGTCGTGAAGCCCAATTAGCCAACGAAGCGCATAAGAGAATTATAAAGGTGCAATATGACAAAAATGTCCAGCCTCGCATTTTCTCAGAGGGTGACTTGGTCCTTCTTTACGATCAAGAAGCTGATGTGATAGGTATAGGAGAGTTTGAGCCATTATGGCATGGCCCCTATATTGTCAAAAGAGTTTTTGCTAAGGGCACCTATGAGTTGGTTGATTACGATGGAATTCCATTGGCGTAGCCTAAAAATTGGTTGTATTTGAAATGTTACTATGCTTAATCATGAGCGTAGTAATTTTTTGTATTATATTGTATATATATGTTGTTGATTCACATTCACTATCTTAATTTGTTTTTAGATTTTTCTTGATGTTAGTAATCCGCTTTACATTTCATTGCAAATGTCTGAATCTTAGGAACCCTTTGTTGGATATGTTGATGGTGCTATTCATAGTACACAAAATCTATCCTCTACAGCGTTGGCCATTTTCACTTCAAAGAACAAGTTAGTGAGTTTTCAAGGGATTCGTATTGGTAGATCGACGAAAAATATCACTGAGTATAGCGTGTTGATCAAACTTCTCTCTGATGCCATTTCATTTGGTATTAACCGTATCATCATAAGGTTAGAATCATAACTTGTGGTATTACAACTTACTAGTGTTTATACTATTAGAAATCCAACATTGCATAGATTTTTCCTAAGAGTTCGCCTTTTGGAAAGACACTCTGATTTCATTCAATATCAACACATTTCCAGAAATTTGAACACATTAACTGATTCATTAGCTAATAAAGTTTTAGACAGACATTTGCAACATATGTAAAGAAAAAATTCACATCATTGAATAGGATTGAACAATAAACATAATAAAACACTGAAATCATATAGATATATAGTTATAGGTTTTTACAAAAAATTGTGCCTGTTAGAGTCGGTATCTTCATCCCTCCGTCAGAGATCAAATCTCTCTTGTTGCATTTCATTTTAGGTGTATCATTTAGTTCAATCAACTGCATTCCATTAGGAGCATGGATCATCTAACGGTAGGGTCTTGTCACTAATATCCCTCATGTCATGTACCTGCTGGTCTAGTTCTGTTCATCAAAATCATTTACAATCATTTTTGGTCTCCTGGTTGGCAAAGAGTCATTTTAGGGTTTTTAGTCTCATTAAGTCTAGGGTTTTATTAATCAGGTCTCAAAATGTCTAATAATGTCAGCAGGCACATGAGGAAGTTTCAAATAAGATTTCAGTGCAAAAATTTCATTCTCATAATGCTTGATAATGATTTTTCTTCAAAACTCTGTTTTGAAGAAAAATTGTCTATTTTATCCTTTTGTAACAAATGCAATACAATTTTCAAATTCTTCAGTTGTAATAATGCTTCATTCGCAGCCCTAGTTTCCTTTTTCAAAACTCCATGCCATCCATCCCTGCAAAACAGGCAAGAAACTCATCATTCAGTTCAAAAATCAAAACCAAGCAAAAAAGAGTTCTTTTGAAAAAGTGCCAAAGATTTCAAACATTGTAAAGTGGGCTTTTTCAATTTAAAAATCAAATTATTTGGTAAAAATATGATTTTTTTCTTTCAAAAATTCATTTGCACGCCAAAGACATCAATGAGTCAAAGAAAATCGTGGAGGAAGTGAAGAAACAAGTTTGGAGGCCGAACTGTGTTGAAAGAGAGGGGCGCAACACATCGAGCATTTGTTACGGTGCATAGGCTGAGCGCAGCGCATAGGGCTGCTCTCCTCTGTATAAATTTGAACTAGCATGGTGCATCAGGAGGGCGCAACGCACTGGGCAGTGGTCGCGGCGCATTGGCCCGAAACACTAATTTTTTCCATTACTTCCAAATTTTTGAACCGACTCGGTCCTTCTTGCTCCAAGTAAGTTCATATGATCTTCTACTGCCCATAAACCCGTGCTTGGAGTGATTATATGATTTATTATGAGAATTTTAATACACAAAGTCAAACCCTATCATTTTTTTGAGAATTTTTCCCTTAGGGTTTTGAAGTTGGTGTTTTAAAATTGGCTTTGGTGCCAAACATTTTCACCTCCCCACCTTATTTTTCCCATTTCCCATCATTGTTATCTCATCACTACAGTTTATCCTCCATCCCCTTACATCCTTAAAGCCACTCATACCCATCTCATTCCCATTATCCCTATCCCATTTGCAAAATTTCCCTAAATTCTAAGTTTATCCCAAAAAATCAAGTGGATGTCCCTTGTCCCTAAATTGGTCAAATCACAAGTTTTCAAAAGGAAAATTCCACTTGGTTAAAGTTCATTGTCCCCACTACCTTATTTCCCCACAGTTCCTCCCACACTACCATACATTTGGCACTAAAACAAAAGTACCCAAATTCTCATTTTCATCTCATACAAGCCAACATACACCTTGCATAGACCTTGGACATCATGGAAACAGATACTGATACATCCTATGACCGAGATAGTGATTCCACCACTGAGTTACATGCACCTAGAAGGCCTCATAAAAGTGGCAGACATGTGAGAGAGGAGCCCACCTCATTGGCTAAATTGCAGGCTTGTCCACTTGCCATGGCATGTTTTCGAGAGCAGTCATGCTATCATTTTTGTGAAATGATTGCTAGGATCCATTATCATTAGGAGTTGGCTCGTTTGTTTGTATTGCATTTACATGATGGTCAGGTAACTCTTGCTGGTGTAACTTTCACTTTGACACCGGAAACAATCTCTCAAGCAACCAGAATACCAAATGTGGGAGAACAGTGGAACAAAAGACAGCAGGTGGACAGAGTGCATTATGAACCATATATGGCCTAGATTTGTGAGGCAACTCAGCAGAGTGTTTCCATTTCAGTTTATAAAGGATTCCTATCCGCCTCTGACGAAACTCATTATTAGATATTTCAGTTGTGAGGGCCGGTTTTCACGTCTCTATGCCTATCATATCAGGTTATTGATGCATTTCACCAGGGTGAGGATGATGAACATCCCTTATTTCATGTGCCGGAATATCGAGAGAATGACCACTCTTGTGCAGAGGAAAACTCCCGAGTAGTAGTACAATAGTATTTATCACTATGCACTCCCAAGACACATTGGTCATCTGACCTCAAAATGTATGCAAAATGTCACAAGTAAACTAGTGGTGCTCATGGTAACATGCTATAGATATAGCTATCCTACAAAGTAACTGCATCCATTGGTTAGGAACCCCAATAGTGTGTCGCTGCATTCGCATGGTTATCTCTTCGATCTGGAAATCTAGAATCTCGATGGTCAAACCCTCTATGTGCTATCAAAGCTCAGCCAGAGTCTCAGCCATATCAAGATCCCGAAGAACTTCTCTCCTGAAAGCCCTCTCTACTGGAAAATTTTCTTCGCGCTCCGTTTCCACTACTGGTTGAACACGACCAGCATCTGCATTGCATCAAACATTTATTTTAGTCTTGGGAAAACATCAAAATACAAAAAAATTGTATAAACCTTAGGAAAATAAAAAACATAGTCAAAACATTCTTACCTATTGTACCCCATTGAGCGCCTTCTGGTAATGCTAAATATGGATCTCCTTGGAAATCAACGTCTGCGTATGCATACTCATCAATGGCGACAATATTTCATCGGAACCAAGCAAAGAATGTAGTCGAGAACACAACGGTATACTGGCCTGCATGCCTACCCATGAGTTCCACCCATCTTTGCATCCATGAATCTCTAGGATTAGACACATCCAGTGTCACATGTTGTGGCTGCATCAGTGGAATCCGTTCCAAGGCAAAGGATATAAGGATAGAACCATAACTGAAATTCTTCTTCATTCATCCATTTGCTTTATTCAGTTGTTCCTTTATCTAAGAAAGAACAACTTCAGACTAGTTGAAGACTGTTGACTCCATACACTTTAGCACGTATTTCATATAAGATCTATTCGCTACATGTAGTGTAATGATGTCGATAAGTTTTGCGATCGTGAAAATGATAGTTCTCAAGGGAAAATCTCTAACATCTCGGATGTTTATCTTTCCATGTTTGCTTGGCTCTGCCCTTGGATAAAAATGTTGCAAAACATAATCTCTCACTGTCTCTCCTCCAGCAATAGACCCTGAGAGTGAAATGGGCAAGCCTCTCCTCAAAAAACCTGTAAGAAAGTACACATCCTCGACTGTTATAGGAACCAGTTGGTTCTTAATATGAATGCCTCGATAGCTGGATCCCATCCTCAAACTAAGAACTCCAATAGTTCTATTTGTTGCCTCATCCCAGATAATTTGAAGTACTTAAGCAGTCCACAATATCTTAGGGCTCTTACTGTACCCGGATCATTTAAGGCAATTATATCTTATTTTTCATGTTCTCTTTCCCTCCATGTAATCGTCATTGAATCCAATGGAAACCTAAAGTACAACCATAAGATCCATTAGATTCCATTCATTGCAAAAAACAAGGAAAATTTTGGGCATAATGTGAGAAACAAAAATCTAGATTGCGCTCAACGCACTCCCTAACAAGAGATAGTGCATTGTCTATGCAAGTAACCTTTATTGTACTTGCTATGCAACAAAGGTTTCAACATTCAGGGGTGCGTTGCCCTATTTTTGGATAGAATTTACCCTAGGGGCCTTAAAACCGTGAAAATTTGCAGAAATTGGAAATGAAATGAATACTAAAGGAAAGAGGAGGTTTATATCACTAACATGGATCAAACACCAACGAAAACCATCCACAGAAACGATCACAATCAGTAGTTGAAGTTCAGGGGCAAAATCAGGTTCAAGCTCCAAAATGAAAATGGTAACTATGGAGTGGTAAAAATGAATAGTGAAACTACTTTTAATAGTCATTTAATTATTTGCAAATTGAATATATTGATATGAATATAGTTTTATTATGTTTTTTATCATGAAACAAGTATTTTTAATCCATTTTATGTTGTTCTGAACATGTCTTACAACTGATGAACAAATTAGTCGTGCAGATTTATTTCAAGAATGATTTGACCACAAAGCATACCTTTCTCCTTATTTTTCGAGCTTTGTTAAAAACAAAAAAGGATTTGAAGCACACTTTTATCTCTTTTCTGAGCTTCGACAACAACAAAAAAGGAAACCCTAGAGTCTTCTTTCAGCTCTTTTCAGACTCCGATAATGTGAAAATATTTCTGAGCACTTGTCTTTTCGAGCTCGTAAAAGTAAATGAATTGATATATACTCAGTATAAGTTTAACCCTTTTATAGACTGAAATATATTATTTACGAAAAAGGATTACCTTGATTAAACATGACCAAAGAGGTTCTCCAGATATTATTTCACTTTTTCGGATCTGAGCGATAAATTTACGAAAAAGTACTTATGGAGTTTTCTTTCATCCTCTTTTTCAAACTCTCTAAATATGAAAAGGATCGAGCTATCACTGTCATTAATCTCGTTAAAACATAAAATAGTGACAGACTTGTCGATCATGGAAAGAATCGAGTTTCATTCATTGCTAGACTCGTTAAATTATTAAATAGCGATACTTAATTCACCCAGAGGGTTGAATTATAGATCAAGCGAATGTTATCCTCCTCAATCTTGTTAAAAAATAAAGAGGTATTGGTCGACAAATGACCGGGGAAAATTTGGGAAAAGTGAGCAGAATTATTTATGGTAGCAAGTCGCTCTTGAACATGACACTTCCTTCACTCCATGTCCATGACTGTTTGGGTTGGGTAATAATCTTGACGGTTCATTCATACCTATGGTTAATAATACCTTCACTTTGGTTTTGGGTAAATGCTACCAACTCATCTTAGTGTTGATTATATGTTCAAGAGAAGTCATCTAGTGAATAACTCATCTTTCTGCAATACTCATAACCTTTATTCTCATGACCGTCATCCCTAAAAATTGCTATATCAAGTCATACCCTTGTCTTCGAAATCAGTAACTCCCATTTCGCAATATGGTGACTTCCTGTCAACAACAAATCATTATCTAGGAAGTTCACTTAGAAACATTAGATTCCAGTACCATGAGGCTTGTTACAGCATCGAAAAGATCCTCACTTCTAGACTTTTGACCGAAAGATTTTGTTTGGCATTCGACATCAAATCATCTAGTCACGCCTTACCAAATGTACTGCAATACCTTGAGATCCATTGACATCAATGGTGGTTCTCTCGTGTTTGTTAACAACTCACATCATTAGCTGGTAATCAAACGATGTCTTTCCATGTTCGACGACAAATCATATATTCAACTTGCTAGACTTGAACCCGAATGATCGAGTGAACAAGATAAGAAGACCCCAGATCTAGTTTCATCCATCTGGGCTACGATTTTAGGATTTTTGTACACATCATCTGTATGGTGACCTTACATACAGATCGTCATCCAAACATGGAAATATATCTCTAGGCATGTCTGTATTGGGCAACATTCCAATGTAGAAAACTTTCTAAATTATGTACATGTTATTAGATTGTTTATGTCCTGAACATGGGAATGCCTACCCTCAACAATTATGATCAAGAGGATATATCATGATGTAATGTATTGTAAGATTGATGCAGGTCGTCACTCTACTTCATCTCCATCCCATCAGAGTGTAAAGCATATCAATCAAAATATTGTTTTTATTATTCCGACTTCATGCTTTAGGGGGAAATTGTTATAGGTCAATTTGGGCATCATTCCCAATGACCTGGATAAATTGGCATCATCTCCAAGACCAATGCATAGGGTCTATCATCCCCTAACATTTTATTTTCTACATTCCCTAAGACAAAGAACAAGACAAATCAATCAAAGGCTTTCATCTGCAAAGGTTTCAAAATTTTTAAGTTTATAATATATCATATGAGAGCTCACCAACGCTGCCTCTAAAGGGACTAAGTGCATTGCATATGCAGGTAGCCCTATGTAAGGCTACTTTTCAAAGCACTTCTCGACATCCAAGGGTGCGTTGGTCACATTAGGAGCGAAATTATCATTGTTCCGGAATCTCCACTTGGCCAGTGCCTTCTAGAAGAGTTCACATGTGTCAAACTTCGAATCCATGTGTCCATTTGACATCTACAATATTGGGAACATGTCTTTCCTATTATTGGAAAGTCATTGATTGTGAACCTACCTCAGCTCCTCTATAAATTGAGCACAGATCTTAGTGTTTGATAAGGAAGAATTTATGTAGAGAAATGTTAGTGGAATTTCCATTGAGGAGATTGATTTGAGTGACATATTGTTGGAGATATCTGCATTGTGATGAGGCTAGGATGTTGTTAGAGATGGTGAAACTAAATCAATCACTAGTTTGTAACCTCCCCTTCTATCATTAATAAATATTACTACTTATTTTTCCTTAAATGCATGTGTATAAGCTTTGATTTTCAATATCATGATTTCTTAGTTGATGTATATGGTTTATGCTTTATTGATTTAGCTAAATAACTTGAATATACATCTGTATTATTGCTATCTCTTGATGTTTAGTGTTCATTCTTGCAGGAAATATTTTGCACAGCAGGCTGGAATTTGAAGCTACAACAAAAGCGACAGAAAGAGACTTTGGAAGCACTTGGATCCCAAGTAGGTTCCTTATTTCATTCTATGTGTCTGTTTACAGTTAGGAAGTATAGTTGTAAAGTATTTGACCTGTTGTTCTAGATTAGCACCTATCTAGGGAAGAATGATTTATCTATAGTTCATAATTCTGTATAAAACTTTCTGCAAGCAAGCTAGTATTAAGAGGGAACTAATTGTCCCATATAATCCATAACATAATGGTGTATAAAAACAAAAAAATAGGTACATTGAAGAATATTTCAAGGACATGATGCATGATTTTGACTTGTCATTGTTCTTATGGGGAGAGGCATCACAGACACTTGTGTACATTGAAATTAGAAGTCCTCATAGATTTATGGAAGGTATGATTATTAAATAAGATTCCTCTAAAAGGAAGCTAAAGGTCGGGCACATGAGAATATTTGGTTGTAATATATATATTCATGCTGCTAATGATAAGAGGAACAAGCTTGAGCCTTCAGGAAAAAGGAATATTTTTAGATACAACAAATCAGTGAAGGCCTACATCATATAAATTCTAGAGCAACGAAGGACTGAGGTCATCCAAGATGTCACCTTCGATGAGAAAGTGGCATATTGGAAGTTTAAGGAAGTATCCATAGATTCCTTAGATGAAGTGAAGCAAGAGGCCTCAAGTGAGGAAAATTCTAGTTCTACAGAATGTACCTGAAGGCTATAAGGGCCTCAGGATGAAAAAAAACGAGTCATAGTTCAAGAGATCATGGAGAGACCAACATGGCTTAGATATACTAGAAGAGGCAGAAGGACATGAAGCTCTTGATGGAACATATAGAGAAGTTAAGAAACCCAAGAGGTTTTCTAGATATGTAGCTCTCATGACTAAAAATATTGATGCAAAGCCTTCCACATATGAAGAAGAAGCTATCCAACAGATGTGGAAGTAAGAGATGGATGAAGAATGAAAATCAATCATGAATAATTAGGAGATTGTGCTAGGGCCTGAAGGGAAGTCAATGGTGGCCTCCAAATGGATATAGAAGATAAATCATGCTACAAATGGTAGTATTGACAAATAAAAGGCATCGCTCATGGCTAGAGGATTGTCCCAGAAAGAGGGAGAATACTATGATGAGACCTTTTCTCCATTTTTTATGTACACCTCAATTGGATCCATCATTTCTTTTGTTGCTTCATTAGGATGGAAATTGCACTAGATAAATGTGAATACTACCTTCCTTAATGGTGTGATTGAGGAAGAGGTGTACACACAACAACCTCAAGGTTTTGAGGTTTATTGAAAGGAATATTATGTTTGCAAATTTAATAATGCCTTGTATGGATTCAGCCAGGCTCCAAGAGCTTTGTATGCTCATATTGACGAGGTTGGGACTTACTAAGAGCGATGTCGATCTAAACCTTTATTTTAAGGTTATGGATAATGCACCTGTGATATTATTGTTATATGTTGATGACTTATTTCTGACAGGTGTTGATAATCTTATCATTCAGTGCAAAAATTAGTTGGCTTCTACGTTCTATATGGAGGATCTTGGGTTGATGCACTATTACTTGGGTTTAGAAGTATGGTAGAAACTTGGAGAAATATTCCTTGGTCAAGGAAAGTATGTGTTATACATCCTTGAGAGATTTGGTATTATGGATTTCAAATGGTTACCAACTTGAAGAATTTAAGAGGATATAACTCCATATTGGTAGATACATCTATGTCTCGGCAGTTGATTGGTTCATTTATGTATTTGGTTAACACTAGGTTGAAAATATGTTTTTTTGTGAACACAGTGAGCCAATTCCAGGTTGAACCAATATGTGAGCATTGGATTGTATCAAAGCAAATTTTTAGATATTTACATGGTATAATGAATTATGACTTGAGATATTCTTCAAAAAAGGATGTACTACTTCAGGGATATACAAATTCATATTGGTAAGGAAGTGTTGATAATAGGAAGAGTACCTCAGGAGTATGCTTCAGTTTTAGATCCACTATGATATCGTGGATGAGTATGAAGTAGAATTTGATTACACTCGGCACTATTGAAGCAAATTACATCACAACCAATGAGGCTTGTACCAAATTACTATGGCTCTAAAACTTGTTTGCAGGAATTTTGGCCAAGATTTGGAACCAATGGTGATACACTGCGATAATCAAATTTATGTGAATATTTCAAAGAATCTCGTGTTCCATGACAAATTGAAGCATATTGATATTAAGTACCACTAAATCTGGGACAAGTTGCAGAGGAGAGCAATAAGGCCCAAGTACATCTCCACTGATGAGAAAATGGTTGATTTTATAATGAATTCATTATTGAGATACTAAGTTCATGTCCTTCAAATAAAGTTGAGGCTCGTGGAGATTACCCTCTCATTGAGAGGGAGTGCTGATATGTATGCAACACAAATGGAAATTCTATCGAAAGGGAGAATGGGTCCAAGAGACTTAGAGTGCTCAACATGAATATTTGAGTGAGTGCCTCTTGGAGGATACCCTGATCACACACAGGGAATGGTGGATTGATGTCCTGGACCATGATCACACACCAGGCATGGTAGAGAGAGGTCCTTCAACATATGGACCCTTATCAGGCATTGGGAAGGGTGGAGTGAGGTCTTGGACTCTTATCAAACACCAAGTATGGTGGAGTGATGTCCTTTTAGCATCTATACTTGATCACCAACTAGGAAGGGGTTGAGTGAGGTCTTGGCCATTATTGATCACTAGAAAGGGTGAGTAAGTGTCTGCTAGTTGAGAGTCTCAACATTTTGGCCCAAGAAGATGCCACAGGGACCAATCACTCTAGAGGAGTGAGTTCTAATATTTTGGTGACATTTCCATTGGTTTGGCACCGCCCCAGATATGGCCACTAGTAGATGTTGATGATAGATGACGATTCTAGTAATAACCTTTTTCTTAGAGAAATTTGTTTAATTTGAGAACACCTATGATAGTGATTGTGAATATATCCCTAGTTAAGAGGGAGTGTTAAATTTTTAACTGTGATCGATATTCATTATGTACATTTAGTTACTCGACGTAATTGTATTTATCATTGTAAATCATATTTATAAATGTTTGAGTCAAAGGAAATTTTATTTTGAGTCAAAGTCCCATTGAGACTTTTTAAAGATGAAAAATTGAATTTTTTAAATGTAATTTTTGGCTCCAAAAGTGAAAAGTTGGCTTCCCTCTAAATCTAGTTGGAAATGGCTCCAAAAGGCACCCATTAATCTTATAAGTATCACTATATAAATGTAGCACCTCCTCCTCCACATAGGCATTTGATCTCTCACAGACAAGACAAGTTATGGAAAGTAAGCGAAGGACAAGAAGGACGAAGTAGGATGAAGAAGGAGGCTAAAATATATCTTCTCTCTCTCTCTCTAGAAACTTGCATGTGTGAGTTTATCTCTCTCTATGTGGTTCTTATTTTTCTGGGGAAACTATTATAGGGGCCGAAATTTCTGGGTAACTGGGTTAATTATTACAGGGTCGAAATTTTTGGGACAACTAGCTATTGCAGGAGGGTAAAAATTCTTGGTCAGACAAGGAGAGAAAATTGCAAGCTCATATTGGCTGACTTGACTTGGAGGAGAAGATTTGATTTCACCGCAATTCTAGTTGTGTCTCTCATTGAACAAGGATAATTTCTCTATTGAAAATATTGTCGTGTTTTTACCCGTTGTGGGTTGTCCCATGGTAGATCTTGTCTTCTTTTGTGTGTTGTTATATTTAACATTCTGTTGTTATTTATGGTTGAATTTATGAATTATAATTGTTTAATTATATATTGGAATAAGTTAAAATAATATATACATAAAAATTAATTATCAAAATTTTAGAAATATTGTGCTAACCCTAATTTCACTAAGAAAATCAATATTCTCTTCCTATTTATTCGTCAAATGTTGACATTTAAAATTTACTGGGGAAGGCATCATATGAACAGGCCTATTAAAGGGATAAGAACATATGTCCTCAAGTGTGTAACTCTTTTTTGGATGTCCAATTGATATGTCAGACAACTATTTTTTAATATCCTAAATTGTTGGATCAAGTCATTATTTGGTGTAGTGATGTTGTGTAGTGGTTGCATGTTTGTGTTTTTTATTGGTTTTGAATGGGCTATATGTGTTTTTTTTAGGTGTAGTATGTGGGTATGTGTTGTAGTTAATGGGTTTTGATTGTCAGTAGGTGTTGCTAGGGATGATAGGTGTTGTTGACGTCAGTATGGTGTTAGTGTTAGAGATTAAAAAGTGGTGTTGTTCATACATGTTGAAGTTGTTTGTAGATGTATATATGTGTTGTATGATGTAAACATGGGAATGGAAGTGTGAATGTTTGAGGTATTTAATGGTATGTATGTGGATGATATGTTAGGTATTGGTGTGTTATCTGCAATATGTGTATTAGGATCGGTGGATGTTAATATGTCAGAGATATTTGAAGTTAATAATTTTGACGAGGATTGCAGGTAATATAGTAAGTAGTTTGAAGTATAAGTGTTGTTAGTTGTGTTGTTTGAGGTGGTTTTGTGTGACAGTAAATGGAAATAGAGGTTTACATGTTTGAAGTGTTGGGTTGTATGTGACTGGTAGTGTTGATGTAGATTATGTTGGGTTTTATCATGAATGTATTTGTGGAGTTTAAACCTTGAAATAATGGATTATGATCATTGTCCTCATGAATTAGGGGTCATGAATATCTAATATGAGTTGTATTGAATCTATCATTATGGAATTTTGTGTTATGGGTATATGGACCTAGATAATTTAGGTGCTCTTATAGCTTATGTGGAATTTGTGAAGTGATCCTTCTGGTTGTTGTGGTAATATGAGGAGATATCTATATCTATCTAAATATCTAAAACTGTGAATAACGTTTAAAATATCCACGTTTTGGTATAAATCTATAATTTTCTCATGTTTCACATTTGTTTTTTCGGTTATTGTTATTACCATTGTCGTTATTTTCCTCAAAGAAGGATTTTTAGGTGTTTGATATACTTGGCTTAAGATATGGGAAGAATCCCTAGTCTCATGTTGACTATCATCAAACGATGGTGGGTTTGTATCCATTTTTTTGTTTCAAAACATTGTAATAGGCATCAAGAGCTTGTGACAAAGTAAGTGATCTCCTAAAAATACACTAACTAATGTTTTTTTTGCTTTGGGTTTTTTCTTAATTGTTTTTGGATTTTGGAATATTTTAAATTTTTAGAAATTTTAGACTAGAAGATAAATATAACTATGGATTAGGGATTTGTTTTGGATGCTAATGGATGACAAAACCTAAAATACAAAAATGTGTATCTAGATCTTGAGAATTAAAGAAAAGATTTTGATGAAGATGGGGTTGATCTTGGAGCTATGCTAATGAGTCCAAGCCAATAGATGAGGGATGTGAAATACACCAAATTAATAGGAGCCAAATACATAAGTGGATGTACTCACTGATAGGGATAATTTTTACACGTCATTTTGTCACCATTAGGAAAATGACTGCCAATCTGGATCTCTCACTATCTGATTAATGTGTCTCAAACATTCCCATGCAATTTTAGAATAAAAACAATCCAAAAGAAAACAAGAATCCTGGATTACATTGTTCAAGAAACCTAATTTTAGGCACTTCCTCAGTTTCCTAACCAAAATATGCACATTCGTGGTTTCTACCATTGATTCCTATGCAAATGTCTGCTCTGTTTTCCAATGAAAACTATGCAAATTATTTAATGTGATTAAAAATAAAAATCAATTTATAGAAGCCTTGTTGGAGGAATATTTCTCAGCCAAAAGGGCTCGAGCCTCTAGATACTTGGGCCTCATTCCTATGTTCATGGAGAAAAATTCCTCCCTTTTTTAAACCCCAATCTCTCCTTTCGAGGATCTTATACCTTGAGAAGAGTATCTCAAACCTCCTCCTCTTGGCCTATAAATTGAAAACATACCAGAGGGCTAAGGAGGAATTTTGAATGTAAAATTATGTTGTTGGAATAGGGTTGGAAGGCTTGTCATATAAGGGTAGGATTGGAGACTTTTGGGAGAAGGATTACATCATCAAGGCAAGGTTGTATTGCGTATTCTTGTTCTAAAATTAATACAAGAAACTATTTATTTCCTAATTGCATTTATCTCAATGCTATTTGAAAAATTCCTTGATATTTTGCATGATTTATAGTTGAATATGAGTTGAATATTATGATATATGCAATGTTGTAATTTTTATTTTTTTTGGGTTTCATATTTTTCTACACTATGCTTCTATGCCTTTTTTGTTTTTGGTCATGCAAATCTCAATTTCAAGCAGTGAGGAACTTATTTTGAAATCATTGGAAGGAACTCCATAGGCATTTCATAGAAAAGATAAGAGGCTCCTGAATATCTCATATTCATGTCAATTTGTGAATTAAGGAAAGGTGGCAGTCACTTGTTTTGTTTGTTACTAGATCTCTTAGGAATCTAGAGAGATCTCTCTTGTCTGCAAGAGAGATTTGTCTGTTATAACAAATTGGTGACTCCACTGGGGAACAACTTTTTCTTCATCATCTCTTCATGTGACATTATAAACCTTTTTTTGTAGCTTTATCTAACTGCGTTTTGGATATTGAAAGTTTGGATTTTATGGAATTTATTTATTTACTTTTTTCTAAATTTTTCTAGGCTTGCACATTTTACCTTTAGTAACAGTGCACAGATTTGTGCACTTAGTCATTAGCAATAGTGTGAATGTGCATTGGATCACACTGATTGACTGCGCAAATACTTGAAATTTTTGAAAATTTAAGTTCTTCATTTTTAGATTCCAAAAACTATTGTTTTTATGCTTGGTTACATTTGTTTGCATCCTCAAAAAGTATGTTTCAGATCGATTGGGTGTTGTGAAGTGTCTTCTTGAAAAATTATTATTTTTTCAAATTAGGGTTAAATGGCTTCATCTGATGATTTGTCGATTTATCAAAGGAATGATTAGTAATTGTTGAGTTTGTGTCTACTTGTATTTATTCTGTCAAACAACAAATTTAGTTTTTATTTACCTATTTTGTAAAAAAATCATTCACTTAATCAAATTAGTGTTGTTCCATGATTAAGTATTTTTCTCCTATAAATGTGATTCTTTCATTAATTTTGAAATAAAAAATTTATTCTTCTTTCAGTACTGAAGTATCTCAGAATTATACTTTAGACGGTATTATGTTCATAACATTCATTTGAAATATTCATCTTAAAAATCTTGTTGGTTTTCCTATTGGATTTTGAAATCATTTTGGGTGTTATATGTTAAGAAAAATTTTCTGTGATCTTCGAGTTTTTGGGTGAATTGAAATATAAAAGTTAAATCTATGCATTTGGGTCAATTTGCAAATGGAAATTTTGCATTCTTGAAAGGAACTATAGTGAATTTAGAATTTATTCACTTGCATGAATATTCAAAATATTATCTCTTTACCATAGCTAGAATTTCATTGGAACAAAAGATTCGTTTTCACATATTTTTTGCATTAGGGTTGGAAGTTGAAATTGATATCATTTACACCACATCTTTGAAATAAAATTTAATAAAAAAGGAACTGTAAAATCAATCAAATTTGTAATTAACCAAACCTTAGTGGCTCTAGGTTAGAATATGTGTTTCAACGTTAATAAACATAGTAGTTGTCTTTTCTTTTGTGTGATACATTTTGTGGGTAGTCAGTATTCCACATATGTAAGTATATGGGAATGTTCTCCATGTGCCTCTAGGTATGTCAGATGACACTCCACATATTAAAAGTATATGGGGATTCTTCCTATCGTACAACCTCGCATTAGACAATGATGACACAAATTGTACCTCCATGTACCTCGAGTATATTTTGGAGGCCCCCTTCTAGGTTCCATACCATCCATAAGTAATTGGGTCAATCATTTTGTCATTTTTGATACACCAAACAAAACATTAGGGAGATTTCCTACCCATACGTAAATCCTTGGTTTACCAAGGTTGTATATTGTAGTTCACAGTCGCTTAGTAATCCTTGATACCTAGTTACCTCTTTTTATTTTTGTTATTTATTTGATTGCATAAAATTGGAATGCACTTTAATAACATCATGGCAAATTTACCAAGACATTTGCATAGAATGTATGGTATACCCCTTGAATATACACCCTGGTCAATTGGAAAATATTAAAGTTGAAAGGTAGAAATCGACAGGATATGGAACCTCAGATCAACCTAAGACATCTGTAATTGTAGAATTGGAAATAATAGAGACCGAAGTGATTCAACCACACATAAGAGAATCATAAGTGGTTAAATCTAGGCCGGAAGTTACCAATATTATTCAAGGAGAATATGATACCATAAAAGTTTCAGACATGGAATTAACTGAACAGAACATTGAAGAACCTAATTCTGACATTTATGATCCTAAATCACCTTCAATTGTTATATCCCCTACTCTTGCACTAACTTCACCTCGAATAAAAACTATAATTATACCTATTTTACCTCCTAGTCTTATAAGTATTGAATATATTACTGAAGAATAGGAGGAATAATCACCACATACCCCTTTTACTAATGGTGATCCAAGGGTTTTTCCAAAAATTCCTTTTGATCCTTTTCGACCACATCCTTGGTATTTTAACCCCTTGAACTATTTAGGTCAAATCATTCCATGTTTTCTCACTCATTTCTATTTTTCACCTAGACAAAACATGTCATAAACTCCTCCTTTGGGCCAACCTACTAAGACTTATATGTATTTGATCTCTCTGGAGTCATTACTATATGGTGGAACTTCGGTTCCTGCTAGGTACCAGTCACTTTTTGGCACTTTTTCAGGAGCCACTTCTCCTCAAGTTTCTACTTGGTTATTTGGTTTATCTACCTCTACTACTCAGAGCATGACTTCCATGCCTGAAATACCTTTGGTAGTATACCAATATTATAATATGCTATATGGTAATAAAGGTAATCATCAAGTAACCCTAACAGGAATATATTATCCACCTGGGGGGAAACCATATTATCCTCTACCTGGAGGACAACCTGTTGCCAGAACATATCCTACAGTTGTAGGACAACCTCTTATCGGAACTTATGAAAATTTTGGTCAAGTACCCTAGTTCAGTCCAAGTCAACCTGTTGTATCTCAACCCTTGATTGGTACTCCTTATCTAAGCATGAATACTATTTTTAACCCCTATTATGTTCAATAGTCTGTTAAAGCTTCTCCACAAATGCTTGTTTATAAACCTGTTCAGTAGCATGTTCAGGGGATCCCGCAAATACTTATCCAAGGAATTCCATAAACACCTATTCAAGGAACTCCACAAGTGTCCGTTCAGTAGCCTATCCAAATTATTCCTCAAATTATTGTTCATCCTACTGTCCAAACAATTGTTCAAGAAGATATTCCAAGTACACCTCAAATTCTTGTCCAATATATTCCACAAGTGAGCATCCAATCTATGCCTCAAATACTGATTCAAAAACCTACAAAAACTATCCCTCAAGCATCATTTTACCAAATTGGTCCTAATTTCCAGTCTACAACCCATATACTTATCAGACAAACTAGTGTAGGAATGATGATAATACTTTATCAAGGTCAACCATTTCAAGGTAAACCTTTGCAGGGGAAATTTTACTTGGGTCAAATGGTACAATGTCAAACATATCAGAACCAACCATTTCAAAGTCAACCATACCCTGGTCATAATTTTCAAATTCCATCTCAACCTGGTATGTTTTACGCTGGTTACCCTGGAGGAATGAAAATACCAACCGCTTAAGACATTCCGCGATATCCTAGATATCCTCCTCTACGGGTTGGACTTAATCCTCGAGGTTATCTGTATCCACAAAGAGAATTCAACCGAGATTTACCTTTCATAGCAACCCTATATTTACCAAATTTATCTTGGCTTAAAAATGATCCTATTAATTATTATCCATTTTGGTCATCGATTCCCACCAAACTACCAATTGATATTCTGAAATTTGAAGCAAAATTAGGAGAAGATCCATCAAATCACATCATAACATATCATTTATGGTGTGCCTCAAAATCATGGATTGATGATTCTATCAGATTATACCTTTTCCAATGAACTTTAACAGGTTCAAAAGAAAAATGGTGCATTAATTTACCATGTTCCTCTTTCCATAACTTCAACTCCTTAGAAAAAACAGTTTTGACACATTTTTAGTTACCAATTCGATACGACAGTGGTACTTAACTTTTGAATTCAATAAAAAAATTGACATCTACCTACGTTTCATACCATATACATGAATGGAGACATAGGTGTCATTTAGTAAATTTTTATATTCTAGACAAAATATTAGTTGAATGTTTCACTAAATATTTACTTCCTGATATTACGTAAGATGTTGCTAAATGAGGCGTTGTAATGGAAGAGAATGTGATTTCTCGTGCACAATACCTAGACCTTTTGTACTAACAATTTGGCACATTTTACAAAAATATCCCAAATCTACCTCACTTAAAAATTTCAGAGAAATCGGATTCAACTCCTACAGGATCTCACATCACTGATGGTGTAATTGGCTCTGTCAACCAAAATTCAAAGAGTAAATACTCTAATAATAATTCTCAAAACACTAAAACTTTGGCTATACAAGATTCGCCTAGTGAAAACATTTCTCCTTAAGCTATTTTTGAAATTAATGCAGTAGAATCATCTACTTGGAAAAATAAAAAACTTGGAGGTAATAAGAAAGGGAAAGGTAAATAAAAGCAAAATCCCTCTCAAAAGGAGAAACCAATGAAAATTTATCCTTTTGAAGAGAATAAGAAACCTAGGCACCCTTTTCTGATCTGTAATGAAGATCATTATACAAAGGAATGTCCACATCATGCAGAGGTTAGTAAACTTTTAAAAGGTTCTCCCACACCTGTTTTTTTGAAGGATCCTTTCCCTTCTCAAGGAAATAAAATGGTTATACATAATACATCATCATCCACATTAGCATATATCATGATGATATATTCACAAGTTTCGTTAGCAATGAAACCTAAATACTATGGATCTAAAAATCTTGTATCAAATAATAATGATGTTAATCAATCTGGTCAAGCTTCCACATCAATTCCTTCTCCTTCTGAACCTTTACAGATTTAGAAACCAAACTCTAACATGGTGATTCGTCCACCTCCCAAAGGTGTTTTTTGAAAGTCAGCTTTTAACCCACATGTTAGAGTTGCTCAAAATTACAACATTGCTGAAGACCTAGCAATGTCCCCTTCAACAATGTTTGCTCTTGAAGTGTTGCAAACATGAACAACAAAAATGAAGTTACTATTGTCAACTATTTGAGAAATTTATCCTCAAGAATCTAATCTTATAATCTTCGATCTTGAAATTCATATACCTATACTCTCGCATCAACTGGCATTTCAAATACCAGTTTTTGTTTAAACTAAACAAGTTTTTTGTACATTAATTGACGAAGGAGCTTCTACGTGTATTATGTCTATTTCCTATTCGAAATATTTTGGACCTACAACTATCAATGAATCACCTAATGATCTTAAATCTTTTGACGGGATAGGTTTTCATCCTTATGGTATTTTGAATGACCTACCAATAGAATTAGAAGGTAAAATTGTTGCCATCAAAGTAGAGGTCGTTGAGGCTAAACTTGATTAAAATATTTTAATGGGTTGAAGTTAGACTTATACAATGTACACATTAGTCTCATCACTGTTTTAGATGATATTAGTTCCTCATTAAGGAAGAATAGTGAAATTATACCAATTATCTTATTATAATTTAGATCCTAACTCTACTGGTAGCATGCCTTTTGTGGGGAAAATGACTACTACTTATGAAGATATTGGTGTTGGTTTGCTTAATGATTCATCACTAATCAGAACTTTTTCACTTCCTCCACCAATCATTTCTTATAATATTTACCATGTACATATGATCTCATCAAGCACTGTAGAATCATACGATCCTTGTATTATGCCTTTCGAATCTAAATTGACTGTACATGCTGTCCAAATGCCTCTTATCCCACTTGAATAAACTTATCAGGAATTTGATTAATTTTTTGACCCACCACCACAAATTGAAAATGATCGAGTGAATGCGAACTTTGATGATTTTTCTCAATCGTCTTGGTTGGAACCAATATCTTTTTCTGATCCTTTCGATAACATGTTTCCAACAGACGAGATTATCATGGAAATTATGACTTTGGAAGAAATGCCTTGGGATGGTTATCATCATCGTTCATATTTTCTTCATAACTTCAAGACGAACGAGAATAACTTCTCTACATTTTTTTCACGCGATATTATAGATAATCCTTAATTTCCTGTGTTGATTCTTGAATCCAAATATGAAAATAATTTAGGAAATATATCTATGACCATTCCGATTAATGTCTTAGTAAAATTCATAATTACAAAGAACATTCACATAGGTTCTTCATGTTCACTTGAAGAAATTCATACTTACAAATCCCTATTCCAAGAATTTAGCGACATTTTTTCTTGGTCTTATGCAGGGAAAATTTTAGGGGCTAATATTCGCAAGTGGGCTAATTTTCCATGTTTTTTCCAAAAAAACTTCGCCAATTTCCATTGTTTTTAAAATTTATTCTCCCAAATTTTATAGTATAAAATTATTTTACCCTAAAAATCGCCAAAATTTTATATATGCTAATATAAAATAATTATAAACCTAAAGTTTATTACAAAAATGTCATAATTTTTTTTACAATTTACATATTGGGGACTAGTAAGATTTGTCGAGGTTTCTAAACTTTAAGATAAACTTCCACACTTAAAATTCTCCCTGGTCTTATGAGGAAATGCCAGGAATCGACCTAAGTATTGTTGTTCATGAGATTAAGACTTACCAAAATGATACGTATCAGACAAATACTACATCTAGTGCAACCTCAAAAGGTTATTGGTATCAAAGCTAAAGTTTAAAAACTTATTAAAGAAATTTTTATCTATCTTGTTCCCTTGATTGATTGGGTTTCCAACATTGTTCCTGTTAACAAGAAGCAAGGGACAATTAGAGTATGCATCTATTATAGGGACATTAACAAGGCTTGTCCAAAAGACAATTATCCTACTCCATATATCAATAAAATAGTTGATTTTTGTGTTGGTAATGAAATTTTCTCTTTCGTGAAAAGATTTTTTTAGTACAATCAAATCAATATACTCCCTACGGATCAGTATAAAACCAAGTTCATTTGTCCATGGGGAACTTTTTCTTACTGAAAACTTCCACTGGAACTAAAGAATGTTGACGCTACCTTTAAACAGTTTATGCCTTACGCTTTTCATGATATTAATCATATTGCACAACCCTATTTAGATGATCTACCAACTCATTCAATGAAATGTGAATATCCTCCACTACATTTAAAGTAAACATTTATCAGATTTCGACATTGCAATATACGCTTAAATCCTCACAAATTTGTTTTTTGTGTATAATCTAGTCGATTACTAGGAATTTTCATGTCAAAAGGAGGCATTTGTGTCGACCCCCTTAAGATAGAGGCTAATCTAAATTTTCCTCCTCCTTCGAATTTGCGCCAACTCCAAATTTTGCAATGGAAATCAAAAATTTTACGTTGATTCTTTCCAAATTATGCAGAGCTAACTAAAGATTTTACTCAACTTTGGAAAAGGGAATCTCTTTTGAATGGGATGAAACTAATCAAAAGGCATTCAATGCACTCAAACATGTGTTAACTCATACACCTTTGTTGCATCCAACTGATTATCATCGAGATTAATTTTTGTATTTAGTTGCATCTGATGTTACCATTGGCATGGTTTTAGTTCAGGAGGATAAATTGAATGATGAACATGTGATATATTATTTAATTATAAACCTCACGATAACTAAAATAAAATATGAACATGTGGATAAATTGGCCTTGGCAGTTGTGTAAGTTGTCCAATGATTTCATCACTCTATTCTTTTTCATAAAACAACAGTAATTTCAGATTGCAACCCTATGGTTTATATTCTCACCAGACAATTAATTAGGGGAAAATACTCAAAATGGATAGTTATCCTGCAGGAAAATGATTTAGAATTTATGAATCTAAGTCGAACAATTCATTGGTGTTTGTTGAATTGATATGTGATTTTCCATATTCAAAAACAAAAACTGTGGCAAAGGATTCTCTTTTAGATGAATCTCTCTTTCTGATTATTACATTGGACCCTTGGTATGGAGATATTATTCTTTATCTATAAACTCAAACTTCTCAACCTAAACTATCTGTAATTGGTCATGTCTTATTCGATATCAATATCAATAATAAAATATTGTTGAATATACACTTTATTTGCATGGTTCCAAATATATTTTTAGACGTTGTTTGACCTATGATGAAGCCCAAAAAGCCTTAAATGACTGTCATTTTGGAGCATGTGTGTTCATATATCTGGGTTTTCCACTGCCTTAAAATCTTACGCATTGGGTATTTCTAGGTTTCCATGTTCAAAGATTGTATAATTGTAGTCCAAAAATGTCATAATTGTGAAATCTATCATTGAAAAATGTGTTCACCTCTTGCTACTCTTCACCCAATCATCATTTTCGGTCCTTTTGCAAAATGGGGCATCAATTTCATTACATGTAACCCTCACTCGGTGGGGGGGCATGGGTATATTATCCTAGTTCTGGATTATTTTACAAAATGGGCTGAGGTGATGTCTACTTATAAGGATTATGGTGAAACTTCCTCTCTTTTCATATTCAATCATGCAATTTCTAGGTTTGGTGTTCCACAAGCCATCATCACAGGCCATGGCAGCCATTTTCGAAACTTTATGGTGACTAAACTAACTACGAAGCTAGGCTTGCACCACGATAGCTAAAATCCATATTATCTGTAGGTAAATGGCCAAGTAAAAGCCGTGATTTTTTTTTTTTTCACTATTATGCTTCAATCGATTATAGGGATTCATAAGTGAAATTGGCATTTGATGTTTTTCTCAGCTTTGTGGGCATATCGCACCTCAGAAAAAACTGCAAACGGATTTAGAACCTTTCAGTTGGTTTATGGTCTAGAAGTAGTCTTACCCATTGAATGTGAAATGTCATCTTTAAAATTAGGAATCGAATTGTTACTTGTGACATATGCTAACGAATAACGCTTTTTATACTTAGTACACTTAGATGAAACTCGTTGTGATGCTACATTAGCTAGTCAGACTCATAAAGAATGAGTTAAAACATACTTTGATCGAAGTGTGAATCCTCACACATATGTCAAAGATGACTTGGTGATTTTTTATGATCAATAACATGATAAGTTAGGAGCTGATAAATTCAGACCTATATGGCATGGTCCCTACATCAAAAAATGTGCATTGGTAAAAGGGCCCTATGAGCTATTTGACTATGATGGTGTCCCTTTAAGAAAAACCAAAAATGGGATTTACCTAAACAAGTACTATGATTAATTCATTGCATGTAGTACCTTGTACATTGTTGTATCATATTTTTTGTGTAGCAATTTTATGTCTTTTTACGATCTCCTTCTGCTTCCTCTACTTATATTGTGTTAAACTTGATTTGCAGATGCCAATGCTCCCTCAAACTTACATTGGCTATACTGATGGTACTAGTCGTAGTAATCAAAATTTGTCTTCCACAGTGTTGTAACTTATTTTCATCATAGTTATTTTTTTATTTTTTATGTTGAAAAAATAAAATATATAGAAAAATAAAAGAAATAAAAAATAAAAGGGTATATAAAAATACATATAAAAAATAAATGTAAAATCCCCAATGTAAGCGTGCAAATACAAATGTTGCGATTTGTTTATTTATATTTCAAATAAAATGTGATTTATTTTTTTGTTGTCTTGCAATAAAGCTCAGATTCAAGTCTATGGAGGAGATCATCCCCGCCGAGATCAATGATGTAGGTTGAAGTTTGGTACCCCCTACGTTGTTGAATTTTAACAAGGGAGGGGGGGTCTAAAATTTTTATTTCCAATTATCTTCCTCTCTTACGTGGCTCTCCCAAAGTAATTTTGGGCCCCCCTCTCCAAAACCACAAACTTCCTACCCTTGTCGCCCAAAAAAAAAATTGCTTTTCACATTTGCTTCACTTCCACTGCTGCTCTCAACCTCCACTTGTACTCATCCTATTCATCCATGTTGGTTAACCATTACATCAATAAATTCCTCCCATGAAACGTTTATAAATTTTTCCCTAATTAATTCTTCTTGCCAATGTCTAGTAAATTAACTAGACGCACCTAAAAAAGTTTAATTCATTCAGAACCCCTTTAAATCATTTTTCTACCCATCATACTCCCTTTCTCCCATTTTATTGCAGTAGCGCAATTGCGATTCAAAGTTTACCAACTCATAGCCAATTTCTACACCAGTAATCAACAATTCTCCGATAATTCAGTAACCTCCTCCTGCAATTCTCTGTTACGATGTCATCTTATAAAGGAAAGTAGGGGTATAAAGCCCAATTTTGTTGCCTATAATCAATCTAGATGAATTTTCCCTGGTATATATACAATAAAAATATCTGAAATCCAGTGTGAGTTCGATCTTTATGAACTCCACAACTAGGAAAAACAAAAAAAATTAGATGTCAGTGATGAATTAAGCATATGGGAATCATTCCTACCCCAATTTACCTTCCCCCAGACTCATTTCTTCCCTGAATTTGTTCCCTGATGTCACCTTAGGTATCTTCCTAGTCAAAGGGCCGTAATTTCCCAAAACATAAAATTCCTATTTTCCATTACTCATGATTCTATATGTCAAGCTCTCCAGATAAAGCCTACAACCCCTTTGCATCCTTTTTCAATAGATTCCCTCATGGAGATTTACCAAAAACTTACATTCCCTCAATGATCCAAAATAATTGAGTTACATTTACCTAATAATTATGAGTTACCAAGAACTAATACATCCTACTTTTCTACAATATTCCCATAAATTTCTCGGTAAGTCATCTCTATGGTTTCTTGTTTCCTAGGTTACCCTAGTGATCAGTGGGTTGATGAGGTAATACTAGAATTTTTATCAGTATTCTCAGCAGATGATAAACCATCATTGATTTTCAACTATACTTATTTTTTGGTAGATGCATTCATGATCATTTTTTAAAGTTTTCTACTGAAGTTGCTGTTAAGCATCAATTAGTCCTTATGTATTTTCTTCTATTTTATCAAGCAAATAGATTCAAATTTCCATTACAGAAGTTATATGCAAAGGGGAATACATAGTCAATTATTCAATGGACTTCCTTAGTAAGGAATAACATAAAGGAGTATTATTTCAGTGATTATGTAAATCATTTTTTACATATGCCTTTGTGTCTTCTCGATAGTGATGTTATAACTAGAATTTCAACTGAAATTAGAAGAATCCTTCACCTCACTGAGAAAACAAATATTGGAGACTGGTACCTCTACCATAATTACACATAAATTAGGACATATGGATTTGAGATTTCTCCCTATAGGTTGCCAATATTTGTACCAATCAGAATTTTTTTGGTGGAATACGACAAATGATGAACATGGATGATATGCATTTTATATCTAGCAGGAAGAAATATTAATTTAAGTTAAAATCACAGATTGGCCCTATTATTGTCAACAAAAGGGAAGCAAAAAATGAGGAAGATATTATATGTAAACAAATGAGGTTCAAATTAATCTTTACCAGGTCATATGATCCCTTAGGGATTATTTCAAATTTGAGATTTGAATAAAAGACTACACCTTATCCACACACACTAAGTCCAAAGACAGAATAGTTTGGAAATAAATAGGAGTGGCAGGAGAACAAATTATAAGATGCATAGTAACAAATTTTTACCCAAAAATCTTCACAGACTCCAGTTCCTCAAGAAAAGGATACTAAGAGGTCAAGAGAGAGTTTGTCTCCTACATTTTCATAAATTCAAGAGACAAACTTCACAGTTTTTAAGAGAAGGAAGAATACCAATACTCATGAAGATCCATTAGAAGGGGAAAGTTCACGAGAGCAGGAAATAATGGTATTGACAAGCTTTCATACTTCAACATTTCCAATAATTGAGGATATCACGGTAGATTCTCCTATGTCATATGTTACTCAGGGAAAAAAACAACCAAATATTTTTTCTAAGTACTAAGAGATTAAAAGAAAGAATGGAGCATTGAAGGCCACCACATACTCTGAATTCTAGAAACAATCATCTGCTACTCAGCACAGACTTCTGTCTACACTTGATACTGAAAAGGGATAGTTTCAGTGAGCTTTCTTGGAACCCAAATTTCTAGTCCCTAAAAGTGAAGAAGACTATAAAACATCTATTTTCTCTTTTGACACCAATAAAATACATTCAATTGATCAAATAAACATTCATAAACATACAAGAGAGATTATATACTCTACTTTGACCAATTCGTCTATGGCGGGCTCCAAAATACAAGCTTCACTAAATAATATTCATTCACATTAAAAAAATGGAGAAAAAGTAATCCTTGGTCAAAGATACCATAATCAAATCATTGGAATATTTGGTAATAAAATTAGGATATGATCCTAATGATGTTAAAGCAACTAAATAAATGATGAAGAACAAGAATGATGACATTCAAGAATTAAGGAAGTAGTTAAAACTCCTTACTACACAACACCCACAGGCTAAAGAAGTTGGTCAATTGGAGAAAGAAAAAGAGAATATGTTCAAATTAATAATTGAAGAAAATGTTCATATTCAAAAAATGGAAGCTGATATGGACACACTTTTAAACAAAAATAACAACATCTTAGTATTTGCGTTGTTATTCCCACAGAAACACCATTTATGCAGGTACTTCAACAACATGGACATCTACAACAACAATTATTACAGTGGACACACAGTCCAATGATGCAACAACGAATTTATCAAAGGCCATTGGAGAGTTATCTTTAAAGAACCAAGAAATTGAAAAACTCAATACACAGTTGCAGAAGCTACAAGAGCATAAATTGAAAACTGATAATTCTTATTTAGGTAAAATTCAAAAGAAGTTTAAGCTAATTAAATAATGATAGGTTTATGAGAATGAATCTTTAATAGCTTAGACTACTCCCCAAGAAAAAGAGAATATCCGGATTGATATAAATGCACCAGTAACTGACTTGTGGCCTTCAATTGAGATTATTTTTTAACAAGAAGAGTTGTTACAGAGATCAAAAGAAATAATGGATGAAACAAAGAAAGACCTCGACCACAAACCAGGAGATTCCACAAGAATAATCAAAATTATGAATTCCAAGACAAAATAAGAGCTTGAAGAGTATGGGATTCAAGACAGAATTGAAGCTTTCTTGGAGGTAATAAAAGTGCTCACTAAAATGAATTTAATGTTGCAGCTTGAAAATAAATGTCACAATTTAGAAGTTCAGATTAAAAACTTTCACGGGAAATTCAATACATTACATTAGAAAGGAATTCTAGGTCTATAGGATATAGGTGATAAACTAATTTCACTAGAAGATTATCAACATATATTGCATGAGATAGCATTATATAAAATTAAGTTTGCTAAAATCACAAGAGTTATCACTAGAAAATATTTCATTGAAGGGTTGAGTTATGATTTATTAATTCAGCGTGAGGTCAAGCATTTGGTCATAACTAAGCATACTTTTGAGAAATATACCGAAGTGGATGAATCATACAGAAAATCATTGAAATTTTCTATTCCCGATGAAAATATATGAGACAAATTGTGTGAGCTCATCAAATGGGAAAAAAACAAAATTTCAACAGCGGAATGCCAAATTTTCAGGAGCAAACAACAAATTTCCAGGAACAAGAAACATAACAACAGATTTGGAGCACCAGTCATCCACAACAATCCTCAAAATTTGTGCAAGATGTCAAAATAGTTCATATTTCCTATTTTTCAGTTATATTTTTTTAAAATTCCAAATAAGTTTGGATAATATATTTTGTAATAATTTTTTATTCAAATTTCAGATATTTTGAATAAAACTCTATGAATATTTTGTAATTTGAAGGATAAAGGGTTGAACCCTTGTGATGAACCTTGATATGATTCTAAACTTCTATGTTATTTTTGAAGATAATAGAAGGATTTTGGATTTGTTTTGAAGCATCTTATGTATCTCTGTGAGTTATTCCAGTTATTCAATTTTATTTTTTAGCACATATTCAAAGTAACATAGGATATTTTGGGTTAGAATAGATTGAGTGTTAATCTTTCTAAAATCCCCTGCAAAGTTATAATCATTTAAAAAGATTAGTTTATTGGACGGTTTGTCTTAGATAACTCCTCTACATCATTTAATTGTTGCCTTTTGTCATCTATGAATGTGTTTTATCTGGCTGCCTAATTTTTCTGCATGTATATGTTCTATATATGATTAGTTAAATGCCGAGTTTGAATCTTTTAATTATTAATTATAGATTTTCTTAAATTATTCCTTTCAAAATCAATTCAATATTAATTATGTTAATGACAAAGAATCAACCCTTACATTCTCTCATTAATACTTAAAATTTAAATCTATTTAGAGTTCAAATAATTTTTCATCCAATTAAAATCAAAATCAAAAAATTAACTTAGATGCTTCGGCACAGTTCCTTAGCTTAGAACTGTCTACAAAGGACCACATCATATTGGCATCATTGTCGAGGAACGAGGATTGAAATTCTTTTTTTCCATAGGAAAACAATTAATCCTACCTCTTAATGGTGAGTAAGAGGTCAATAGGCTAAAATCATTCACCTGACGACTTCACAATTTCAAATATGGCTTCACGCAAGCATACTAGATCACAGTTAAACTCAAAGCTTCTCTCTGCCTTGTCAGATCCAGAGAAACTAGGAAGGATTGCATCTATTAGACGGATTTTTGAGGTTTCTCTTGTTTCTTCTTCTTCTTTTTTACCTAATGTTACTTCACAATCTAAACCTTTTCAGATAAACCAAATTCCTTCTCAATCATTAAATATTCCTCCTAAGGTTTTAGAACTTGTTTCTAAAGGAGTGGATTTACAATTTTCATTATTATTTTATCAAATTGAGGTTTTTGAATTTCCTTTTCCTCAACTCGAACTACCTGATACTAAAGAGGATTTGATACTTATATCTCCTGAATTCAAACCATTTGATTTTATATCTCCTATGGTACATTCTTTCCCTTCAACTTCTGCTAAACTTGAAGGGGAACTTAGTATTTATACTAATCCTCTAGCTTTTGAAGATTTGGAAGAGGAGTATTTTGAAGTTAAAAAATTAGTCATTAGTCCATATTCTTTCCAAAAACCTAAAATTTCATTACAAGCATCATCGAGTAAACTTTTTACCCCTAAAATATCAGTTCCATCACAACATCAAATGGCTAGTATTCAACCAATTGCGGGAAAATGATATGCAGCTTTAGTTCTTCCACATGCATCCGAACTTGATGATTTTCCTAATGGAAATTTAAAATATTTACCTAGATTTAATGGAGAAACAGGGCCATCTATTGAAGATCATTTAGCTGCATTCCTAGATTTTTTTGACAACATGAATAATGAGCATGAAGATGTCTATACTAGACTTTTTGTTCAATCACTTGAAGGAAATGTTAGAATATGGTTTAGAAAACTTCAATAATATGGTTTATACAACTTCAATCTAGTTCCATTAGTTCATGGGCTAAACTAATTAACCTTTTCAAAAATCAATGGGGAATAAAAAATGATGTTATTTACTACTCAACAAAATTTCAAGACTTAAAAAGAAACCCCAGTGAACTTGTGGCTGATTTCATTAAAATATATAATAAAATTTATAATAAAATACCTACAAATTTTAAACCACCAATAATTGTTGCTAAGGTTAGGTTTTCCAAAGCTTTCGAAGATGATTTTGTTGTAATTCTTAAGGAAAGAAAATCTGAAACCTTAGCTGACATTCAAACTAATGCAATTGAAGTTGAATCTAATAGATCAACTTTTGCTAAACTAAAAGCTAAGGCTGAAAATCCTGAAAAAAATAATGAAATATAGAGAAGAATTTAACTCATCAACAAAAGCTAAAGATGAAGAACATAAAATTGATGAAAGAACCTCTCTACTTAGAAATTTTTCTAATAGAATATCTAGAATGGAAACTCATCCTAGAGTAGCCCAACAAGTTGCAAACATACCCCAAGTCCAGTACAGAAGGCCTTTTCAAACTCAAATTTTACAAAGGCAAAATATTGACTAGAAAATTCAACCTCCATTAATGATTGATGAATAATATCCTGAAGAAACTATTCTTGTTGTCAAAAATGATATCAATTTTTTTGGATATCCTTCATCTCATAATTCCATTATCCCAATCAATCAAGATCAATAATTAACTCATAATCAAGAAGATTCTCAATTTTCAAAATATCAATATTTTTCTGAATTTCTTATCACTGAATTAAATAGAAGGTATAAGTTGAGACCAAGACCAGTACCTAGAAGACCATTCAAAAAGGTTACCTTTGATGAACCTCAAGTAAAATCATCTGAGACACAAACTTCATCATTTCAATCACATAATCAGTTACAAGAACAACTTAGTATTGAAAAATATGTTCCGATTGTTTTTAATGTTGAAAAGGAATTAGAAAGAGTTAATATTCCAATACCTTTATCTATGTTTCTAATAATCGAGGTTATAAACAACAGGTTTCTAAATGGATTCAATCCTCCAGTAGAGATGTAGAGGGAGATGTTATAAGTTTACAAGATGAAAAACCTTCAGTTGTTTATGGTCCTAGTTCTAATATGATTAATGAAATTGTTCCTCCTTTTTATGTCACATTGAAAGTTCATGATTATCTATTACATAATTTTATGTTATATTCTAGGACCTCCCATAATTTAATGCCTAAATTAATCACGGATCAACTTCAACTACAAATTACAAGACCATATCGTGATATGTACACTTTTTATTCAAAGAAAGTACATTTTTTGGGATTAATTAAATACTTAGTTGTTACACGAGCTCAAATCCCTATCAAGAGTATAGTCTTGCACATAGTTGTTAAAAACATTAATCCAATGTTTGGAATGTTATTATCAAGATCTTGTTGTGCAAATTTGGGAGGGAGTTTACAAATGGACATTTCTTTTGCTACAATCCCAGTCTATGGAGGTGAACATTTAAGGTTATACAGAGAAGTAAGATTTATAAATATGGTTTTTAAAGCAAACCAAGCAATTAATCATCCAATTTGTGTAATTGATCAGGATTTTGGATGCTTTACATTAACTGCTAATGATCATTCTAATCCTCAAATTATAATTTAAGAATCAGTTAATACACCTCACATTTCAAATACTAATGTTTGGAAAATGTGCTTTGATGGAGCATTTTTTAAAGATGGGGTTGGGGCAGGAATTGTACTCATATCTCTTGATAAAATAAATATGACCCAATCATGCAAATTATATTTTGAAGTCACAAAAAATGTGGCAGAATATGAAGCCCTAGTTTAGGATTGGATGCAATATTCCTAAATTAGCTTGCAGCTAATTGGAATATTAAAGTTTTGTTTTGTCACTTAGATAGGTGACTAAGTGGGTAGGGAGACCCATAAATCTCTTTATGAAGAATAAAACCACTTCTCATGTGAAATTGGATCATATTTTCAGCTGAATAAATCACCCTAAGGTGTGAACAGGGGCTGGAGCACATTTAATGGGTCAACTTTGACCAAATAAACAACATTGTCATGGAGGAGTGGACATTAATGGAGGGACAACACAATTTTAGATGGAGACACATTGCACGGAAGTGGTGTAATTAATGGATGGGGCTTAGGGTTTGGAAGATCATTTCTTATATAAGGAATAGGATGGAAGCCATATTATGGATGTTGATATATGTTTATGTTTTGATATATGGTATGTTTAGACATATAACTTTCTTTAGTTTTTTAGCTAATATTGTAGTGTTGTTTAGCACAGGGTGTTCCTGATCAGGAATCACACCTCTTTCCTTGAGAGGCCTCTTGGAAGAGTTTGCAATATACTTCCACATTCAGGCATTTGGCTAAGCTTTAGTCTCATGTACAACACAGTTCTGTTTAGAGTTGGGTTGTGTTGCAGGGGTGTAGCAGTGGAGGAGAGAGATCTCCAATTTCTGAGCTAGTTTTCCATTGGAGGGATCATCCTTTCATATGGAAGCTTGTGAGGAAGTTCTCAGGGCTTCATTACATATTTTTGCACCAATCCAAGTAGCAGTCATCAACTACAGTGCAGTTTCTCTCAAGGATTGCGTTATTTTGGAGAGCAACTGCAGCAGTGGCTTATTGCCCTATTTGAAGTGTTTGGGTTTCTTGTGTGGGGATCGGCCCTTAATTTAGGAGATATGTTGGTGGAGGGTCAGCCATATTGTATATAATATCATCCATCTCCCATCAGATATTGAGTTGCAGAGATTATTCAGCCCTAGGGCCAAATCTGCTATATTTTGTATAGGGTGTATTTCCAGAAACCTTTTCTGGGTTGTCCTAGAAATTTGTTTGGGAGAATGGATCTCTAGTCTTAGCATTTTTGGAACATTATATCAAAAATAATACATTTTCATATTTTCCAACTCTATTCTCTCATAGACAGTGCAGTTTTATGCATTCATGTATTTCATGTGTTAACAACATTTTAGATCTAGGTGTATGCTTTCATGGGAGGCTTGTTTTCCCAACTTGAGTGATATTTTCCTCAATATCTTGTACCTATTTTTCTGTTATATTCATAATGGAATGGATCTATTATTGTCTCATGCTTTGATATATTTATATTTCTGCATATTTCTAGTTTTATGCACTCTATTCCTGCTTTTCCCATTTGGGAATATTACAGTGGTATCATAGCATAATCTTGGCTCAGCTTGTGTTCTTCAGCCATTATGTCATCTAAGGATACTTCTCTTAGAAAGGAGAAGATATGAAGAAAATATGAAGGAAAAAATTCATTATCAAGAGGGAAAGAGTTCTCAAAACTTCTTCTTCAAGCTATGCAGTGCATTAACACAAACATCAAAGAGATGAGGATGGAGAGATATAGAGATTCTCCAAGAGATCTTGTACATGAAGAAAGCTCCAAATTTTCAAATTATGGGTGTGAGAATTTAGCTACACCATTAGATATACAACGCTCTTCCATGCCTATGTTCATAGCAAGAGAGATGGAGCAAGGAGATGTACCAAAGGAGGAGACCCTTGGTGCCTATCTTCAAGGGTATGAATCTCAATCTCAGAGGTTCAAAGATCATCTAAAATTCAAAGGGTTTTTCAAGATCAAGGAAAATAGAAGACCTAGAAATCATAATAGAAGCAAGTGGTGTAAGCAGCATGATTTGGGTAGATTCTTTCTATCTACTTTTGATGGGTCACCTAAATGTACAGCAAGGGCTTGGGTGAAGGAGCTAGACACCTATATTCAGCAGCACCAAGTTTCAGAAGATGAAGCCCTTAGAGTAGTAGCACTGCATCTTGAAGGTAAGGCTTATGATTGGTGATTTTATGAAAATTGTTCTTTGAATCATGTAAATGTATCTACTTATGCAAATTTCACTAGGAGGTTAGTGAAAATATTTGATGTAAAGCATTCTGAAACTTACTTGGTTGAGATATCCAAGAATAAACAAAAAAAACCTTTGCATGAGTTGGAAGGATCCATAAACACAACTCCATTTAAAAATACTATTGAGGAGGTTAAAAACTTGTAGAATACCTTGCTAGAGGCAAGATCCTCACTTCAAGAGGGGCCCCCTTCTCAAAGGGAAGACATGGAGATCTCTTTTTCAAAAGAGGATCAAAACAAATAACGCCACAATGATGATGAGGTACCCTCCATTGATGATGAAGAGAAGGCAAGAGGTAACAACGCTATCACACTAGGAGAAGATTTAGTACCTCATGAAGAGGAAGACGAGGCAATTTATCCAATGAGAGGAATTTTTATACCCTTGCAAGAAGTTCCAAAGAATATCACATGTGGATATCATAGCATAGTCGATGAGCAACATGTGCCAACATTGATAGATTGTGAGATCTTACAGATAAAATATAGGGAGGATGGTCAGCATTATATGACTAGGAGAACACACCCCTCTCTATTTCAGAAGGTTGATGCACAGAATAGGCAGGATGATTTGCACAGTGAGGACAGGGACAAATCAATCCAATCACATATACAGCCTACTCTAGGCCTTGATGTTTCATTACATGGAGGCATTCCATCAGGCAGACCCCCTGATTGGGAAATGAACAAAAATTTATCTCAACATGGTGCAACATTGATATTTTTGGCTAAGGAAGGAGCCTTGGAAGGATCTAGAACAACACAGAGAACCTTTGGCGGGCTCAAAGGAAGGATGAGAAATTTTCTGATATGGAAATTTCCATCTCCCACTCAGCTATTTGTGCTGAAATATGATGATTCAGGAATATGTGATGACACAAGCATGGGGTCAAAGGGCTACTTCATATTCTTGGGGAAAAAAATGATGCTTCCACACATGAGGAAAATTTCTGAATATGACAATAGGTTATTACCACTCTTTCATGCATTGAAAAAACTATGGGAGTTTTGGATGGGAAATACCTTCCAAGAGGAGGTTGACCTCCATGTACTTCAATCTTGTCTTGGGAAAGATCAACTGCAAGGGACATAGCAAAAGTGGGGTAACAATACTCCAACATGTGACTTTGGCATTGAGCATGTCAAAGAGCATATTTATGATGAGACAGGTGCTTCAATTCAGATTTCTACAGCGTTGTCATTGTTGGGAAGCCTAGATCCATATTGGGAGTCCAAAATATTGGTGGAATATTCCAAGAACCTCTTCACATGTAAGGTTCTTGATGGGAAAGTGATAGATGGGAGGTATTGAGTGGTTGATGGAGTCATTTATTTCCATGATCATATCTACTTGACTAGAGGCTCCAAGCTAAAGAAGGAGATTCTACATGCAACATATGAGGCACTCTCTTCAGGACATGTAGAATTCATTGAGTCTTATCACACCATCATTGAGGGATTCTATTGGGAGGATCTCAAAGAAGATGTGCACCAACATATCAGGAGATATTTATCTTGTTTGATGTATAAGGAGGAAAGCAACCACCTTGCAAGGTTGTTATCATCATTTCCCATTTTGATGGAGAAATGGGAAGGTTCATATATCGACCTCTTCACCAACTTGTCTACAATATACGATAACTATTATGTTTTTATGCTTGTTTATCAACTAACAATGTATGTGCATTCCTTTACCATGCATTTTCAGCACATTTCTCCATAAGAGATCAAGCCTCTCTTTGGATTTCAAGGTCCTATTGGGACTACATTCAGTGATGGGAATGAAAATTTCATGAAGGACTTTGGGAAAAACATGTTTTGTTTGGCTCATATTCAGTTAACACCTAATTTCCTTCACTATTTTCAATCTTTTGAGAAGCTTGTGGGAGAAAGAAAGTGATTGGATGGCCACTTATTACATGATTTTTTGAGACAACTAGAGGTAGAACATTGATGGTATCACTTGAGAGACTATTGTCACCCTCTAGTATTTCATATGAAACTTTAGTCCATGTTTCTTTTGGAGCCCCTATAGTGATGATACTCTACCCAATATGTGTAGGGAGGATTGGGAAATAAATATTCCTAGAACCAAGGTGTGGGATCATGAGATTCCAAGTATATTTGGTCTTCATGAGGACTATATTATTACGACCCAAGATCGACAACTCAAAATTTATCATAAATGGAGACAGAGACATTTTAAGTTGAATAATTTTATCTCTCATTTTCATTCATGCAGGCCCTATACATTGCAGAAGCAGGAAATTGGTGATTGTTCCCATGAGCTACTAAGGATGGCTCATTTTGTTTGGATGATAGCATGGAGATTGGAGTTTCTCATTGGGATTGAAGCACCCAACATTTACCATCTCTCATGCCTTGAGGAGGCCAATGGACAACATATAACTCTTTCCATATATCTCCCACTTTTTCATGATGGGAGCTATTTGGTTTATCCACCAAAGGTAAATTTGTATTCTTGGGAGGAGACATATCCATTGGATAATTTGCAGTATCCTTGCAGTTGCTTGAGGACAAGAAACATTTTGGAGGGGAGGATTGTAATAATCCTAAATTAGCTTGCAGCTAATTGGAATATTAAAGTTTTGTTTTGTCACTTAGATAGGTGAACAAGTGGGTAGGGAGACCCATAAATCTCTTTATGAATAATAAAACCACTTCTCATGTGAAATTGGATCATATTTTTAGCTTAATAAATCACCCTAAGGTGTGAACAGGGGCTGGAGCACATTGAATGGGACAAATTTTACCAAATCAATAGAGCTGTCATGGAGGAGTGGACATTAATGGAGGGACATGTTGTGGCCAGAAACAACCCCCCTTCTTATTTAGTATTAGTGGTAATACTAAATAAGAGGGGACCCTTAGTCAAAAAATCTAAAGAATCAATTAGTGATTGTTTTCCTTTTTCAATAAAACTTACTATTATAAACTTAGGAGAAAATTCCTAGAAAAATCTAAAAAACTTAAGTTTTATGATAGCTTAGAATTGAATCATTCTTTGAGGAATATCGTATCGCAAAAAGGTAATGAATGCCTCTTTATAAGCGGAATTCTAAAATTGCGATATGAAACTACGCGCTAAAGGAACATTCATCGCATCGCATGCTTAGAATGTTATATCTTATGATGAAAACTTCAAATCACCGATGAGCGATAACATGTATCACAAATCGCATATCGCAGAAAATATGTTAACGGATGTTTGTCATATATTATGTCTTGCGATCTTGCAATATTGCGATATAGCGATTTCGCGATGTTACAATATTTTGCTATTTGATTCCACGAGATTGTGATCTGCGATATTGCGATTTTGTGATATTGCGAAGCAAATCGCAGATCGCCTTATCACAAATTTTTAAAGGCTCATTACACGAAGAAAATCTTTCCATAAATCGAGACCCCGTTATATGCTTTAATGTTAAATTAATGAATTGATTGTCATTCATTAATGAAAAATGGTTTCGTTCTAATTGAAGAGTTATTTCACGTAAGGTAGTATATTTCATACGTCTTCAGCATTTAAAACTTTCCCGTCACCTTTTTCTATCATTATTCTCACTTAATTCGTGAACTGTAGGAGAAAAGAGTTGAGAACTATACAAAGCAGTATTCAGAATAAAATGGGAAAGAAAGATAAGGCTCCAAGTTCGGAAGATAAAGAGATGACGCCCTTATACACAGACACCGCCTGTAACAAAGACGTTGGTATCACTACTTGGGAGGGCATGTATAATCTACTTCAAGAAGAGAACCCCAGAGTAATGGAGGTTACGGCTACTGTGGGATCACATGGGTCTTCTGAAGCATCTCTTATAGAGCTAGCTTGTTCATTCTTGCACCGAATAGCAGCGAGACCTAGAATTCTTCTGTACACAGATATGATTAAATGGGTGCTGGATAGCACTGATATTTCAGACAGACAGTTTAAGACTCAGGGTCAAGAGCTCATTGGCTCATTCACTCCACATGATTTGAGGCTTATGTATCATTTTCTGGAGCCACAGGCAACTTATAACAAACAGTTCATGGAGAAGTTTGCCAAAGAAAATGAAAACCTGGAAGAATGCACCAAGGACTGGTCCAGGAGAGACGAACCACTGAAGAAAGATAAACACGGTATGTATAGTAATGGTTCTCTCACTTCTCCGTATTGCTTTGTTGCTGCTATGCTCTGTCGGCTTTTTGGAAAGCTTGACATTAATAAGTTTTTGCCTGAATGGCTTCCGTTATTGAGTGCTGCTGTTAATGCTACTATTGTGGATTGGGCTAAGATATTATCTGATAACTTAGCCACGGATATTTTTAACTACCAGTCTAAACAAACTGTCTCTCAGAGGATTTATCCTCCTTTTTATTTATCTGCTTATGTGATGGATTCAATATTTTATGTTTCTAAGTTTCCGTTAATGGGTTGGAAATGGGAAATTCAAGATCCCCTGCCCATTCATGTTTATGATCACAAAGAGTTGTGGGATTTAGAGTTCATTCCCTGTTTTTACAACATTTTCCATGGCATTATGTTACCCCTATACATAATATTGTATGGAAAAGATGCTCCAAGGTTTTCTCTTGAAGCAGAGGTAGACATTCTACCTGTTGCAAGATGGTTTGGAGAAGAATTGTTTACATATGTTAGGGTTTTTGGAAGTTTTGATTCTCCTCATGTTTTACCATTGTATGTTCCTGATAAACTCATCGCCCGAGAAATTTCTTATCAAACCTGCGGAGAAGGAGGTTTGAATAAAGAATTGAAAGACAAGAAGAAGGCTATCTGGCCTCAATTTCCTGTGGCATGTGGGGCCTTTTCATTATTTGATGTTGGTCATGCATTTAAAGAAGTAAACAATATTACATGTTTACATTTGTTCAAGTTTCCAAGAAGACCATTCGATCCATATGATGTTGTTAAAAATTTCACTACTGCAGTCAAGATAAGAATGTTTTCTAAAGAAGAAGATTTGTTTGATGACATGTTCCAAGAAAAAGGCACACTTAAAGAAATTCTACATTAGGCTCAAATACGGTTTCCTCCAGCAGAGTTTCAAGAATTCAAAATATACAGAGAAATAAGGTTAACTATTATCCCTCTGGATAAATTGCGCTTGGAACCCGTAAGGGAACCAACTCCTAGTGTCAGTCTCAGTAGAATTTCAGGTACAAACAGGTCTAAGTCAAAGTCCAGAAGAGAAACCTCTGAACACTCTAAGAGTGAAGGATCAGTAAAATATATTGCCCAGTCTAAAGAACTCTCACAGCAATAGGTTTCAACCTCTCCACAGTTAAATATTCCCCCTCTCACTGTACAACAATCATCAATAAAAACTGAATTGGATAAGGAATGGGAAACGTTCAATGATTTGATTAATATTGAAGCACAAAATACACAGACACCTGTGAGAAATGTACAAACAATAATAAATATAGTCATAGGAGTAACTAACAATGTCTCAGAGACATAACATATTCCTATAACCCCATCTTCTGAACTCATGCTTAAGATAGAGGAAATTCCTCCTCTTGATGTGTTCTATAGTCCACAACACAAGGCAGTGGTAAGAAAACAAAGAAATAAAAGGAAATTAGAAAATGTGCCTTCTCATGGTGCAGAACACCTAGATGTTCTATGGAAAGATCCTACTACTGATCCAACTGAAAATCTCACTAAATTATCTCAGATAACAGGAGCTTATGCCTTTGCAGCCATTGACAAAGCATCTGAGGTATGACAATTATTGAATGAGAAAGAAGATCAGATACAGGTCTTGCAACAACAGCTACAAGAATCCAATGCTAACAGTGAAGCTCAGAAACAACTTGAAAAATTACAGCAAGATTTTCAACAAATGCAGATTGGATATCAGAACAGTTTGGCCGAAAAAGAGAAATAGATACAGGTTATGCAAGAAATGCACAAAGATGATCCCAAGCTTGCGGAATTTATCACAGATTCTATTTTCTAAAATGACCAACTACTACAAAAACAAGAAATATTATGCCAAAGAATATTAGAATGGAACTCTTATTGTGAATAAAGTGATAAAATCACTAATCATGTCGTAGATTTACGACATGATTATGATTTAACTGAAAAAAGAGTTAATGACTATTTGGCTTGGAAAAATACAGAATAAGGGAAAAGAGCAGGTGCACCTACAATCAATTAAAATCACAAAGAAACACTTTTTAATAATTGGGATGCACAGATCAAGAAGGCAGAGCAAGCGGCAGAAGAAGCAACCACAGAAGCTAGCAGTATTATTGATTGTATAAATGAAAATTTACACAAGGCAAATCTGATCTCTGAAACTACTCCAGGATACCTACCAAAAGCACAGCTACTGCAAATAGAATGGAAACAGAAAGCCCAAGAAAAGGCAGAATTGATTAAAAGATTAACAAAGTTAAATTGGGATTCTTACTGGGCATGTCTGGTAAAACCACACAGCCAATGTATGACTCTCAAGTGTATCATCAATTCTGCTGAAAAGATAGCGCCAACTCTTGCCAATTCCATCTTCAAAAGACAGTTGAAATCTGAAATCGGCCAGCCTATTCTTCTCAAATCAATGCTGAACGCTTGCAATTCCAAAGAACACATTCACAGTTAGTTAGTTGTTAAATTTTAATTTCAGATTTAGTACTAGTTTTGCTTTATTTTTTCCTAAAAATAGGACGGTCATTTAAATCGTATCCTATATTTTTGTAATAAATTATTTTTAGATTTAGTTAGTAGTATTTAAACCCTTCTCATGCATTTAGAGAAGGGTCCTGAAATTTGTCAAAAAATTGTCCTCAGAACATGCACTTTTGTACCCTCCGAGGAGGTTTTGATGAATGAATGGAACAAGATTTATTGATATCTGCGTTTAATATCTACTACTGATGTTGCACTTTTGTACTCTTAGTGGATGTTGGATTAAGAAGAGATAAGTCATTATTGCTTGAAGCTCATGAGTAGAACTAGTTATAAATGGTACTTTTATCTCTTAACTATTTATGCCTCTATGTTAAAGTGATATTTATGTTCAGTTGTTTATGTATTAACGCTTGAATTTCTGAGTTATCATTTGGCACTTTTGTATGGTGATAGCCACTTTTTTATGCTTAATGTATGAATAGCTTATTATGCAATATATTTTTCACAACTGTTTCGTCTAACTTTTTATATGAAGTGGTTTATCTTTATTGAATTCTTTTCTTATAACAGTTGAATGATCTTTATTACCAATTGCTATTTGAAATCATTTTAGATCACACAAAGAAAATATTACATCCCAGGTTTAGTTTATAATTAGATATTTCTGTTTAATTAGAATACAATTTGCATGTTATTAGATTAGAATTAGAATAAAAGCATTTCACGTAGGAACTTTTTTAGAAAAGAAATATCAATTCTCAACACGCACACACACATATTGGGAAACTGGTCCCATTATCCCCAGTCGGACCCACTACACCAAACATAAAAGGAACTGCTAACCAAGGTCTGGACCGGGTGGGTATCCCCCTTGTTGTAGACCCGATTTTCGGGGCTTCAACAGGACAACATAATTTTAAATGGAGACACATTGCATGGAAGTAGTGTCATTAATGGATGGGGCTTAGGAGTTGGAAGCTCATTTCTTATAAGGAAGAGGATGGCAGCCATATTATGGATGTTGATATATGTTTATGTTTTGATAGATGGTCTGTTTAGACATATAGCTTTCTTCATTTATTAAGCTAATATTGCAGTGTTGTTTAGCACAGGGTGTTCCTAATAGGGAATTCCAGCTCTTTCCTTGAGCGGCCTCTTGGAAGATTTTTCACTATAATTCCAGATTCAGTCATTTGGCCAAGCTTCAGTCTCATGTACATCGTAGTTTTCTTTAGAGTTGGGTTGTGTTGCAGGGGTGTAGCAATGGAGTAGAGAGATCTCCAATTTATGAGCTATTTTTCCATTGGAGGGATCATCCTTTCATCCGGAAGCTTGTGAGGAAGTTCTCAGTGCTTCATTACATATTTTTGCACTAGGCCAAGTAGTATTCATAATCTACAATGCATTTTCCCTCAAGGTCTGCGTTATTTTGGAGAGAAGCTGCAACAATGGATTTATTGCCCTATTTGAAGTGTTTTGGTTTCCTATGTGGGGATCAGCCCTTCATTTAGGAGATTTTTTGGAAGAGGGTCAGAAATCTTGTGTATCAAATCAACCATCTCCCATTAGATATTCAGTTGCAAAGATTATTCAGCACTAGGGTCAAATCTGTTATATTTTGTATAGGGTGTATTTCTGGAACACTTTTCTGGGTTGTCATGGAAATCTGTTTGGGAGCATGGATCTCTAGTCTTAGAAACTTTGGAGAATTATATCAGCAACAATACATTTTTCTATCTTCCAACTACCATTCTCTCATAGACAATGTATTTTTATGCATTCCTGTATTTCATGTGTTAACATCATTTCAGATGTAGGTGTATGCTTTCATGGGAGGCTTGTTTTCCCAACTTGAGTGATATTTTCCTCAAGATCTTGTACCTATTTTGTTGTTCTATTCATAATTGAATGGATCTACTATTGTCTCATGCTTTGATCTATTTATATTTCTACATATTTCCAATTTTATGACTCTATTCCTGCTTTTCCCATTTGGGAATATTACATTGGAGTTAGCTAAGAATCTGAGAGTTAAAAATTTGATAGTATATGGGGATTCAGAGTTGCTTGTAAAAAAATGAGAAATATGTGTCAAACTAGATATCCCAGTCTTAGAGCTTATAGGAATGAAGTATGGGAATGTATTCAAAATTATTTTCAAGCTTTTAATAACATATCAATCCCAAGAAGAAAACATCCATGTTGATGCTTTGGAAATTTTTGCTAGCAATTTCAAAATTCATGATCCTCTGCAATTAAAATATCAAGTTGAAGTAAAATATAGGCCTTCCATTCCTGAAAATGTCAAACATTGGCAATTATTTGAAGATTATGAACAACTACATTTTTTATTACAAGTGATAAGTGAATTTTCTTCTTTACAAGTTGAAGGAGAACAAGTCAATGAAATCAAATCAAATGAAAATGATCAATATTCAATTTTAAAATAGAAATTGGTGATCATGATATCATTCAACTATCAAATAAATATATCCCAAAAGGATGGGTACATATTGAATTTTTTTGTACCATAATGATGTCTCAAAAGATTTAATGTTAAATACATAACAAGAAGAGGTTCAAGTTTGCAATATTTGGACTTCCGAAGAAATCATAAATGTTAAGATTTCAACATCATTGCCTCAAGAAATTAAAAATAAATACATCAATATTTACATTGCAAAGATGTATTTTCTTGGTCATATGAAGGATTCAAAACCTATGATACAAAAATCATTGAACATAAAATTCTTCTCAAACCATAAGCTAAACCATTTCAGTAGAAATTAAGAAGAATAAATCCAATTTTGCTTCTAGTCATAGAAAAAGAAGTACATAAATGATTGGATGCAAAAATAAATTTTCCCTTAAGATATTTTTAATGGATATTCAACCTATTTTCCGTATGGAAGAAAAATTGTGAGATAACGGTGTGGGTTGGTTTTAGGAATTTGAACAAATTGCCTTTAAAAGATAATGATCCATTATCTAAAATGGATCAATTACTTTAGAGAGTTTCTAGGTCAAATATAATTTCAATGTTAGATGGTTTTTCTGGATATAACCAAATTCTGGTTAGTCCAAATGACAGAGAAAAAAAAACATTCACAACACCATGGGGCATATTCATGTATGCCAAAATGCCATTTGGTTTAATTAATGTTGGAGAAACATTTCAAAGAGAAATGAATCTGGAATTTTTGGGTAAGATAAACAAATTTATTGGCATATATCTCAATGATTTAACTTTCTTTTCTAATTCTGATGAAAATAATTTGAATCACTTGAGGAGAGTTTTTGAAATATGCAAGAAATATGGAATTTCACTAAATCCTGAAAAGTCACTTTTTGCAATGAAAGAAGGAAAGCTTTTAGGACACATAATTTCAAAGGAAGAAGTTTTTATTGATCCAAAGAGAGTTTCAACAATTCAAGTAATTGGTTTACTTAGAAACAAAAAGAAAATTCAAGAATTTTTAGGAAAGATTATTTTTTTAAGAAAGTTTATTCCTAATTATGCTGAAATTGTGAAAGATATTACTAACATGCTTAAGAAGGATAAAGAATTTAAATGGACAGTGGAAGCATGATATTATTTTTCAAAAATTAAAATGGTTATTTCAGAAACCCCAGTGCTAGCTATTCCAGACTATAAAAAGTTGTTCAGTATCTTTTCCTTTGCCTTAGATACTACCTTAGCAGTGGTTTTATTGCAAAGAAATGATGATCAACAAGAGCGGCCAATTTCATTTTTCAGTAAGGTTATGATGAATATTGAATTCATATATGACATCATAGAAAAAAAGCTTATGCCTTGGTGCAAGCTTTGAAATAATTTAGGGTATATGTCTTACATTCTCCTGTAATTGCTTATGTTCCCAACAATGCAGTAAAGACAATTCTAACTCAGTCTAATACAGAGAAAAATAGGGGAAGATGGATTGTTAAGATAGTTGAGTTTGATTTATATATCAAACCTACAAAAATGGTGAAAGGAAAAGGTTTAGCTGAACTTCTAGCTATATAAAATTGTAAAATACTTGATATCAATATTGTTATGCATATTTCAAGAGAAGAGAATCCACAACAACCTTCACAGATTTCAAGAGAGGAGAATCCACAAGAACCTTCTTAGATTCCAAGAGAGGATAATCCATAAGAATCTTATCAGATTCCAAGAGAGGAGAACCCACAAGAACCTTATCAAATTTCAAGAGAGGAGAATCCACAAGAACCTTCCTCCAATGAAGTTGTTACTCCTCTTCATTTACATATTGATGAAAATTTTTTACTTTCAAATTGATATAAAGACATAGTAAATTTTATTCATGATTTTAAGTATCCTCTTGAATTCACTATGAATTAGTGAAAATATTTGAGACTTAAGGCCATTAACTATTGTATTATAAATTCCAATTTTCATTGGAAACATTCCTTGTATATCCTCTTATTATGTCTGACTGAGAATGGAACTGAAGGAGTAATTGAGTAGTTTCATGAAGGCATCTACGACGGACATTGTGCTTGGAAAGCAACTGCATATACAATTTTAAGAGTATATTTCTATTGGCCAAAACTATTTTCATAGGTTGGAGCAAAAGTAAGGAGTTGTATTCCACGTTAGATATTTTCTAGAAAACAAAGGCTAGCAGCACTTCCCCTTGTTCCAGTTTCAGTTGAAGCTCCTTTCCTAGAATGGGGATTAGATTTCAGAGGAGAAATAGTTCTAGCATCAAGTAATCAACATAGTTGGATTTCAACATCCATTGATTATTTTATCAAAAGGGTATATGCAATTCTTGTCAGGAATGCGATATATACATTGGTCACAAAGTTCATTGAAGAAAAAAATTTGTCCAAATTTGGTTGCCCAAGATAATTTGTTACATATAATTCTCAAGCTTTCAGTAGTATTAAAACGACAGAATTTTTTTAGAAATATCAGATCAAATTACATCATCCTACACCTTATTATCCTTAGGGTAATGGGTTGGCAGAATCATCTAATAAAATTATGGTCAAAGCTATTAAGAAAGTATTGGCAGATCACAAAAGAAGCTGGGATAGTCATCTCAAATATGTAGTATGGGAAAACAAAGTTTCACCTAAAAGATCGACTGGTAAATATCCATTCCAACTAATATATGGGATTGAAGAATTTTTTCCACTAGAGTTAGCATTTCCAGTTATGAAATTATTACAAGAGTCATATGAAGAAGTTGATGATTTTTCTACGAGAATCAATCAAATCGTTGAGTTGAATTAGGACAGAGATGAAGTGCAACATAAAATTCGAAAGTATCAAGAGAAAATGAAGGCCTTTTCTGATAGGAAATCCAGAGAACTAGATTTTAAAAAAGGAGAATTAGAGTTGAGATGAGATTCCAGAAGAGAAGAAAGAGGCAAGCATGGAAAGTTTGACAATGTGTGGTAGGTACATTTCAGCATTGTTGAAGTGAACGGTAAAATTACATTTGTTTTGCAGAACCTCAAATGAAAATATTCTTCATTTCCAGTTAATGGGAAATACCTCAAGCACTATATTCAATATAAAAGTGTGTTTTCACAGCAAATACTCCATATCCCGATGAGAAGGCACATCGATCTGCAAGTTCTCTGCATCCCGCAGGGGGAAGGAGTCCCTAGATGGAGTCAATGTTGTAATTTATTTTCATTATAGTTATCTTTTTATTTTTTGTTGAAAAAAAAAAATATATATATATATATAGAAAAAGAAAATAAAAATAGAAAAAGAAAAGAAATAAAAAATATTGAAAAGAAAAAATAAAAGGGGATATAAAAATACATATAAAAAATTAAATATAAAATCCCTAATGTAAGCGCACAAATAAAAATGTCATGATTTGTTTATTTATATTTTAAATTGAAAATAAAATGTAATCAACGTTTTTTTCATCTTGCGATAAAGCTCATATTCAAGTCTACAAAGGAGATCATCCCCGCTCAGATCAACAACAAAGGATAAAGTTCAGACCCCCCTGTACTGTCCAAGTTTAATGAAAGGGGGGGGGGGTCTAAAAAGTTGATTTTCAATTTCCTCCATCTCTTACGTGGCACTCCCACAACATTTTTAGGGCCCCCCTCTCATCCAATTCACTCTCGTTGCTGCTCTCAACCTCCACTTTCATCCAGCCACTTTTCCTCATCCTATTCATCCATGTTGGTTAATCATTATCAATAAATTCCTCCCGCAAAACGTTTATATAGGCCTCCCCTAATTAATTACTCTCGCCAATGTCTAGTGAATTAACTAGACGCGCCTAAAAATGGTTAATTCATTGAGAACCCCTTTAAATAATTTTGCTACCCTTCATACTCCCTTTCTCCCATTTTCTTGCAGCAATGCAGGTGCGATTCAATTTTTACCAGCTCATAGCCATTTGTTACACTAGTAATCGACAATTCTATGGTAATTCAGTAACCTTCGCCTACAATTCTATGTTATGATGTCATCATCTAAAGGAAAGTCAAAAGTAATGGTAGAAAACCTGATGTTGCCGCATGTAATCAATCTATATGAACTTTCCCTGCTAGATAAACACTATAAAATCTCTGAGACCTAGTGTGAAATTTATCTTTATGAACTCCACAACTGGGAAAAATAAATTTTTAGATGCTAATGATGTATTAAGCATATGGGAATCATTCCTACCCAAATTTACCTTCCCCCAGACTCATTTCTTACCTAAATTTGTTACTTGGTGTCACCTTAGGTACCTTCCTATCCAAAGGTTTGTAATTTCCCAAAACAACGATGTCCTATTCGCCATTACTCCTGAGTTTATATGTCAATCTATCCAGATCAAGCCTATAACCCTTTCGCTTCCTTTTTCAACAAATTACCTCATGGAGATTTACCAAAAACTTACATTTCCTCAACGATCCAAAATATTTGAGTTATTTTTAACTGAGAATTCTGAGTTACCAAGAACTAATCTACCCTACTCTTCTGCAATATTCTAAGAAATTTCTGGTTTCTTGTCTGTTAGGTTAACCTAGTGATCAGTGGGCTGATGAGGTAATATCAGAATTTTGATCAGTATTCTTAGCAGATGATAAACCATCATTGATTTTCAACTATAGTTAGTCTTTGGTAGACAACATTCATGATCAGTTTTTGAAGTTTTCTATTGAAGGTTATTTTAAGAATCAATCAATCCTTCTGTATTTGATTCTATTTTATCAAGAAGATAGATTCAAATTTCCATTACAAAATTTATATGCACATGGGAATCCATAGTCAATTATTCATTAGACTTCCTTAGTAAGGAAGAAAACAAAGGAATATTATTTCAGTGATTATGTAAATCAATTTTTACATATGGATTTGTGTCTTCTCAACAGAGATGTTATACCTTAAATTGAAATCAGAATAATCCTTCACCTCACTCAGAAAACTAAGATTGGAGACTGGTACCTCCACCAGAATTACACAGAAATTAGGATATATGGATGTGAGCTTACTCCCTATAGGTTGCAAATATTTGTACCAATCATAATTTTTGCATTGGAATACATTATAGAAATGATGAACATGGATGATCTTCATTTTGTATCTAGAAAGAATAAATCTCAATTTAAGTTAAATTCACAAATTGGCCCTTTTATTGTCAACATTAGGGCAACAGAAAAGGAGGAAGGTTTTCGATTGAAAAAAATTAGGTTCAAAATGAGCTTTACCTGGTCCTATGATCCCTTGGGTATTATTTCAAAGTTGATAGTTGAACAAAAGAAAAAACATTATGCACACACAGCTAGGCCAAAGATAGAACAATGTGCAAATCCAAATGAGTGGCCGGAGAACACATTACAATACGTATGGGAACAAATTTCTACCCAAAAAACTTCACAGACTCTAGTTCCTCAAGAAAAGGATACTAAGAGGTCAAGAGAGAGGTTGTCTCTTACAGTTTCAGAAACTCAAGAGACAGACTTCACAGTTTTTGAGAGAAGTAACAAGACTAATACTCATGAAGAACCATTAGAAGGGGAAATTTCACAAGATCATGCAACAATGGTGTTGACAAGTTTTCATACTTCAACCTTTCCAAGAATTGAGGAGATCACCAAAAATTATCCTACATCATATGTTACTTAGGGCACAACACAACCAAATATTTTTTCTAGGTACAAAGAGATTAAAGTAAATAATGAAGCATTGAAGGCCACCACATACTCTAAATTCTAGAAATAGTCAGCTACTACTTAGCACAGACTTTTGTATGCACTTGATACTGGAAAGGGACAATTTCAATTAGCTTTCTTAGAGCCCAAATTTCCAGTCCCTAAAATTGTAGAAGACAATAAAACATATATTTTCTCTTTTGACACCAAACAAATACATGCAATTGATGAGATTGAACTTTGTAAACAAGCAGGAGAGATGATATGCACTACTTTGACCAATTTAGCTATGGAAAGCTCCAAACTGTAAGCTTCACTAAATAATATACATTCACAATTGAAAATGGAGAAAATTTCATCCTTGGCCAAAGATACCAGAATTAAATCATTTGAAGATCTGGTAATAAAATTAGGATATGATCCTAATGATTTTAAAGCAGCTAAAGAAATGATCAAGAACAAGAATTCTGACATTCAAGAATTAAGGAAGTAGTTAAAACTCCCTACTACAGAACATCCACAAGCTAAACAAGTTGGTCAATTGGAGAAATAAAAAGAGAATATGTTCAAATTAATAATTTAACAAAATGTTTAGAGTAAAAAAATGGAAGCTGCTATGGAAACACTTTTAAAGGAAAAATAACAACAACTTAGTATTTCAGTTTTTATTCCCATAGAAACACCATCTATTGCAGGTACATCAACAACAAGGACATCTATGACAACAACTATTACAGTGGACACACAATCTAATGATGCAACAACATATTTATTTAAGGCCATGGGAGACTTATCTTTAAAGGAAAAAGAAATTGAAAAACTCAATACACAGTTGCAGGAGCTACAAGAGCATAAACTGAAATCTGATAATTCTTATTTAGCTGAAATTTAGAAGCATTTTAAGCTAATAAAACAATTAGAGGTTTATGAGAATGAACCTTTAGTAGCTCAAACTATTTACCAAGCAAAAGAGAATATATGGATTGATATAAATGCATCAGTAAATAAATTGTGGCCTTCAATTGAGATTATTTTTTAACAAGAGGAGTTGTTATGGAGATCAAAAGTAGCAGTGGCAGAAATAAAGGAAGACCTCGACCACAAACTAGGAGATGCCACAAGAATAATCAAAGTTATGAATTTCAAGACAAAAGAAGAGCTTGAAGAGTATGGGATTGTAGACAAAACTAAAGTTGTCTTGGAGGTAAGAAAAGTGCTCACTAAAAGGTATTTAACGTTGCAGCTTGAAAATAAATGTCACAATTTAGAAGGTCATATTAAAATGTTTCACGGGAAATTCAATAAATTACATCAAAAAGGAATTTCAAGTCTACAGGGTATAGGTGATAAACTAATTTCACTCAAAGATTGTCAGCATAGATTGCATGAGATAGAAGTAGATAAAACTGAGTTTGCTAAAATTAGAAGAGTTATCACTGGAAAAGATTTCATTGAAGGTTTGAGTTATGAATTATTAATTCAGCATGAGATAAATAATTTGTTCATAACTAAGCCTAATTTTGAGATATATACCGAAGTGGATGAATCATACAGAAAATTGTTGAAATTTTCTATTCCTGATGAAAAGAGATGGGAAAAATTGTGTGAGCTCATCGAATGAGAGACAACATATTTTTAGCAACAAAATACCATATTTTCAGGGGAAAACAACATATTTTGAGGAACAAGAAACATAACAACAAATTTTCAGCACTAGTCATCAACAAAAATCCTCAAAATCTATGCAAGATGTCAAAACAATTCAGATTTCCTATTTTTTAGTTCTATTTTTGTAATAATCCAAATCAGTTTGGATAATATAATTTGTAATAAATTTTGATTCAAAGTTCTAATATTTTGAATGAAACTCTATATATATTTTGTAAATCTAAGGATAAAGGGTTAAACGCTTGTGATGACCCCATATATGATTGTAAACTTCTAAGTTATGTTTGAAGGTAATAGAAGGATTCTGGATTTGTTCTTAAGAAACTTGTGTATCTCTGTGAGTTATTCCAGTTATTAAATTTTTTTTTTTTTTTTTTCTGCACATATTCAAAGTAACATAGGAGATTCTGGGTAAGAATAGATTGAGTGTCAATATTTCTAAAATCCATACAAAGTTATAATCATTTACAAATATTATTTTACTGGATAGTTTGTCTAGGATAACTCCTCTACATCTTTTAATTGTTGCCTTCTATCATCTATGATTTTTTTATGTTTGGATGCAGAAGTTTTCTGTACACATTTTTTCTATATATGATTAATTAAATTCTTGGTTTGAATGTTTAAATAGTTATATGTTTTCTTAAATTCCTCCTTTTAAAATCAATTCAAGGTTAATTTTGTTAAGGACGAAGAATAAACCCTTCTATTCTCTCATTAATACTTAAGGTTTAAATCTATTTAGAGTTCAAAGAATTGATCATCTAATTAAAATCAACACAAAAGGCTTAACCTAGATTCTTTGGCACATTTCCTTAGCCTAGAACTGTCTATAAAGGATCATGCGCAACTTGGGCTATTTTGTTGTGAAACCAGCTCCAAAAATAGAAGAAAAGAGATATCAACACCTTAGAAATAAGCCACTTCGAGGGGGAAACCTCCAATACATTACATGAATGAAAAATTCATTGATGATACAATTTACAAACCTCCTTTCTATATATAGGAGTCCATGGGGCCATAATGTAATCCTAGTGGGCCACAATGTAATCCTAGCCGACCTAACAATAATTTAAGGGCACAATAATAACAAAATGGGGGTTACAAGGGTACAATAATAACAATAAGGGGGTTACACTAACAACAATAGGGGACTATACTAGTAATATAGGGACCTAACATGCCCCTCTCCTTCAAAAAAGTGTTGTCCTCAATGCTTGAGTAGCTTTGGGTGCTTCTGTATAAAATTCTCATCCTCCCATGTAGAATCTTCAGTGGGTAAGTTCTTCCACTTGATGAGATACTCTGAAATTGATCGATTCCGTAGCTTTCGAGTTCTTGTTTTCGTGACCACTTCAGGTTCCAATATGATTTTTCCTTCCTCATCAAGTTCTGGCAATATTGTTTGAACTGGAAGATTTTCACCTATAACCTTCTTTAAGCATGAAACATGGAAAACTAGATGTACTCACGAAGAAGAAGGAAGCTCCAATTTGTATGCCATAGTACCAATCTTTTGCAACACCTTGTAAGGACCATAGTACTTTGGTGATAATTTATTATCCTTCTTAGCTTGCTTGAGGGACATTTGTTTGTATGGTTGTAGCCGTAAAAATACCCAATCTCCTACATCAAAACTTCCCTCGCTGCGATGTTGATCTGCCTGTTGTTTCATTCGATTTTGTGCCAAATTCAGGTTATCCTTTAAGAGTTGGAGAACTTCTTGCTGATGCTCGATGTGATCTTCCACTGCTTGAACCTTCGAATTTTCCCTTAAAGATGATGTGATCGATGGTTGATGATATCCATAAAGTGCCATAAATGGGGTCATTTTTGCTGCAGTATGGAAGGAAGTGTTATACCACCATTCAGCGAGAGGTAACCACTTGACCCATTGTGTTTGTTTATCAGATACAAAACAACGAAGATATCCTTCCAAATATTTATTTACTATCTCAGTTTGACCATCAGATTGAGGATGATAAGATGAGCTATGAGCTAATTGAGTACCCAAACAATAAAATAACTCCGTCCAAAAATTTCCAGTAAAAATGGGATCTCTGTCGCTCACAATAACTCTTGGGCTTCCATGTAGCTTTTTAATTTTGTCCATAAATGTACTAGCAACTGTACTTGCTTTAAATGGATGAGATAATGCACAAAAGTGTGCATACTTGGTAAGTCTATCAACTACCACCATGATGACACTCTTTCCTTCGGACTTAGGTAAACTTGTGATAAAAACCATTGAAATCTCCTCCCAACGTTGACTTGGAATGGATAAAGGTTATAGAAGTCCCGGGGTCTTAATTGTCTCAACTTTATTCTGCTGGCAAACCAAACATTCCGCCACAAACTTTTGAATATCAGATTTAAGGCCATCCCAAAAAAATTCTTTCTTCACCCTGTGGTAAGTTTTTAAAAATCCTGAGTGTCCTCCTAAAGGAGAAGTGTGCAATTCCAGAAGAATCTCTTGTTTTAGTTGGGAATTCTTACAAAGATATAAGCGATCTTTGTACCATAAGGAATCATTTTTCCAACTAAATGTATCAGATGTACTAGGATCTTGCCGCAACTTTTGAATGAGTGTCCATACATCTTTGTCCTTCTTCCATTCATCTCTTGCTTCGGTTATCCAATCTGGTTGGATAATAGAAATGGCACAAAGCAATGCTTCCACCTCTTCATTCTTTCTTGAGATTGCATCTGCAACAAAATTAAGCTTTCCTTTTTTGTAGATTATTTCAAAGTCATAACCCAACATCTTTGTGACCCATTTTTGCTACTCTTCTGAAGATATTCTTTGTTCCAAAAGTGTTTAAGACTATCATGATCAGTTTTTACCTTGAAGTGTCTTCCCATTAGGTAAGTTCGCCATTTCTTTAGTGCATGTAGTATTGCTAACATTTCCTTCTCATAAATAGGTTTCTGTAAATACTTTCCTTTGATTGGACTACTTTCAAAAGCAATGGGTCTTCCTTCCTGCATTAAAACCGCACCAATTCCATTTCCTGAGGCATCACATTCCACAATAAAGGTTTTTGTGAAGTCTAGCGTAGCTAAGACCGGTGCTAGGCACATTGTGTCTTTAAGATGTTCAAAGGCCTTAGTTTCTTCAGGAGTCCATGAAAATGCATCTTTCTTCAATAATGTTGTTAGAGGTGCTGCTATTCTCCCATAATTCTTAACAAACTTGCGATAATACCCTATTAACCCGAGAAATCCTCGCAACTGCTTTATTGTTGTGGGGACTTTCCATTCCTTAATGGCTTTAATTTTTTTAAGGTCTACTTTAACACCCTCGTGAGATACAATATGACCCAGATATTCCACCTCTTGTACTCCATGTTAGGACCTCACTATTTACCACTTTTTACTATATATTTTGACACCACCTTACCTTTATAACCATGTTTAAAAAGGATTCCATCATCATTTTCATTCACTTTATCCAAAGGTATATAAAATCCTCTTCTTTACTATATATTTTATCTGTTTACATATAATTCCATATTACTCTTATATTTCATCATTAATCGAAGGTAGATTTATGCTAACATAAGTCTAAAAGATCGCAGATAATTTATGTGTTGTGCTGGAACAATCGGCCGTTGCTGAAACAGTCAAACTCCGTTGCTGAAACAGTCGACTCCGTTGCTGAAATAGTCGACTCCATTGCTGAAATAGTCAGCAGGCACGCAAATTCCGTCACTATTCGTAATTTTCGATTCTGGAAGAGTATTTTTTGGAACAATGGCAACAACATGAAGACGTGGTTACACGGATTATTCTGAAGATAGTACTCTTTTTGTATCTGTTGTAACAATATCTTTTTATGGAAGAATAGAATAGCCATGTTTTAAGAAAGAAGAACAGATTTGGGATAAACATAGATTTTCTCCAATGTAATTGTAAGAGATGTCTCCTCTTTAAAAAGAGGAGACATCATCATTAGAAGGGAGTTCGAAAACTACAGGAGAATATTGTGTTTGAGAGGACAGGAGCTAGACTCCATTTGTAATGTATCATTTCTTTTGACAGATGAATAAAAGTTCCTTTTGAGCGCTTCAATTTAATTCTTTCCCTGGGAAATCTTGTGAGAGGGAAAGGGCCCGCCTTCCTCACAAGATTCACCCGACTGTTCCTGTAGTTTGTTAGATTTCTTTATGATATTCGCACTTTACTTTAATTCGGTTTGCTGGAACACCAGTTACACAGTTCTGTAGTTTATTGAGCGTTCTGTTTCCTTTAACGCTGCATGTGTTCAGTACATTCAATCTTAAGAAGTTAAGGGATCTATTTCTGTTATTTGTTTGAATGTATGATTGATGCTGGGAAGCAGGTGCTGAAGATTCCTGTAAAAAGGAATAGGGTCTTGTTCCCATTGATTGCCTTTCTTTTCCCTGCAGTGTGATTAGAAACAGGAAACAGGTGCTGAAGGTTCCTGTTCATGGGAATAGGGTCCTGTTCTCTTGAGTTTATCCTTTCTACAGAGTGATTAGTGTCAGGCAGCAGGTGCTGAAGTTCCTATTTAAAGGAATAGGGTCTTGTTCCCTGTTATGGTTGATTGGTTTCCTTTCCTGCAGAATGATTTCCTTTTATTTGGATTCTTAAAAACTGCAATAGAGGAATTACTTCTACTATAACATAAGTAACTTCGGCTTTGATTAAACAGGGTGTGAATAATTAGATTTGTATGATTAATAATTGTGTGGCTTTTTACTACAACATTATTTTTGCTTTTGGAATTGAGAATATCCAGTGCGTTATTGTCTTTGGAATAAACAAACTTCCTCGGGTTGACAATTTATGTGGAGCTTGAATTGTTAAAACAATTAAAACGACCAAAATTTTGGCGCCGTTGCTGGGGAAGGCAATTATAGATTTCAAAAGCATTAATATTTTCTTTCTAGATGTGCAGATTGTATGAGAGGATGCGAAACCCAGAAGAAAACTAACCCCACAGGTGGCAAAGGCAAAGGAAGGGGAGGACGAAAGAATTTCGTTGACGAGATTGTATCAAAGGCTGAATCATCACAGAGATTAAGTTCTCGAATACGAAAAATTCAGCACTCCCCTCAATCAGATTACAAAACAGAGGAAGTTGTGGGCCCTGAAAACATAGAGGAGCCAGTGATTAAAGAACCAACAGTCAGTGCTAGAGAGTCAGAAGAAAGTGCTAGAAAATCAGCAGAGCACGTTGAGGAAATAATAGAGAGTATTGGAAGACAAGTGGAAAACATTGAGGAGCCAGTAGAAGATCTTGACGATCAAGCAAGTGCAGTAGGAGAACAGCCAATGGAAGGAAACAATGAAGACTTCTTTGGTGGAGGACATGTAGATCCTGAAGGAGAAGGAAAGGATGAAAATTCTCTCTCTACCTTGGGATTTCCTATCAGTGATCTCCCTAGAGGAACAACTCCTATCAAGAATATTCCATTGTCAGCTTTACCTAACTTCCATGGTCTATCCTCTGAAGATCCGGATGAATTTCTTTTTGAATTTGATATATTATGCAGAAGTTATGATTATGTTACTAATGCTCAAAAGTTGAAACTGTTTCCAGCAACATTAAAAGGAAATGCTTTAAGATGGTTCATGAGTCTTGGGAGTCAGGTAATCACAACATGGGAACAGATGAAACAAAAATTTCTGCTTAAATATCAAGACTACTCCCGGACGAGAGAAAAGAAGGATGAACTATTCAATATGGCACAAAAGCCGGACGAGAATCTGGAGGACTACGTAGAAAGGCTGTAGTATAATATACTGAGATCTGATCATCTGAATATAAGCAAGGAAATTCACAAAACAATATTACTTAGAGGATTAAGGGATGATTGTTTAGACATGTTAAACATGCTTGGCAAGGGAGATATATCTAAAGAATCATATGATGAGATTGTTGAACTTTGTAAAAGATGTTCAAGAGGAGTTGCAAAGAACATAGTAAGCAACAGAGATCCCACCTATTCAAGAGTGCAGAAATCAGCCAGTGGGGGAGCAACAAGAGCTGAAATAGGTAATTTACTTGAAGAATTTAAAACTGAGATGTTAAGTTCTTTTGCTTCACAAATTGACACTTTGCAGGTTAAGAAGAAGCAGGTTGAAGAAGAAGCAACTCTGGCTGTCTTTTGCCCGAAGTGCAGAGACAAACATCCACTAAGGGAGTGCCCATTAGACAAAATACCAATTTGCACCCTTTTTGAGAAAGATCATGAAACAAAGCAATGTCCATCTCTACCAGTAATAAAGGCAGCATTGCAGCCAATGGAAGAAGAAGCTGAAGCAGTTTACTTACTAACTCAAAGAAGACAATGGCAACCAAAAGGACAAGGTATGAACGCTAGTATGCCATTTAATCGTTGGAATAATTAATCTACTTTCAGTCAAACAAATTACCCTCCCTTTAATCAAATGAAATACCCACCCTTTAATCAAATGAATTTCCCACCCATGCAACAATCAAACCCTCCCTTTGTTGATCCTGCAATGTGGACTCCTTGGCCCCCACAGTAGCCATCTTCTTTTAACCCTTGGAATTCAAATTGGAGAAGCCAACAACTCCCGTATCCAAATCAATTTCCTCAATTTCAACAACCACTTCCTCTGCCATCAAATGCTCCACCAAATAACCAAATGAGACCCCAGCTACCTGTGCAACCAAATCCTAACCCCAATAATAAAGTTGTGCAAGTCATTGATATTTAGAATCAGTCTATATTTCCTACTATGCAATGTAATGATATTCATTTAAGATCCGGGAAAATAGTAGAGCCTATTATTGATGACATAACTTCTTCTGATTCTGATAAAGAGGAAACTGAGAAACATAAGAAAGCACAACCACCCTCTAACAAGGGTATTGAAATAACAAAACCACCATTCCCCGAGCGTTTAGTTTTAACTAGAACGCCTGAAACACCTGCTTTTAATCTTCTAGGGGAATTGCAAAACTTGTATGTTAAAATTCCACTTTTACAGGCACTAAGAGATGTACCAATTTATGCCAGAACAATAAGGCATATTTGTGTTAAGAAACCTGGTAGGAAAACTAAAGATCCCCTTACAGTACATGTGATGGGTGATTTATCTGCATTAATGTCCGAAAAAACCCCTCCTGTGAAATATGGTGACCCCGGCCATCCTACCGTGACAGTTCAAATTGGTAAAACAATGATTCCTCAAGTTCTGGTAGATTTAGGTGCTGCAATAAACATAATGACTCTTGAAACTTTACAATTGTTACAACTGAATAACACAATCAGAGATACACCTACCATTCTAGAGTTGGCTGACCATTCTATAATTAAACCTGAAGGAGTTGTTGAAGATCTACTTATCTCAGTTGAATCCTGGAATTACCCAGCTGATTTTGTTGTACTGCAGACTAAAACAAAGCTAGGGGGACATCCTTTAATTCTGGGGAGGCCATGGCTGGCCATAGCTGATGCCTTTATCGGTTGTAGATCTGGTTCAATGACAATTTCTAATGGTTATGAAACCAAACAGCTTACTCTTTATCCTCATGCTACACCCATAATTAATAATGAAGATTCTATGTGGATGGATTGTGATGATAATGCTATTCAGCCCATTCTAACTATTGGACAAGTCTTAACTCTTAAAGACAATACAGAGGATGAAATAATTAATAATTTTATTTGTGAACCTTCCTCTGTAATTGCTGAAACACACAATCAATTGACTACAATTTTTGAAACAGATACCCAAGAGAAGATTGAATCTGAAGATTTATCTCATACATTAACCACCATCTCATCTAAAAGCATAACAGTTGAAATTGAACCTGGCAAGACATTAAACATAAATCTTGATCTAACAGTTGCTGAAACACATCAATTAATGAAGTTATTACGTGAAAATAAGGAATCATTTGCATGGGATTACACAGATATGAAAGGGATCTCTTCTGAACTATGTACTCACCGAATTTACATTAAAGAGGGATGCCGACCAGTCTGTCAACCCCAAATATGAATGAACCCTAATTTACGAGAAATTGTTAAAGAAGAACTTCAGAAATTGCTTAATGCAGGATTTATATACCTCATATCTGACAGTGAATGGGTTTCCCCATTGGTAATTGTCCCTAAGAAAAACGGGAAATGGAGAGTATGTGTTGATTACAGAGCCTTGAACAAAGCCACTCAAAAGGATCACTTTCCTTTACCTTTCATTGATCAGGTGTTGGATAGTCTGGCAAGGAAGAAATTATTTTCTTTTCTAGATGGATTCAGTGGGTATAATCAGATTAAAATTTCACCCCAAGACCACGACAAGACCACTTTCACTAGCCCTTGGGGAACTTTTGCTTATAGAGTTCTTCCATTTGGGCTATGTAATGCACCAGCAACTTTTCAGAGGGCTGTTATAGGAATCTTTTCTGATATGCTGAATGACTCTATGGAAATATTTATGGATGATTTTACTCCTTATGGTGTGTCTTTTGAAGATTCATTAAAAAATCTTGAGAAGGTACTTAAACGATGTATACAAGCTCACCTCTCCCTAAGTACTGAAAAATGTCATATGATGATGAGTGAAGGAGTAGTGCTTGGACATTTTATTTCATCTCAAGGTATTCAGGTAGATCCATCTAAAATATTGGTCATTCAGAATCTTTCTGTTCCTAAAACACAAACCGATGTGAGAAGTTTTCTAGGACATGCTGGATATTACAGAAGATTTATTAAAGATTTTTCTAAGATAGCTTCTCCATTATTTGTGTTGCTTATGAAAAATGCTGAATTTAAGTGGACTAATTCTTGTCAGGAAGCCTTTATAGAACTCAAGCATCAGTTATCTACTGCTCCTATTTTAAGGGGACCTGATTGGGCCCTCCCTTTTCATATATCTTCTGATGCTTCAGACACTGTAATTGGAGCTATCTTGGGACAAGAGGAAAATCATCTTCCTTATGCTATCTACTTTATCAGTAAGAATATGACCCCTGCTGAGCTTAATTATACAGTTACCGAAAAGGAGTTTCTTGCAGTAATTTATGCAATTAATAAATTTCGACATTATATCACTGGTTATTCTACTTTTGTCCACACTGATCACTCGGCTATTAAGTATTTAATGAACAAATCTGTTACAAATGCTAGAGTTACCAGATGGCTATTATTACTGCAGGAATTTGATATCACAATTGTAGATCGGCCTGGTAAAGAAAATGTGGTGGTTGATTTCCTTTCACGGTTAAAAATTGATAATAATATTCCAGTAGATGATTCTTTTCCTGATGAGTATTTGTTTGCAGTTTCTGCTCACTCTCCATGGTATGCAGATATTGCCAATTATTTGGTTGCAGGAAAATTACCATAACACCTGTCATACAGAGAAAAGAGAAGAATTGTTCAACAAAGTGCCAGGTATAGCTGGATAAGTGGGTGTCTTTTCTACACAGGGCTTGATCAGGAAATCCGAAGATGCATTAGGGAAGATGAAGTGTATGACATACCGAAAGCTTGTCATGATGGCCCTTGTGGAGGGCATTTTGCTGATAAAAGAACAACACACAAAATTTTGAGGATGGGTTACTACTGGCCCTCATTATTTAAGGATGCAAAAAAATATGTGAGGGCTTGTGATAGCTGCCAGAGAATGGGTCAACCCAATCATAGAGATCAAATGCCATTAAACCCCCAGGTAGTTTCTGAACCATTTGAAAGATGGGCCTTGGATTTCATAGGACCCATTAATCCTCCATCCAATCAAATAACTTATATATTAGTCTCTACAGACTATATGACTAAATGGGTGGAGGCCAAAGCACTTATTAGAGCCAATGAAGAGGTTGTCCTAGCTTTCTTATTTGAAGAAATCTTCACTAGATTTGGAATTCCTAGAGAGCTAGTTACAGATGGAGGACCTCCATTCCATTCTCATGGTTTTAAGTCTACCCTTCAGAAATATCATATTCATCATAGAATGACTACACCATACCACCCCCAGGCCAATGGGCAGGTGGAAAGCACAAATAAAGTATTAGATGCCATTCTAACTAAAACAGTGAAGGACAACCGGAAGGATTGGTCTCAAAGGCTCCCCGAAGCACTATGGGATTACAGAACTACTTGGAGAAACACTACAAGTTTTTCTCCCTATGAATTGGTTTATGGTAAAAATGTTGTTTTTCCTGTGGAATTTGAAATTAAAACTCTAAGAACTGCTTTAGCTGTTAATCTTGATTTGACTGATGTGCAGACAGCTAGGTTGCAACAGCTTCTTGATTTGGATGAAAAGAGATTAGATGTCATTCAAAAAACAACCATGATTCAACAATAGAGAATGAAGTGTCATGATAAAATTATCAAACACAAGCAGTTCCAAAAAGGTAATTGGGCCTTATTGTATGACTCTCGGTTTGAAAATTTTCAGGGTAAGCTACGTACACGTTGGCTTGGACCATATGAAGTAGATGTTGTTTTTTCTAATGGAACAGTAAGACTTCTAACAATTGATGATTCTAAAACACCTCTACTAGTCAATGGTCATAGACTTCGTTTGTACCAACGACCTGTTTCAAAAGAGGATTTCAAGACTGCTTGCATGACTGATACACATTATCTTTTTTTAGGGGAGTCTTCTGCTCCTCACAACATTTAATTTTCTGCACTGCATTTTTTTTTAGTATTAGATTAGATTTAAAACTAATAATCCCTGTCAAGGGTTGGCATATTACAATTGAATTTTGCAGATTCTGGAAGAGCTTATTAAGGAGGACAGATTCATCACAAGAAGATCTGAAGCTTCAATCACAGAAGCTTTTTCCCTTCATTTTAACCCATTTCCTAGCAATATCCCTTTTATCCCATTTCTACATTACTGCCCTTTTTCCATTTTTCCTACTTCTACCATTCCTGAAATATCACCCTTCAGCTAGTATTTCCTGTTCCCTACTGCCGAAATGATCCCTCAGCAAATACTTCCCCCACTTGTTTTAAACCCAAGTCATTATATCCCATTTTCCTGATGCCCCCCTTTGCTGAAATACCAGTTTCAGCAACATGTCATTCATTTTTCCGTTGCTGAAACACCAGTTTCAGAAACCCGTCATTTATCTTTTCATCACTAAAACATCATTTTTTTTTTCCTCTGCTATACAAGCTTTTCAGTTCTCCACTTTTACTCTTCAGATCCTTTGGGTGAATATTATTCAGTATTGAGTAGATCCTGATATGCTTCTGTTCTACATTTCAGAGAAATCTACAGATTCTTCCATTAATATCAAGCCATTATGAAGCACTCTATACTTCGAATTTTAAAGGCAAAGGTAAAAATATAAGGTATATGGTTTTTATGTAATGCAGTTAAATAATATTTTAAAGAGAGGATCTTGCTCATAATGATTGCAATCTCCGCACACTTAAAAATCATTGCACCATATGTAAGGGGGGGAATTTCGAAAACTGAATCATCATTCCAAACAATCCAATCCTCCGTCACTTTTCATATCTATTATTTTCGCCGTCATTGAGACTCCATATCCTCGGTTGCAACAATTAGCTTGACCAAAGCCTGTGTTTCTGTTATCTGCGCCTCTGCATGTGACTCAAGCTAGTAGCTATGGGAGGGTCGGCTATCAGACACGAGCCTGGTTCGATAACTCTTCTCGAATTGTTCCCGGAGGCCTACCAAATTTTTCAACAAGCAGGATGGACAACATACTTCGAAAGGTTAGGAGAATTTGATCAGCAGCAATTTTTAGAGTTTGCACAGAATCTTCAGGGGAATTATTCAGTGTATCAAGGGGTCCGAATTTCAGTCACAGAGGAAGATATAGCACAAGTTTCAGGATTTCCGGTTATAGGGGCTCGCTGGTTCAGTAGGAAACAGGTTATTTTAAATGCACAGCAAGATTTTCTTCTTCCAGATGAACCGGTTGAACTTAAAGGCCGCGGTATAAGTCTGCATTCATTACCTCGACCATGGCCAACAGTAGCTGAATTCATCAAGCACTATTTGACATGCGAAGGGCGTTACCAGGTAGTCTATCAACACGACTTCGTTTTAATGAATCATTTGAGGCATGGTCGATTAGTCAATATTCCCTATTATCTGCTTGGTTGTATAAAAAACATGTCATATTATTGCAGACGGGTTAAATTCCCATTGTTATCCCTTACCCATCATCGTTTATGTCAATTATTAATTCAGAGGGGTTTTTCTCAGCAAAACCCCCCTCTGAATAATCCACTCCTCATTCCCCAGCAAGCCGAAATTCCCCAGCAAGCCGAAATTCCCCAACAAGCCGGAAATTCCCAAGAAACTCCTGAGAGTTCTTATGAAAGGCAACTGGATGATATCCCAGACCCCCCAGTAATTTCATCCTCAGAACCAGTTGACCTACCCCCAAGTTCGTCCCACTTAGTAGAGTCACCCCTTCCCACTATTCCTATCCCTAGCAATGACTCTCCAACACCCCCATCTCCACCTACTCATAAAAGAAAGAGACGAACCCCAACAGTCTCTGTCTCAAAACGAAAAACAAGGGCCACATCCCAAATTTTCACTTCTTCCGAAAGCCCTTCCCCTAGAAAAGAATCTTCTCCTACAAAGAAAAGGAAAGACACTGACTTCTCTGCTTTCCTACCAAAAAGGAAAATGAAAATGACTGTTGAAACAAGAGTTACTCCCATTTCCCCTGACCCCGCCACTATCCTGTTAAAACTTCAATCGTCACCACCATTCCAAATTCCCCAACCCGTCTCGTCCGGTGGCACTGTCACACAAGAACCAGTGGCCCGGGATAACATGACATCGTTTATTGCTCAAACAGTGGCTGCCACACAAGAACCAGTCACTTACCCAGAGGTTGAAACACAAGAACCAGCCACTGTGGTACAAGAATCATAAACCAAGCATGATAATACAGGGAAACCAGCTGTAGCTGCTCCACAAGAACCAGCTACAGCTGTGGATCAATAGACAACTCCAGCAGAATCAACCAGCACACAGGGTTCACACACTATGGCATCTTTATTGGAGGAAAATGAGTTTTTGAAGTCAAAACTAGAGGCTTATAAGAATGAATTAATCATGGCACGAGAAGCCTTTTCTAGAGAATTGAATCTCTACATGCTAGCACACACATCATCAACACAAAAGAAGGATCCATGCAGAGAATACATGTGCCATGAGTGTGGTAACATTTACTAACAGGCAGGATACAAAGTAGTCAAAATTCAGGTATCTGAGGCATCTACATCAGCTGAAATTAAAGAAGAACGCCCTACTGCCACACAAGAACCAGTAGGGCCCTCAAAAAGTCTAGAAAAATAAACTAAACCACAGATATCTCGCCCTGTGCTAGTCAGCTCAGCCACTCAGACAATGCCCCAACCACAGATATCTCGCCCTGTGCTAGTCAGCTCAGCCACTCAGAAAATGCCCCAACCCAGTACTTATAATGCTGGGACACAGACCCTGCCATGGAAACAATTAGAACTTATGAACAACTGGAAGAAACAATATGCTGTAGATCAAGATAAAATATTACATCAGCATAAGTTAGCATGGCAGAATCACATGTATGCCAACTGGGATATTTGGGAACAGACATTCCAACAGCTCAGGGATTCCAAGAAAGAAGTCAAGGAATCAAAGGAAAAGTTGGTTTTGATGTTTTCATTAGTGCAAAAATTGATGGCTACCCGAAAACCCTCCTTGAATTATTCTCTCTTCCTCTCTGAACGTCTGGTTTATTTTCAATTCAAGGCAATAAAGGATGGAAGACCTCATGAATTTCTTACTGCGGAACAATTTGTTAAAACTTTTGCTGAGGCCCCTGAAAGTGACCAAAATTTGTTGTGTGAACTTTATCTCCATAACGAGGCCATGCCTGAGAATAGAAAATTCAATCTCACTCCAATTGTAGGTGATGTACAAATAAGGGCATTCGTTTCATTCCTGGCCAATCAGCTCACCTGGCAAACTGCGTTCATTGCAAGTAGGCATAATGAGGAGAATTGGCTCCTTTGGATTAGACCGGAACCTTCAAATCCGGCTATGTTTGTAGCACAATATCACCGATTCTTGCAGAAGCCAGGAATGCACAGGTACATACAACAACTGCAGGCTTCAACACTTTTAAAGTGTCTACAGCTAATCAGAGTAAAGGAGACTGCTGCATTGAATGCCAACACTATGTTTTGGCAACATTCATGTAAGGAAAGACAAGAGTATCACCCTTTCAGCCTTGATAATCTTCAAGCTGCACTTTCCAGGGTACCTAATTACATCAGATGTATTCGGCATTGTGGAGAAAACTTGATTGGTTACCATTTTCATTTTCCAATTCTATGGATGCCTACAGAAAAATACCAGTGTCACTACCAATTGGTTGATGCCTACAGAAAAATACCAGTGTCACTACCAATTGGCTGACAGGGAGGAGGCTGTAGCATGGCAGCAATTGCAGAACAATCGAGGATTCCGAGCTCCGACAGAAGCCACCTTCTCCAGCTACTCCTTGAGAAACTTGCATGCGCAGAGTCAGTACTCAAACTCTGACTCAAACAAGGAGTTGCCTGAGGACATGCAACCCTTTCAGCTGGGGGGGATGTTAGGACCTCACTATGTACCATTTTTACTATATATTTTGACACCACCTTACCTTTATAACCATGTTTAAAAAGGATTCCATCATCATTTTCATTCACTTTATCCAAAGGTATATAAAATACTCTTCTTTACTATATATTTTATCTGTTTACATATAATTCCATATTACTCTTATATTTCATCATTAATCGAAGGTAGATTGATGCTAACATAAGTCTAAAAGATCGCAGATAATTTATGTGCTGTGCTGGAACAATCGGCCGTTGCTGAAACAGTCAAACTCCGTTGCTGAAACAGTCGACTCCGTTGCTGAAACAGTCAGCAGGCACGCAAATTCCGTCACTATTCGTAATTTGCGATTCTGGAAGAGTATTTTTTGGAACAATGGCAACAACATGAAGACGTGGTTACACGGATTATTCTGAAGATAGTACTCTTTTTGTATCTGTTGTAACGATATCTTTTTATGGAAGAATAGAATAGCCCTGTTTTAAGAAAGAAGAACAGATTTGGGATAAACATAGATTTGCTCTAATGTAATTGTAAGAGATGTCTCCTCTTTAAAAAGAGGAGACATCATCATTAGAGGGGAGTTCAAAAACTACAGGAGAACATTGTGTTTGAGAGGGCAGGAGCTAGACTCCATTTGTAATGTATCATTTCTTTTGACAGATGAATAAAAGTTCCTTTTGAGCGCTTCAATTTAATTCTTTCTCTGGGGAATCTTGTGAGAAGGAAAGGGCCCGCCTTCATCACAAGATTCACCTGACTGTTCCTGTATTTTGTTAGATTTCTTTATGATATTCTCACTTTACTTTAATTCTGTTTGCTGAAACACCAGTTACACAGTTCTGTAGTTTATTGAGCATTCTGTTTCCTTTAACGCTGCATGTGTTTAGTACATTCATTCTTAAGAAGTTAAGAGATCTATTTCTGTTATTTGTTTGAATGTATGATTGATGCTGGGAAGCAGGTGCTGAAGATTCCTGTACAAAGGAATAGGGTCCTGTTCCCATTAATTGCCTTTCTTTTCCCTGTAGTGTGATTAGAAACAGGAGACAGGTGCTGAAGGTTCCTGTTCATGGGAATAGGGTCCTGTTCTCTTGAGTTTATCTTTTCTACAGAGTGATTAGTGTCAGGCAACAGGTGCTGAAGCTCCTATTTATAGGAATAGGGTCCTGTTCCCTATTATGGTTGATTGGTTTCCTTTCCTGCAGAATGATTTCCTTTTATTTGGATTCTTAAAAACTGCAATAGAGGAATTACTTCTACTATAACATAAGTAACTTCAGCTTTGATTAAACAGGGTGTGAATAATTAGATTTGTATGATTAATACTTGTGTGGCTTTTTACTACAACATTATTTTTGCTTTTGGAATTGAGCATATCCAGTGCGTTATTGTCTTTGGAATAAACAAACTTCCTCGGGTTGACAATTTATGTGGAGCTTGAATTGTTAAAACAATTAAAGCGACCAACACTCCAAAGAAACATTTCTGATGTTTTTGCATATAATTGTTTCTCCTGCAATATTTTTAGCACCCTGTCAACATGTTCAACATGATCCTTCCAAGACATGTTGTAGATTAGTATATCATCAAAAAATACTAGCACAAATTTTCTAAGGAAGGGTTTGAAAATGGAATTCATCAACCCTTGAAATGTAGAGGGTGCATTGGTAAGTCCAAAAGGCATGACCAAAAATTCATAATGACCCTCATGAGTTCGAAATGCTGTTTTTGGAATATCTTCAGTCTTCATTCTAATTTGATGATATCCTGAACGAAGATCCAACTTGGTAAAATAAATTGCTCCATGTAATTCATCCAATAATTCATCAATCACAGGAATGGGAAATTTATCTTTAATGGTGGGCTTATTGAGCTCCCTATAATCCGGACACATTCGCCATGATCCATCCTTCTTGTGTACCAATACTACAGGAGCAGAGAAAGAACTTTGACTAGGTTGGATTATACCCGCCTCTAACATTTCTGCAATCATACGTTCAATTTCGCTCTTTTGGAAGTAAGGATATCTATAAGGCCTGATGTTTGGAGGAAAAATTCTTGGAATCAAATGAATAGCATGATCATGATCACGAATAGGTGGGAGTCCTTTGGGAGTTTCAAACACCTTGGAATGATTGTCCAAGACTTGTTGGAGATCTGCAGAAATTGATGATTTTGATGTTGGAACTTCTAGTGAGCATAATTGTGCAATTACGCCTCGCTGTTCTTTCTTTAGAAGCTTTGTCATGACATTAGAGCTTATTATCCTTCCTGGCTTCCCTGCAATACCCCGTAATTCGACTTCCTTTCCTTCTGAAAAAAATTTCAAGAAAAGTTCTTGAAAATTAAAGCTACCGTCCCCAAAGATTGTAACCATTGTACTCCTAGTACAACATCAGCACCTCCCATAGGAATGGCAAGCATTGGACTAATCAATACATATTCCCCCATGGTTAGCTTGATATTATGGCATTTTCCAGAGCAATTTATAGTTCCTCGATTTGCAACCATCACTTGACATTCTGGTGCTGGGTATAGGAAACAATTTAATTCCTTGGCTACCTTACAATGAATAAAATTATGGGTGCTACCTGAATCAATCAACACTATTACCTTTTTCTTCTTTATATGTCCTTCTATCTTGAGAGTTTGAGGAGTGGTAATTCCTACCAGTGCATTACATGATATGGTCGGATTCATTTCTTCCTCTTCTAGGGTTGGTTCCTGGTGTATATCCTCTTCTTGTTCATTTTCTTCTTCCTCTTCACAATCTATGTAAAATAATTTCTTCTCAGCACACTTATGACCTTTAGTGTATTTGCTATCACAACTGTAGCAAAGCCCTTTTGCTCTTTTTTCTTCCAATTGTTGTGGTGTCAACCTTTTAGGTTGTGGAAATCTAGGCGTAGAAACACTTCCTTCTTTATAAAATTGAGTGGTAGGCTTCCTTGTCGCCATAATTTTACATTCAACTTTTCTTGCCAACCTGAATGCCTTCTCCAATGAATCAGGTTCCAAAACACGAACTTCATGTTGGATGTTATCTTTTAGAGTACCTATGAAGAGATCAATCCTGTGTTCCTCTGGAATATCAGTTACCCTTATATTCAATTTTTGGAAGTCCTCAATGTGCTGCCCCACTAAACCTTTTTGTTTGAGATTTATCAATTGACTAAAGAAGGTGTTGCTCTTTGTATCCTCATAATGTGCTATCATTTCCTCCGTAAAAATTGACCAAGTGACAATTTTTTTACGGGAGCAAAGCCATTGATACCATACAAATGTATTTTGTTCTAAATGTAAGGTTGCAATGCGTACCTTTTGTGTGTTTTGCACGTTATGGAGATCAAAATATTGCTCCATCTGTAGTATCCATGTTACAGGATCCTTTCCATCAAACTTCCTCATATCCATTTTTGGAATATGGTGGTTCTTCTTGCCAACATTAGATTTTATGAAATCACGATTAACATTTATTTTTTTCTCATCATGAGGTTCTTCTACTATATTTCCGCCATTAGGAATCATTTCTTGTTTTAAGCTTGTCATCAAGCCTTCCATGTATGCTTTTAGATTATTCTTCATGTTTTCCACGTTGTATTTCATGTCATCCATCTTATCTTCCATGCCCACTTCCATGCCATCCATCTTAGCTTCCAAACCATTCATCTTAGCTTCCACGCCTTTCTTCAAACCATCCATCTTAGTTTCCACGCCTTTCTTCAAAACTTCCATTTCAATTTTTGTTGTTCTTTGCGAGAGCGAAATTTGTTGCACTTGCTCTTGTAGTTTTGATATGTCATGTTGCCATTCTTCGTCTTCATGAGTCATAGTAGAGCCTTCTAAAAGCTTAATGGGAGTTGAATTCTTTTTAGGGGCCATTTTAGAATCAAATACTGATATCTATTCTACAATATGCCTTTGGAATCAATTCAACTTGATTATTCAAACAAGACTTATGCAATTCGGAAAAAATACACACCTTTTACTTGCTTTTGAGGAGCTCGATATTGAAATTTAATTATCTCTGTAATTGGGGATCTTAAATATCTGAAATTCAGCCTTGCAGTAGCTCTCTAAAGCTTCTTTCAAATTCCACAGGTATGATCTAATTTTGATTCTTCAAGACAAAGTTATTTCCAATCTCCCACAATGACCCAATTTTGGACTGGTTCAGTAGAGTGAACTTGTACGAATTTCCAAATGTCATTGTTTCATCCTTCGGCTCTGAAATTGATAGACAAGAAACTACAGTCTGTGTACTTGCAACCACTTTTTACGGCAGTTCAATCAGATGCTTAGAGAGAGAGTTGTGAATCTTTTCCCACGATCACCTCTTTGAGATGAAATTATAGAGCCTGAAAATGCACTACCCTCCACAGATCATATCTCCGAAAATATTGCGAACCAAGATCTGAAATTTTTTGAAATTTTTCCTCAAGATTTCTGCTTCACACCCTAAAAATTTCAGATTCTGAACCTTCGTATAAAAAAATTTATAGCGCACATTCCACAATGACCTGTTTAGGAGCCTGAAAAACGACCTAACTTACACAGATCATATCTCCGACAATATTGCGAACCAAGCTCTGAAATTTTTTTACAATGTTCCTCTAGATTTCGGTTTCACACCCTAAAAATTTCAGCTTTTGAAGCTTCGTAGAAAAAAATTTATAGCGAAAATTCCACGATGACCTATTTGGAGCAACAAAACCCTAGAATCCAAAGCTCTGATACCAAATGTTGTGAAACCGGCTCCAAAAATAGAAGAAAAGAGATATCAACGCCTTAGAAATAAGCCACTTGGAGGGGGAAACCTCCAATACATTACATGAATGAACAATTCTTGGATGATACAATTTACAAAACCTCCTTTCTATATACAGGAGTCCATGGGGCCATAATATAATCCTAGTGGGCCACAATGTAATCCTAGCCGACCTAACAATAATAATTTAAGGCCACAATAATAACAAAATGGGGGTTACAAGGGTACAATAATAACAATAAGGGGGTTACATTAACAATAATAAGGGTCTATACTAGTAATATAGTGATCTAACATATTTATCCACCCACTGATGAGTTGTTGAGATTCAACAAGATGATGATCCTAGTGAAAATTAAGCACCTACACTAGGTGGGGTCCGCAGGCTATTTTTAGGTGATATGTCTATTTTTAGAATTTGGATCAAAGTCTATTTTTAGCAGTAATCTATTTATAGATGGTTGAGAAAATTATATGGATGGATGGGCATCTATTTTTGGAATGCATGTGAGAATTTGTTTCGTGTAGTGCATGTCGATTATTGTTAAGAGAAATTAGACAATAAATAATAATATATTCTTTTGAAGCACTTGATTTCAAGTTAACTGAAGGAATTTCGAGTTCAAAGGTTGGTTGGTGGGACATGCTAGTGGAATTCATTGTAACAGAGTTGGATGTGTAGTTATGTGAGTTGTGAAGTAGTTTAATTCAGTTAAGTGAGTTAAACTCAGTTGTGCTAGTTGTAACTAGTTGTAACTAAAGATACACTAGTGAGAGATCAGTGAATTAAATATTAAATTAATTCACATGGAGTGATCACACATGAAAATAAATATTTAATATTGTTAACAACATGCATGTCAGATCCAGTGGAGACCCAATTGAGAGATAGGTGAAAGGGATAGTTTGACTATCAGTTGTGACTATAGTGGGTGCACAAGTGAAACCAAACACACATTGGAGATTCCAATGAGGATTGTGTAGTAAAGGCAAGGCAAGATTGAATTCATTAAGGGATTGTGATCAGTAGGGATTGCACAATGGAGGCAGGTTGTCAGGAGGCAGTAAATTGGTGCATGTTTATGCCAATTTTTGTATGGCAGTGTGAGACTTGTATATTATACTGAGAGCTCTTGGATTAGAGTTTTGTATAAGATTGTTTCATGATCCATGATATATACATAATATATTATAGTGGGGTATTTAGCTTTATGCTTTCCCGGTAAAAACATCTGTGTTATGTGTGATTGATCTTTCTTCATGTGTTTACAATTGGCGATTAAATTTTCACAAATATTTAAGTAGAAGGATTATTTATTTAACAATGGCATATAATTGTTAGATCAGAAGAATCTGGAAATACGTGATTGTATGAAACTTTCTACATGGTATCGGAGAAAATAAGATTGCAATATTAAAGCAGTAGTTGAATTTGTTGGTGGAAACAATTCGAATTTGCTACAAGATTTCTTGGTGCGACAATTGAGTAAACATCGAAATGGATTTCAATAGTTTGCGGTTAGAGTATGCACTTGAGGGTAGCTAGAACTACATTGCATGGAAGGATAGGATGGAGGCAGTTCTTGAAGATAACGGCTTGAAGGAATTCATCGACAATGATGTTCCTAAGCCCACTTCGACGGATGTTGTAGTACTTGACGTATGGAAAAAGAAATTAGCGAAGATGAGAAGGATCCTATTGGAAGGTGTGTGAGACGATATTGTCTCAAGCCTTCATGTGAAAGCCACTCCATTTGCGATGTGGAAGGATTTGACGGATCTTTTCTAGAGCAGCATCGACCATTGGAAATTGGCACTGAAGGATAAACTTAGAAAGATAAAAATGGAAAAGGGCGATAATATTCCTAATTATCTCACAAAGTTTGTCCAATGTCATGATGTACTGGGGAGTGTGGGAATCATGGTTTCTGATGATGATTTGGTGAGTTTGGTTCCCTTGGGACTTCCTAAGAGTTGGCACAGTTATCAAGACTCTATCAACAGATGAGAAAAACTACCATATTGGGAATGAATGTGGTCAGATCTAGTGCAGGAGGAATGACACCGAGGTCCCAACAACAATTACAGTCTATAGAGCCAATACATGTTGATTTCAAACTAGAGGTACAACTAAGCTAATTAATCACCACTGATCGCCCTTTGACTTTACCTCCTCCCAATGTTACTAATCTCCACCGTCCATTTAATTGCCCCAGATCCGACGGATATCGCATGCTAACCAACACGATATTCAATACTTTAAAAACACGCGATAAAAGCAGTTTCCTCCACCCGTTTCTATGATACATGTTTCCTTGTTTGATCGCATGATTTAGAAAGATATCGCTTACTGCCTTCTAGTTGTGCGATATACCATTTATGGGTTTTAAAGACCACCTACTATTTGTGGGTTATGCATTTGACTCATGGTTCTAGGTTGAACGCCAATTTCCAAATTGGATATTGACCCAACACTGTAAAATCAGAATTAATGATTTAAGTGCTTAAATCATTAATTCTATTTAAGTCATAATCTAAATAAAAACTCAAAAACAAAATAACGGTATCAGTGTAGTCAGATTCAGATTTTGCACATATTTCAAAAGAATTCTGCAATAGAAACACGATTTGCACACCACACTTAATTCTGTTACTCATAAAATATAAATTATAGAGTTTATGACTCTCTCAACCTAATTACATCCATTATTCCCAATTTATCTCTCCTTTGTTTCTCAACTGATTTCGTTACAATCCAATCTTTGCAAATGCAATTGTTCTGCACACTACCTCTATCTATTCTATCTCTTCTCTAGTTCTCCTCGAACACACCTGCACACTTATGTTATGCATATATTCTGATACATACACACCATTATAACTCAATTAATCAATAAACACTTGTACAATTCAGGAATCGAATTCTTTGTCTTTATAAACAAATAATTACATAATGAGTCTCTCTCTGCCCTGATTTTCTATATCAGTGGCCTTTTACTCTTCCTGCCTGTAGGATTATAATCAAACCCTATCTCTTTCCTATTCTAAATTACGAATCTTGTATCTAACATTTTTTTATGCCTTGAGGCTTAAAATTTTATATAAAAGGCTCTGTTAACCAATTCTGGTTTCAGATACTCTACCTTCTCAAAAAAATCCTAAAATCTCGCAACTCCATGAACTAATTCCTAATTCAAGATTTACAATTAATTTCCAAATCTATCAATCCCTATGAGCTCTTAATTGTCCTAATTCTCTCATTTTCTCCATCATCGGAGAACATTTACAAAATGCATCACAATATTTAATTAATTCCTATTCTAAATATCTCTCGTTAAAATCACTCAAAAAAATTAATAATTACATTAATTTGATCCATAGGAATCTAACTTTATTAAAAACACAAGACCCCCTTAGTTAACTAGAATACAATGAAATTTCTGAGCCAGATGCTCCTGCATCAGACTCCCCAATTTAAAAACATTCATGATCTCCAGATCATGTGTTCCCATCTGTTGAAAGAAAACCTCCAGGGTGCCAAATCGTAGTTTGTAGTTGTCCAAATTCTATGCACCTTTGTTGCTATTGTATGTTTGTTGTATTCTGGTTCATTCTCCTCTTTTCAATCAACTTTAAATCTTGATTGACCATCCCTTCGGCTCTTATTTTCCTCCATTTGGACTGTTTCATAATTAACTTCCACAATTCCTCAATCTCCATGTCCAGCATATCCTTGGGCTGGTACACACTTTCTCATTTGTTGTTGCCTTTACCTTGCTCCAGTTTACTACTGTCTTCTCCAATATTCTCTTCCTTTGCAATATTCATTTGCTTCTTTCCATCCTCCAATTTACTTTCCAGAAGTAAATCACCTCCCATCTCTCTAGCAAAAGTATCACCCTTCAACTCTCCCATGCTAGTTTGGACACTAACATGCTCCTCTGTCTCAATCAGATCTTGAGACTCTTCTTCATCATCATCTGCATTCTCATCTTTGTACCCACATTTATCCAAAAAATACTCTAACAACTCCTCTCCTACTTGATAACCTTCAATTTCTTCATCATACTGTTGCTCATAATTTTCAAAATGTCTTTCTTCTTCCTTCACAACCTTCAATAGTTGTCCCTCCTTTCCTTGATTAAGTCTGGTAGTCAAATCGGTCTTGTTCAGTTCTAAAGTTGAATTTTGTTCAATATGAGACAAATGTGCCCCATCTTATTTTACATTACTATGCTTCTCTTTTTCACTATTACATGACATTTCCATCCATCCTTCTGCGCTGACTGAATCATTTCCATTCACATCTCTACCTACGCATTCTTCAAGAAATCTCATTTCTTTATCAAGATTTCTAAAAATTAAATCATTTACCTGAGGTCTCATTTCATGGCTTGACTCGGAATCCCTTAGCATATTTTTCTAACAATAAAATCTCTCTATTAGCTTCCTCAAGCATTAAACTTGTATGCTTGATATCTTCATTCTCTTCAGCTTGCTTTTGGCTACCCATATAAGTCAAACTCTCACTACATACAATTCTAGCAATATGCTGGAAAATAACATTTTCCTCCAACTTTTTTGGAAATTCCTCATGAGACTTAATTGTCTCATTCTTCTATAAAACATAATTCAAATTATGTCTTTCCTCTTCTTTGGCAATAACCAAAGATTTTCCATCATCATATACTCCACTTACAATGATACACAATTAATTACTTTTAAATTTGTTAAGGCCTTCAATCTTCCCTGTCAGAATATATTCACCATGCTGATCCGAACTCTTCAAAGAGCTCACAGAAATTCCTCTCTCATCATCATCCTCTCCAAGGGTATCACCTTGCTCTAGTTCACAGTAGTGAACTTCTTCTTTAATTATTGGCTTCAATATTAACTCAACTCTTCTGAGTTTCTCTTTCTTCTTCATGCTCCATCCTCTTCTCTATTTATCTTGCATTATCTTCTCTTGTAGTAGCTTCTCCATGTAAATTAGTTCATCCTTTAACTCGGTCCATTCTCTATAAAATATCTTTTGATTCGTCACCTCTGTTTCCTTTACCTCTGGCTCCTTTGCTAATTGCACTAAAGACTCAACCTCATGGAATGAAGAATAATAATCCAAATCTGCTTTTGGTTCACAAAGTACTTCTTCTTGACCATAATTCCTTTTTCCATCTTTGTTATGGTCACTAGCTATCATAGGTCTCTTCTCCTCCTTGGCAACAAACTCATTTGATGTTGTACCTACATTCACAAATAAACTATCAGATTCAAAACCACAAGACCCCTTGGCCTTATTTGATGCTTCAAGCACCAATTTTTCATCATAGATTCTCTGGTTTCCAGCAAATCTTCTTTGTTGTCTTGAACTATCACCATAGCTCATGAGATTTTTAGCTAATCTCCCTTCTTCATCTTCACCCATAATTTCACCATGTTCTAGTTCACAAATGGACTCTTCCATTTCCAACTCAGCTGCTCTGATTTTTTCTCTCAGCCACTTCATTTGCCTCTGTTGTAGCCTTCTCTTCAACTTGGACCACTTCACGGTCTTTATTCTTACAAAAAAACCACTTCTCTGAGATTCCTTATTCCTCTGTAACAACTCCAACAACACTTCAATTTGGACTGTTATCTTAGGCTTATCTCTCTCATACTCTTCATCCCTCAACTACTTCTTCATGCCATTTTCCTTGGCATATTCTTTCTTCTCTTGGTGGCTTTTCCCTAAACCTCTGTCATGACTGTCAGTATTCATCGTATTCTCCATCTTCATAACCTCCTCACATTCATAGTGAGTTGTACTAATCCTCTACAACAACAATTCCTCCCTGCTGCCACTTACCTCACCAAGCTCTCTTCTGGACTTGGTCTTTTGGCAAGCACTGGTCCTCTATCTGGAACCTCCTAAGTACTCTATTCTGCTTCTTCTAGGCTCATGCAATTTTGCCTCTTATTCTCTCTGTCCAACCTATAGTTGGATTCTCTAAGTTCACTGCCACTTTCCTCAGAGTATCTACTTACTCTTCCTTCAAGAACACAACTGGTTCTTCTCTCTCCAGCAACTCTGGTTTTCCTTCTTTCTCATAGCTTCTTTGGTTTTTCTTCTTCTGAGATATTCTCCACTACTATCCCCTACATTTCAAGCAATATTAAAACCCAAAGTACATTACCTCATCCATAAAGTATGCTTTCTTTGTCTTCCTTCTTTCATCAAATATCATATTTCTATCTACAGTCATCAAAACCACCCTAAAAATGCATACACAACAATCTCTCTTTCACAACAACCTCAATTAAACTCTGATCCTTGGTTGGCTTGTCTTCTGCAAACTTTATTTGGCTGCAATAACTCACTATCCTGAAACAAATCTCAATCTGTTCACAAAATATAAAATCTGAAACATACCTCGCTCTGCTGCACGCAGAATCCCTTTCTTATTTACTACGCTAGTAAGAACAAACTCCACTCTTCTCTAAGGAGAACCTCACTTCTGGCTCTTTCCCTTTTCACCAGAATCACCCGCGATGTGCTTTCCTCTCTATTGTTGTATATAAACTCTTTTAATTAATAAAATCCCCTCTACAGATGTTTGTCTTTTTTTTTCTTAAAGAGATTCACCTTCCTCTAATTCTCTCCCAAGGAGCTTCTTTGGCTCTGATACCAAATGACGTTGGGGTACCAGCAACAAATTATAGTCTATACATCCAATACACGTAGATTTCGAATTGGAGGTCCAACTAAGCTAATTAATCATCGCTGATCGTCCTTTAACTTTACCTCCTCCAAATGTTACTAATCTCCACCATCCATTTAACTTCCCCAGATCCGATGTATATCGCATTCTAGCCAACACGATATTTAATAAGTTAAAAACACACGATAAAAGAAGTTTCCTCCACTCATTTCTATGATACATGTTTCTTCCTTGTTTGATCACACGATTTAGAAAGATACTGCTTACTGCCTTCTAATTGTGCGATATACCATTTATGGGTTTTAAAGACCGCCTACTATTCGTGGGTTATGCATTCAACTCACGGTTCCAAGTTGAACACCAAGTTCCAAATTGGATATTGAACCCAACACTCTAAAATCAGAAGATTTAAGTTCTTAAATCATTAATTTTATTTAACTCATAATCTAAATAAAAACTCAGAAACAGAATAACGGTACCAGTGTAGTCGGATTCAGATTTTGCATAGATTTCAAAATAAATCCACACCAAAAACACAATTTTCACATCACACTAAATTATGTTACTCATAAAATAGAAATTATAGAGTTTATGACTCTCTCGGCTTGATTACATCCATTATTCCCAATTTCATTTTCCTATGTTTCTCAACTGATTTCGTTACAGTCCAATCTCTGCAAATGCAACTGTTCTACACACTACCTCCATCTATTCTATCTCTTCTCTGGTTCTCCTCGAACATACCTACACACTTATGTTAGGAAGATATTCTGATACATACACACAATTATAACTCAATTAATCAATACACACTTGCACAATTCAAGAATCGAATTCTATGTCTTTATAAACAAATAACTACATAATGAGTCTCTCTATGGCATGATTTTCTATATCAATGGCCTTTTACTCTTTTTTCCCATAGGCTTATAATCAAACCCTATCTCTTGCCTATTCTAAATTCTAAATCTTGTTTCTGACTTTTTTTTATGCCTTGAGGCTTACAATTTTATACAAAAGGCTCTGTTAAGAAATTCTGGTTTCAAATCCTCTATCTTCTCAAAAAAATCCTAAAATATCTCAACTCCATGAACTAATTCCTAATTCAAGATTTGCAATTAATTTCCAAATCTATCAATCCCTATGAGCTTTCAACTGTCCTAATTCTCTCATGTTCTCCATCATTCGATAACATTTAAAAAATTCCTCACAATATTTAATTAATTCTTATTCTAAATATCTCTCATTAAAATCACTAAAAACATTAGTCATTACATTAATTTGACACATAGGAATCTAACTTTCTTAAAAACACAATACCCCCTTAGTTAACTAGAATACAATGAAATTGCTGAGTCGGATGCTCCTACATCAAGGAGTTCAGGTGGAACACCAGAGATGGATCTTCATTAAAGCATGATGATGAAGAGGATTGTGCTTTGGCTGCCAAAGCAAGGAAAGGGAAGGGGAAGAAATCCCATTCAAAATCCAATGCTAAAGGAAACAAGATGGATTTTTCCAAGGTGAAGTGTTTTCACTGTCATGAACATGGGCATCTCGCCACTAACTACCCATAGAAAAATAAGAACAAGAAGGTTGCTGGAGCTGTAGATGGTGAGGCCCTTGCCTCAAAATTTGAACTTTATTTCTCTTTGATCACATTCATGGTTTCAAGTGCAATGGGATCGGTGTGGTATCTTGATAGTGGTGCTTCCTTCCACATGACGAGAGATAAAGAGCTTTTCAGTGACTTGGAGGAGAAAGATCTCCAAATGCATATAGATATGGTGACTATGGATGATACAATGTGACCGAAATTGGTACCATTTCCTTTGAGAGGAAGTTAGGTAAACCATTTTCTGTTGAAAGATGTTATGCAATTTCTAGGTCTGAAGAAAAACTTGGTCTTAGTCATGATGTTGGAGGACAGAGGTTATGACGTTGTTTTTAGCGATGGAAAAACTTTCCTGCGACATAAAACAACGGGTCAAACCAAGAGGATATGGATTTGAGTTAATAATATCTACATGATGGAGGTAGATGGCTTCGCTGCAATGGTGGGAAAAGAAGAAGAAGTGGTGAGCCATGATGAGGGCGAATTATGGCACAAGAGATTGGGCCATCTTCATCATGGGGTCCTAAAGATTTTGTAGCAGCTTTCTACTGGACTTCCCAAGGGTACACTTACGCAGATAGATCAGTGCAAGGGATGTACTATGGGTAATTTTGTGAAGACCATCTTTCATGAAAAGGAGAACTGTGCTTCGATGAACCTGGAGAGAGTTCACACAGATGTGTGTGGGCCATTCTTGGTTGCTTCAACAACAAAACACAGGTATTATGTTATTTATATTGATGAATATTCTCGTAGATGCTGGATCTTCTTCATGCAGAAGAAGGATCAAACATTATCAAAGTTCTGTGAGTTTAAGGCATTGATTGAGAAAGAGTCAGGGAAGCAAGTGAAGGCTCTATGGAGCGATAATGGTGGTGAATTCATCTCGAATGAATTCATAGAATTCTGTAGCAAATAAGGAATTCGAAGAGAACTCATAGTGCCTCATAACCCACAAAAGAATGGGGTTTCGAAGAGGAAGAACAGAATGATCGTGGGTGTTGCACAAGCTATGCTGCATGATCAGGACCTACCAATGCACTTGTGGGCGGAAGCATGCAACACTACGATTTATGTGCAAAACCGTTGTCCTTATAGAGTACTTGGCATGAGCACACCTGAAGAAGATTTTACTGGTAAGAAACCAAATGTTTGTTGAACCTTTAGTTAAACTGAGAGGGGGGGGGGGGTGAATCAGTTTAACACGTTCCTGATCTTGTAAAACTTTTCATTAAAGTTATTTACACCTTCATTTCATATCCAATTTAATGTGTGAGTAATCTTAGAATGTAAGTAGCAGTTATTAGTATAATATAACAGTAGACTTAATATGAGAGCAGCAGGTATTAAGCAGTTGATACATATCATATCAATACATAAATATCATACACAGAGACACCTGATATAAGTGGAAACCCATAAAGGGAGAAAACTGCATCTTATTATTGTTGTGATGCAAAGGCAAGCTCCAACTCCCTCTCACCACTGTTTTTCTGTAGGCACCATCCCACAGGAGACTCCAACCTCAATTCTGCAAGTTACAACTTGCAAGGAAGCACCAACTCCCTTCAATTTTCTGCAGGCACCAACCTACAGGAGGCTTCAACCTCTGTCAGCTAGAACTGACAGCTATCAAGCTGCAACTTGATAGGGAAGCTCCAACTTCCTCAATTTATCAAACTGAATGTTTGTTGATTTACTTTAGATATCAGCTCTGTTTTGTAGCTTCTCTTTTCTGCTCTTCTTCTCTTAATCTTCTCTGCCTTATTCTTCTATATTCCGCATTCTCTATATTTGCTCTCTCTCTCTCTCTCTCTCTCATTTTTTTGAGCTTGTCAAGTTGATATTATATATCGAAATTCTCACATGACTGTTTGTATTTCACAAGGAATTTGGAGTGAACAGTCATGAATCTTTGGCTTCTTTCTTTTTATTCCTTTATCCAACGCATTTTAGAATTATTACAATATGTACAAATTTCCATGCTACAGTGGGATTTTGTCTTTTCCTTAGGATACTTGCCTTTGCATCACAAACAATAAAAGTTAATTACAACATTTACATTCACATTTTTAATTACATATTTCAATTTCACTCAGCTCCTTTTCTGGATTTTGGCTTTATTGGATTTTTATTTTCCTGCTGCTGTTAAGAACCAGTTCTGCATACTCTTTGTTCACTGACATCTGCATATTCCATCTGTTCACTACACTTTTTGAATCCCTTTGTTGTACATTTCTTCAACTCTGCAATATTTTTTTTCCTCTGTCAGGCCTCATACTTCCTCTTTCTGTGTGCATAAAAAATGAATACAACAAATTTGTACTCAATCCAAATGTCGATCTGGGAAATTTCAATAATTTTCTTATTCTACACTGGCACATTTAAATAAACAAGTCTGAGTATTTTTAATAACTCAATTGAGATATTAATTCAACATTCTTCTATAGTTATAACCTGACAATCCATCTCCGTGTAACTAACACTAAGTGTATATGTGTTAAGTTACTGTTTCGCTGCGTTATGAAATCCAATGTATTAACCCACTATTATACTCGCCACTGCATATAAATATTCATTTCCGATTGATGCCAATTATACTCAAAATCAAAGTAATCATAAGTCTGTGCCAACTTCTTGTATTCAAATATTATGGTCACCACCAATTGTAACATATCACAACCAAGGATTAACTTCAGAATTAGCGCAGAGTTGATTTATGTTCCCAGACCGTAGGATTACAACCATAATACGCGACATACTACCATATTAATTGACCATCCAAACTTCCACGTGTATATAATTCCGACCATATACAAAAACCCTTCGGACCTTGGTTAATATCAATAATCACCATGTATTAGGGTTCGGGCCCCAACTATATAACCAACAGCCAATCAAATGCACGCACTGTACCTTTGCTAACCTCCGCGCATCTCGGTTATTGTCCGCACATCTACATCAAGTGGTCACCGTCCGATGGCCGTTCCCCAAATCAATGGCTCTCCTCGATTTCGCTCGACGTCCTGGTACGGGCTTTAACGAGCGAAGGCGCACTTTAACAAGAATTTTTGTAATGGGGCCATAGGCCACGTGTCGATTCCTGTATGGAATCACTCGTTGACCCAGAAATACTGCCTCCGTACCAAAAGTGGTGCGAAATGGGGCAATCCACTCTTGCGATTCTACTTCTGGTTTTGGTACGAGGTTGACCCAGGTTACATCGGGTTACGATCTCCCTTGCATACGTTAACTTAGGGTTTAGTCTCGGGTTCTGCCTCATTCCACGCAAGGTTCCTTCGTATAGTTCAATACACCGTTTTAATGTTAATTTCTTCGCATTAACACTAACTCCGGACAACATCAAACATGCGCTGGTTCCGTCTTATTTACACAAGGTTTCGTTCGAATCTCCATTGTATTATCGCTCTGTTACATAGTTCATACATACACATGATATGATTCTCCGTTACATAGTTCATACACACACAGGATATGATTCTCAGACTTTATTTATATATATATAAATAATGCCCGGCTTGGAATTTTATAACTGCTCTGCCTCTGCTGCTTCTGTCGCTCTACCTCTGCCTCTGCTTCTGATAACGGTTCTACCTCTTATTATATTCACTTTCTCTACCTTTGTAGCTATTTGTCTTATGCTCTCTCTCTTTATTTCATGTTTTTTACTTTTCCTCATTGCCTCATTGCCTTATTGCCATTAATGACAATATTTCCAATAGTCTCCCCCTTTGGCATTGATGGCAATAAGCTCTGTTTTCTTTTAGAAGCCCATTTTTTTCTCCCCCTTTGACATCAATGGCAAAGGGTTGCCCATTTCCTGATTTTCATTTCCTCTCTTTGAGTTATGTTTAGGCCCTCTTCTACTGACTTTGTACCATGCTGCTCCAGACTGATATATAAGACTTGTTGAGAGAACACTTTGAAGATTATCGATCTTGAATATACACTTGGTGTTCTTTTGCCTTAATCCTTTGATCCTGAGGACCTGTATTATACTTTCCCTGTTGGATGATCTCCCCCTGAACTGATATTTTCATTTTTGTTCTCCCCCTGAACCTGTGCTTTCTCTTTATCTCAGAGAGTAGCATCAACAGATACTACCCCTAGTCTATCTCTTAAATATTCAAATGGTTCTCTTGCAAGTGGTTTGGTAAATATATCTGTTGTCTGTTCTTTTGTTGGTACATACTCCATTTTTACTGTTTTCTGAGCTACTTGTTCTCGGAGAAAATGATACTTGATTGGAATATGTTTGGTTTTTGAATGAAGCATAGGATTTTTAGATATACTTATCGCACTTGTATTATCACATTTGATTGAGATAGGTTCATTAATGCTTACCTTCATGTCTTGAAGAGTTTGCTTCATCCACATGACTTGTGTACAACATGTTGCTGCTGCTATATATTCTGCTTCAGCTATAGATAGAGAGATGGATGTTTGTTTCTTGCTTAACCATGCCACCAGACTTTCTCCTAGATAGAAAGCACCTCCACTTGTACTTTTCCTGTCATCAACACAACTGGCCCAATCTGCATCTGTGTATGCTGTTAAAGTGAAGCTTTTTCCTTTAGGATACCAAAGTCCATACTGTGTTGTTCCTTGTAGATATCTGAGTATTCTTTTTACTGCCAGAAGATGGTTTTGTTTAGGTGCTGCTTGATATCTTGCCACTAGTCCTACTGCTAGCATGATGTCTGGTCTTGATGCTGTCAGATACAACGGGCTTCCTATCATGGATCTATAGAGTTTTTGATCTACATCTGTAGTCCCATCATTAGCACACAGCTTGCATTCTGTGATCATGGGGGTTGTCACAGGTTTGTAGTCCTCCATTTTGAATTTTTTCAGCATTTCTTTTAAGTATTTTTCTTGAGAGATGAATGTGCATGTGTTCTTTTGCTGAATTTGCAGTCCTAAGTAGAAACTGAGTTCTCCAATCATAGACATTTCAAACTCTGTTTTCATCTCATCAGCAAACCCTTTTGCTAGTTCATCTTTGTTGCTTCCAAACATAATGTCATCAACATATACAACAACAATCAGGAGTTCATTTTCATGGGCTTTTATGTATAAATTGTTGTCTACTCCACCTCTCTTAAAACCCTGTTTTTGCAAATATTTATCCAGTCTTGAGTACCAAGCACGAGGAGCCTGTTTCAGTCCATATAGGGCCTTCTTCAGTCTGCATACATAGTCTTCTTTGTCTGTCAATGAGAAACCTTCTGGTTGTTCCATGTACACTTCTTCTTCTAGATCTCCATTAAGAAAAGCAGACTTTACATCCATTTGATATACCTTGAAGTATTGGTAGCATGAAAATGCCAGGAACATTCTGATAGCTTCCATTCTGGCTACAGGGGCAAATGTTTCTTCATAATCAAGTCCTTCAATTTGTGAGTACCCTTTGCAGACCAGCCTGGCTTTATTCCTGATTACTTGTCCTTGCTCATTCATTTTGTTTTTGAATACCCATTTTGAACCAATGATATTCTTCTTAGTGGGTCTAGGAACTAGTTCCCAAGTATTGTTTTTCTCAATTTGATCCAATTCTTCATTCATAGAATTCACCCAAGACTTGTCCCTGCTGGCTTCTTCAAATTTCTTTGGCTCTATTTGTGACAACATGGCTATGTATACCTCTTCAGTTTGTTCTGTCAGTTGCCTTCTTGTTTGGACTCCTACACTCTTGTTTCCAATGATTTGATCTTCTGGATGGTTATTTTGAATGTATCTTGAGGGGGGTTTTGAGCTCAGTTCAGCATTTTCTGATGTTTTGTTTGTTTCTTCATCATCTTGGTCCTCTTCTTCATGATTTTCAGGATGGCTACTGCAGTCCATATCTCTTGTCTTGTTTGGAAGTTCTTCATCAAATCTTACATCAATACTTTCTACAATTTTTCGAAGAGTCTTGTTGTAGCATATGTATCCTTTACTCTTGGATGCATATCCTAAGAGTATTCCTTCATCTACTCTTGCATCAAACTTCCCCAGATTTTCATCATTATTCTTTATGTAGCACTTGCTGCCAAAGACTCTAAAGTGCTTGATTGATGCAGGTTTACCATGCCATAGCTCATAAGGTGTTTTGTCACTGTTAGGTCTTAAATGAGCTTTGTTTAGAATATGTACTGTTGTGTGTACAGCTTCTGCCCAAAATGTTTGAGTAATGTTATTCTCTTGCATCATAGCTCTGGCCATTTGTTGTACAGACCTATTTTGTCTCTCTGCTACTCCATTCTGCTGAGGTGTCCCTGCAATGGTAAATTGTTGCTTTATTCCATGTTCATTACATAGGTCTGCAAACTCATAATCTGTGAATTCTCCTCCTCTATCTGATCTGATACATTTTATCTTGAATCCAGTTTGATTTTCTGCTAATGCTTTGAATATCTTAAATTTTTCCAGTGCTTCTGATTTGTTCTTGAGAAAAGAAACCCATGTCATTCTAGAGAAATCATCTATTATCAACATGAAATAGGATTCTCCACTTGGTGTCTTAGTTCTAGCAGGTCAACACAGGTCCATGTGCACAAGTTGGAGTGGTCTTCTTGTTGATAGCTCATCTTTAGATTTAAAGGATGTGCGAGTCTGTTTCCCCAATTAACAAGATTTGCATATGGTATTTGAAGGTATTTTTATTTCTGGCATATATCTGACAGCTTTCTTCTTGCTTAGTCTAATGATATGGTCGAAACTGAGATGTCCCAATCTCCTATGCCATAACCATGACTCCTCAAGTTTGCTAAGATGGCAGGCTTCATCTTCTTCTTTCACTATGTACACATTACTCTCTGTTCGAACACCTTTGAGCAGAGTCTTTCCTGTTGTGCTTGACCTGACTATACAGTCTTGTGCTCTAAAAAGAACCTCACAGCCTTTGTCACACATCTGACTGACACTTAGTAAATTTGCTTTCAGTCCATCCACAAGTAGTACATCTTGGGCCTTTCTTCTACCATTTTCTATGTTGACTGAGCCTTTTCCCTTGATATTTCTTGATTTATCATTGCCAAAAGTAACATTGCCAGATTTCTTTTCATCAAGAGTTATAAACTTGCTTCTGTCTCCAGTCATGTGTTTAGAGCAGCCACTATCCAAATACCATTGGCTTTTCATATCTTGAGCAGTTAGAGCTAGGTCACACTTATTCTCCTTCTTTTTCCACTGGAGGCATCCTTCTGTTTGATATCTTTTGTAAAGTGATGAATTGCATCCTTTTAGAGGACATTTGGAAGGCATATGTCCGACTTGATTGCACATGAAGCATTTGATCATAGTTTTTGCAGAATTGTGAGTATGAACAAAATTTCTTTGATTCATAAACCTCCTTGAAGTGTTGAAAATCAATCTTTGTCCATACTTTCCACATTCAATGATTTTATGGCCAAATTCTTTACAATAAAAACAATAACCATAGAAACAGTTTGCATACCTGATGTGAGGTTGTCTTCTCCAGTTGCTTCTTTGAGGCAGTCTCTTCACTGTTTGCATGTTTTGTAGGTTTGAATTACTCCTCCTTGTATGACAATATGCAGCAATGTGTCCCAGCTTGTGGCAAACATAACAGGTGGCATTATTCATAGGAGGGAAGAATCTCCTTTGATGGCTTGCAAGCTTGACAGACCCAGGAGTATATGAACTTTTTTCTGTTGTCTGAGTATTTCTTTCATTCTTTGTTATTCGAGGATTCTTCTGGGTTCTGTTTCCCTCCTTACCTACTTCTTCTTTTGTAGGCATTATTTGAGGTGCTTCATCATTCTTCTTTGCTTTTACAAAGATAATTTTTCTGTTTTCCTTTTCTTTGCTTTTACTTGATTCTCCTTCATAGCCTATTCTAGTTTTTATCAAAGGAGATCTTTGAGCATCCAAAATTTCATCCAACTAACCAGAGCTTGTTGTTTGAGAGGAGTTCATATACACTTTCTGTTGAGCCCTTTGTAATTTCTTCCTCAGACATACAATTTCTTCTTCCAGCTTCTCTTGTTCTCGAGTTTTATCCTTGATTTGCTAAAGTAACATATCTTCTATTTTCTTAGCTTCTTCAAGCTTTACCTTCATCTACATGAGGACTTCTGAATTTTGTTCTTCTTTCACACATTTGAAGAGAATCTCTTTTTGTTTTCTACATTTTAGTTTGAGTCTGTCAATCTCCTCCAGAGCACTTCTTAGCTCCCCCTCAAGGTCGACTTCCCCTTCTTCTTCTTCATCTTCTAGTAAGAGTCCTTTAAGATCTTCTATGGCCATCATTAAAAACTCAGAGGTTCCCTCTTCTCTGGAGGATTCATCTAAGTCTTCAGATGTACTACTGTCTTGTTGAGCATAGAAGGATTTTCTGTTGAATTTCTTTCCTTTCTGCCAGTTCTTTGATGTGTTTTTCTCTGATTCTTGAGCCTGATTCCTTACTTTCCTGTGAGGACACTTAGCAGCATAATGTCCAACTCTTCCACAGTTAAAGCATTTGAAGGGTAGTTTACCTTTGTATCTACCTGAGCCTCTATCTAGTTTCTTGACAAATTTAGCCTCTTCTTCATCAGAGCAAGAGCATATGTCTTACGTTTCTTATTTCTTTTTTTTGTTTTAAAAGCTACTTCCCTCGTACTTGGCTTCTTCTGTGGGAGCCTCATCTCATATGTTGTTAGATTTCCAAGTAGCTGGTTCATGGTCAAAGTCTCCCAATCAGCTATCTCTTCTATTGCAGACACCTTGGGATTAAATCTGGATGGGAGTGATCTTAGAATCTTTTGCACAACTATACTTTCTGGCATGGTTTCTCCAAGAGCTTTCATATTGTTAACAATTTCTGCAACTTTTAAGAAAAAGTTGCCAATATCTTCATCATCATTCATTTTTAAATTTTCAAACTGGGCTCTATATATTTGAAGTTTGGCAGTCTTTACCTTTTTATTTCCCTCATGGATATTCTCTAGAGTGTCCCACATATCTTTAGCAGTCTTGCTGTGCATTATTTTGATAAACTCAGCTTCACATAGTCCATTTAAGATTGCATTCATTGCTTTTGCATTAGCTATAAAGCTTTGTTTAGCTTCTTTCTCTGAATCAGTTGATTTTGTGACATATCCAAATTCCACAGCATCCCAAACTTCTAGTCCTAAAGACATTATATATGCTTTCATTCTGATTTTCCAGAAAGCATAATTTGCACCTGTAAAGAAAGGGGCTTTATTGGTTGAGCTTCCTTCTTGACTAGCCATCTTGAGAGCCTAGGATCTCCTTTCAGTTGTTAGACTAATATAAAAGGAACTTGGCTCTGATACCAATTGTTGAACCTTTAGTTAAACTGAGAGGGGGGGGTGAATCAGTTTAACACCTTCCTGATCTTGTAAAAATTTTCATTAAACTTATTTACACCTTCATTTCATATCCAATTTAATGTGTGAGTAATATTAGAATGTAAGCAGCAAGTATTAGTATAATATAACAGTAGACTTAATATGAGAGTAGCAGGTATTAAGCATATGATACATATCAGATCAATACATAAATATCATACACAGAGACACCAGATATAAGTGGAAACCCATAAAGGGAGAAAACCACATCTTATTATTGTTGTGATGCAAAGGCAAGCTCCAACTCCCTCTCACCACTATTTTTCTGCAGGCACCATCCTACAGGAGGCTCCAACCTCAATTCTGCAAGCTACAACTTGAAAGGAAGCACCAACTCCCTTCAAATTTCTACAGGCACCAACCTACAAGAGGCTTCAACCTCAGTCAGTTACAACTGACAGCTATCAAGCTGCAATTTGATAGGGAAGCTCGAACTTCCTCAATTTATCAAACTGAATGTTTGCTGATTTACTTCAAATATCAGCTCTATTCTGTAGCTTCTCTTTTCTGCTCTTCTTATCTTAATATTCTCTGCCTTATTCTTCTATATTCTGAATTCTCTATATTTTCTCTCTCTCTCTCTCTCTCTCATTTTTTTGAGCTTGTCAAGTTGATATTATATATCGAAATTCTCACATGACTGTTTGTATTTCACAAGGAATTTGGAGTGAACAGTCATGACTCTTTGGCTTCTGTCTTCTTATTCCTTTATCCAACGCATTTTAGAATTATTATAATATGTACAAATTTCCATGCTATAGTGGGATTTTGTCTTTTCCTTAGGATACTTGCCTTTGCATCACAAACAATAAAAGTAAATTACAACATTTACATTCACATTTTTAATTACATATTTCAATTTCACTCAGCTTCTTTTCTGGATTTTGGCTTTATTGGATTTTTCTTTTCCTGCTGCTGTTAAGAACCAGTTCTGCATACTCTTTGTTCGCTGACATCTGCATATTCCATCTGTTCACTGCACTTTTTGAATCCCTTTGTTGTACATTTATTCAACTCTGCAATCTTTGTTTTCCTCTGTCAGGCCTCATACTTCCTCTTTTTGTGTGCATAAAAAATAAATACAACAAATTTGTACTCAATACAAATGTCGATCTGGGAAATTTCAATACTTTTCTTACTCTACACTGGCACATTTAAATAAACAAGTCTGAGTATTTTTAATATCTCAATTGAGATATTAATTCAACATTCTTCTATAGTTATAACCTGACAATCCAACTCCGTGTAACTAACACTAAGTGTATATGTGTTAAGTTACTATTTCGCTGCATTATGAAATCCAATTTATTAACCCACTATTATACTCGCCACTGCATATAAATATTCATTTCCGATTGATGCCAATTATACTCAAAATCAGAGTAATCATAAGTCTGTGCCAACTTCTTGTATTCAAATATTATGGTCACCACCAATTGTAACATATCACAACCAGGGATTAACTTCAGAATTAGCGCAAAGTTGATTCTTGTTCCCAGACCTTAGGATTACAACCATAATATGTGACATACTACCATATTAATTGACCATCCGAACTTCCACGCGTATATAATTCCGACGATATACAAAAACCCTTTGAACCTTGGTTAATATCAATAATCACCATGTATTAGGGTTCGGGCCCCACCTATATAACCAATAGCCAATCAAATGCACGCACTGTACCTTTTCTAACCTCCGCGCATCTTGGTTATTGTCCGCACATCTGCATCAAGTGGTCACCGTCCGATTGCCCTTCCCCAAATCAACGGCTCTCCTCGATTTCGCTCGGCGTCCTAGTACGGGCTTTAACGAGCGAAGGCGCACTTTAACAGGCGGTTTTGTAATGGGTCCATAAGCCATGTGTTGATTCCTGTATGGAATTGCTCGTCGACCCAAAAATACCGCCTCTGTAACAAAAGTGGTGCGAAATGGGGCAATCCACTCTTGTGATTCCGCTTCTGGTTTTGGTACGAGGTTGACCCGGGTTACATCGGGTTACGATCTCCCTTGCGTACGTTAACTCAGGGTTTAGTCCCGGGTTCCGCCTCATTCCATGCAAGGTTCCGTCGTATAGTTCAATACACCATTTTAACATTAATTTCTTCGCATTAACACTAACTCTGGAAAACATCAAACATGCGCTGGTTCCATCTTATTTACACAAGGTTCCGTCCGAATCTCCATTGTATTATCGCTTCGTTACATAGTTCATACATACACAGGATATGATTCTCCGTTACATAGTTCATACACACACAGGATATGATTCTCAGACTTTATTTATATATATATAAATAACGCCCGGCTTGGAATTTTATAACTGCTCTACCTCTGCTGCTTCTGTCGCTCTGCCTCTGCCTCTGCTGCTTTTGTCGCTCTGCCTCTGCCTCTGCTTCTGATAACGGTTCTGCCTCTTATTATATTCGCTTTCTATGCCTCTGTAGCTATTTGTCTTATGCTCTCTCTCTTTATTTCATGTTTGTTACTTTGCCTCATTGCCTCATTGCCTTATTTCCATTAATGTCAATACTTCCAACAATGTTTCTCGCTTTAAGATTTTTAGCTCAGTTGTTTATGTGCATGTGACCAAGAATGCCAGGAAGAAGCTAGAGCCGACTACTGAAGTTTGGATATTTTTGGGGTACACAGAAACACCCCATAATTATCATGTGTATCTTCCAAACATTCGAATGACTGTGGTGCGACGGGATATAAAATTCAATGAGGAGAAAGCCATGAAGGTATCACTTGAGAGGGAGCTAGACTTGCATGCAGAGGAGGAACTACTTGATCAAAAAGATGAGTCTCTAGATGTGGATCAACCACAGGAGGAGGTTCATGGACTAGAGGAGTCCACTCACGCAGAGCCAAACATCAGAACTGGAAGAATGCATACCACAGAAGCTAAGAGGCTGAAGCTTGATGTGGCACAAAATGTAGGAGTCCCTACTTCACAGCGCGGACAGAGACAATATCCTGGATGAATCACTGGATACATGGCTCTCATGAGAAAATTTATTGTGACAGAGCCATATTCCTTTTAGGAAGAAGTGCAGGAGCCCACATGGGTAGATGCAATGGTGGAGGAGTATGACTCGATTGTCAGAAACAGTGCTTGGGAAATTGTTCCAAGTTTGGTTGATAAATCAATGGTAGGTTCAAGATGGATCTACAAGGTAAAGCAAGTTGTTGATGGGGGTGTTGAGAAGTATAAGGCAATATTTTTGGTCTAGGGCTTCTCACAGATCGAGGGGATTGATTATGAAGAAACCTTTGCACCTGTTGTACGGTATTATTCCATAAGGGCCATCCTTTCTCTCTCAGCACAGATGGGTTGGCACATTCATCATATGGATGTGAAGACTGCATTCCTTAATGGGATAATTAAGGAAGGAATGTACACTAAGCAGCCTGAAGGATTTGAGATCTTCAGCAGCGAGTCACATGTGTGCAAACTCAAAAGAGCATTGTATGGGCTAAAGAAAGCACCCTGTGCTTGGTACACTCGGATCGATAGCTATTTCACTGGACTTGGCTTCACCAAGAGTGAGGCGGATGCAAAACTATACCATATTGTGGTGGAGGGTAAGATTTTAATCATTTTTCTTTATGTTGATGATTTAATACTGGCTAGTGATGAGCAGTCGATACACTCATGAAAGGAGGACCTTGCAAAGGAGTTCGATATGAAGGATATGGGCCTCCTTCACTATGTCCTTAGATTGGAAATATGGCAGCGAGAAGGTGAACTGTTTATGTCTCAAGGAAAATATGCAAGGGAGATACTCAGTAAGTTTCACATGGAGGGTTGCAAACCCATGGATACTTCTCTTCCAGGAAACTGGAGGAAAGAGGACACTACATTTGGAGAGGTATTTGATGCTACTATATATCGACAATTGGTGGGTTCTCTCATGTATTAGTTAATACAATACCAGACATATGCTATGTGGTGAACCGGCTTAGTCAAGAGATGGTTAAGCCTACCAATCTCTTTTGGAATGCGGGAAAGAATGTCCTAAGATATCTCAGGGGCACATCTGAGTATGGATTATGGTACAAGTAGATGGATGAGGTGTAGTTGCATGGCTTCATGGATGAAGATTGGGCAGGCAGCCCAAAAAAGAGAAAGAGCACATTAGGAGAGGTATTCAGTATCAGATCTACAGCTGTTTCGTGGTACAACAGGAAACATAAATCCATGGCACTCATTTCACCAGAAGCGGAATACATTCCAGCAAGTGAAGCTGCATGTGAGGCTATCTAGATAAGGAAGATCATGGTCAGTTTGTTCGGTTCTCGTTTAGATCCTATAGTGATTCATTGTGATAATCAGAGTTGCATTAAACTCTTGATTAATCATGTGTTTTATGATAGATATAAGCATATAGATATCTCGTATCATCATATCAAAGATTGTATGCAGCGGAAGATCATGTTGCTTCAGTACATTCCTACAGAAGACCGGGATGCAAATATTCTAATGAAGGTGCTCACTAGGAGAAAATTTGAATACCATAGAGACAAGATCGGGGTGACGGATAATCCCTTTCTTGTTCAGAGGGAGTGTTGAGATTCAACAAGATGATGATCCTAGTGAAAATTAATCACCTACACTAGGTGGGGTCCGCAGGCTATTTTTAGGTGATATGTCTATTTTTAGAATTTGGATCAAAGTCTATTTTTAGCAGTAATCTATTTATAGATGGTGGAGAAATTTATATGGATGGATGGGCGTCTATTTTTGGAATGCATGTGCAAAGTTTTTTCTTGGAATGCATGTCGATTATTGTTATCTCTTAACAATAATTAGACAATAAATAATAATCTATTGCCTTGGAGCACTTGATTTCAGTTAACTAATATGGAAAACTAGTTAACTGAAGGAATTTCGAGTTCAAAGGTTGGTTGGTGGGACATGCTAGTGGACTTCATTGTAACAGAGTGACACAAAGTTCTAACGGAGTTGGATGTGTAGTTATGTGAGTTGTAAAGTAGTGTAACTCAATTAAGTGAGTTAAACGCAATTGTGCTAGTTGTAACTAGTTGTAACTAAAGATACACTAGTGAGAGATCGGTGAATTAAATATTAAATTAATTCACATGGAGTGATATCACATGCAACTTAATATTTACTACTGTTAACTACATGCATGTTAGATCCAATGGAGACCCAGTTGAGAGATAGGTGAAAGGGACAGTTTGACTATCAGTTGTGACTATAGTGGGTGAACAAGTGCAACCAAACACACATTGGAGATTCCAATGAGGATTGTGAAATCAAGGCAAGGCAAGATTGAATTCATTCAGGGATTGCGATCAGCAGGGATTGCGCAGTGGAGGCAGGCTGTCAGGAGGCAGTAAATTGGTGCAAGTTTATGCCAATTTTTGTATGATAGTGTGAGACGATTGTATATTGTACTGAGAGCTCTTGGATTAGAGTTTTGTATGAGATTTTTTCATGATCCATGATATATACATAATATATGATAGTGGGGTTTTTAGCTTTATTATCTCCTGGTAAAAACATCTGTGTTATGTGTGATTGATCTTTCTTCATGTGTTTGCAATTGGCGATTAAATTTCCTCAAAGATTTAAGTAGAAGGATTATGTAGTTAAAAGTGGCATATAATTGTTAGATCAGGAGAATCCGATAATACATAATTGTATTAAAATTTATACATTAGTAAGCCTCTATGGAATATTCCTTGGTTGAACAATGAATAATATTGAAAAATATAGTACATTTATTGAGCTATTATCTGATGCCATTTATTTTGGTATTCATCGTTTAATCATTAGGTTGGATTCTCAACTCGTAGTATTAAATTTAAATCATGTTTATTCAGTAACAAGTTCCACAATGTTAAGGATGTTTTTGCAAGTTCATATCTTGGAAAGATAATTTTATTACATTGAGTATCAACATATTCAAAGACATTTAAACACATTAACAGATGCATTGGATAATTATGTGTTAAATCACAACATTTGTAAAAGAAAAAAAAATAGTCATTCATACATTGTACAAAATAAGATGAGAAAATAGAAGTAGATTTCATTAGCCATAATGTTTGTAAAAAGTTTGGGTTTACAAAAAATCCATCCAAGAAATATGAGGCCTTGAGGCCTTTATTATCTGAACATGTCAATAGATCAAAAAATTAAATTTGTCCCTATGACTAACAACTAAGCAAAATGATCATGATAGCGAACTATAGCATGAGCCACTCGTCCTAACATATGACTAATCGGTCCATACACTCCCACTGTGTGCCTATGGTAACAGAGAGGTAAATCATCAATATCGATATATGGGATATCTAGTGTCAACCCTCTAAGTTATGCTCTATCTCAGTCAAAGCCTTTGCTACCTTAGGGTTCTATGCTATAGGAGTTGTCGATTGATCACCATGTTTTTCAAATTGATGCATCGTTGTCGGTGTAACTGGGTCCACATCTACATAAATATTTTAGATGATTAGTTTTGGATGTACAAAACAAAAACAAAAAATATAAAAAATATACAAAAAACCAAAATGATAATTTATTACCTATTTCACCCCATTTCATTCCTGTAGGGAGTGGGATGTATGAATCTCTAGTGTAGTCCATACCCGCATATGGGTAATACTCAATCATAATAATTTGGCGATCCATACATCTACAAAATGCAATATTATATCTAACAATTGGACCATCATCACCTCCATGACTATCCATCAACGTAACCCACTATAGCATGTGAGGATCTCATCATCCACTTGTCTCCATGGATACCCGTGGACAGAGAAGAGGAATTCTCTCCAAAGCAAATGACATAATTATGGTTCCATATCCAATTTTTTTCAGCTTGCCATTTTTCTCTCTAATGAGTTTCCCTTTGATCTTAGCAACAACTCCTTCACACCAGTTGAATGCAGTAGGATGTAAGCACTCTAATGAAATATGTATTTGGGATTTTTTAATCAATTGGAGAAAAACACTTCCACATAGTCTAGCAATAGTAAATGCGATGGTCATTAATGAATGTCTCTAAATGGGTTTAATATAAATTCTTCCATTACTGAGTTTGGAACTGGAAACACAATGATGGGCTAGATATGACTTTGTTGTTCCACCACCTGGTTTGCTTCCAAAATATGAAATATCAGTCCCATGACAAGAGAGCCCAATTAGGAAATATATATCATTGGAATATATGGTGAGCCTCTGATCTCCAATTAGAAAACATTGTTCTTGGACATTCCAATCTCTCACTAACTATGTTAGTAAATCCACTTGAGCTTACATGCCTGAAATCATGGAAAATTTGAGAAAACCATAATTTCTCAAATATTGCAATGTTGTAGGGTCATTCAAAGTCTCTACATCTTGGGATTCATGTTATTTCTCTCTCTCTTCAATTTTTTCACTTCAAAAAGCTTGAAAAAAATAATGAAAATTGATCAAAAAAATAATGTGAGACATTTTGCAAAAAATTGGAGCATGTTTATTATTTTTGAAAAACCTCGGTGCCTTGCATGGTCCCCTGTTAGAAACATATTAGATTTTCACAGTTCCATTTCAGAGGAACTGCGCAAATCAAATTTTTTAGTAGTGAAAAAAGGGCTAGGATGCACGGTCTCGATGAAGAAAGACTGCACACGCCGAGGGAAAAAATTTAAATGATGAAAACCATTTAAAAACACTAAAACATTGGTGAAATGTAAGATAAAAGCTACCAAAATGAAGAAAATGGAATGATCTCCTACCTGGAGAAAATAGTTCATGAAATGGTCAACTAGTTTGATCACAATTTGATTGTGAAGTTTAGGGTGAAAATGCACTCTCAAAAGCTCCCAATGGTTAAAAACACAAATGGTAAAGAAATGTTTACTTTTTGAACTTTTATAAGCAAAATTGGCCTATTTAAATAATATTTTTTTCTTTAGCTTCTAAAAATTCAAATTTTTAACGTGTTTTACTATTTATTGACCAGTTATGATAATCTTTGAGTTTAAATGTGCACTTTACAGGTTTAATTACGAAAATAGATCATTTTAGCAATGAGTAAAATTGAATCACTTTTTTGGGCTCTTGAAAATTAGGAAAAAGCGAAACACTTGAGCTACCTTTAAGCTATTTTCTAACTCTCGAAATGTGAAAACATTGCTGAGTATACTTGTTTGTTTCAACTCGTTAAAGAAAACGAAAAAAGTCTTCTTGATATAATTTTACCCCATTTACGGATCATGTGGAGTATTTACGAAAAAGGTATACTTTGACTGATCATGGTCAAAATAGTTCTCTCCTACATTATTTTACCCTTTTCTGAGCTTGAGAGATTAAATTTATGAAAAATGACATTTCAGAGTTTCCTTATGTTTTTCTCCTGGCTCCCTAAAAACGAAAAACCTCGAGCTTTACTTTATCCGAGCTCATTAAGATTTCACATAGAAATAAATACATGATTTTTATTTTTGTGTCTTTTCAGACTCTATAAATATGAAAATGACATTGATTTACCCCTTCACTGGACTCATAAAAATAAAATAGTAAAGCACTCGCCAATCATGACAAGACCGAACCACTCCTTCCTAGGGTTTGTTAAAAATAATTCGAAGGGCACATCCGAAGGATGAGATTACAGGACAAGCATATGTTATCCTCCTCGAGCTTGCATAGAAATAAAGAGGTACTTGTCAATAATGGTGGGGAGGAATTGGAAAGAAACAATTTTTTTTTGTATTACATAAGATAGTATGTTTCTCTTGAACATGACACTCTGTCACCTTTGTGTATGGGTTGGGAAACCCATTTGTCTCTCAATTAATCATACCTCATTGAAATTATTCAGTTTGGTTTTGGGTTTTATTTTTTAGACAAATTTTTCCAAGTCAAAATTTCATGTTGCCGATATGTTCAATAGAAGTTCAACCTCAGTCAAAATTACCTTGAAATTCATAGCCTTCAATCACGTCTTCCATCCCTGAGTTAGTCTTGAATTAATTCAATTTTTTTCTTCAAAAATTGACACGTGTTTCGTGTTGTAGGCCCTTCTATGACAGATCATTTCCTATCGACTTCATATCATTATCTAAGAAGTTGATATAGAAACCTCCTTTATTACCTTGGATCTTGTATGCCTTAATGGCAGATTTTTTTCTTTTAACAAAAGGTTCTCATCATTGAACTTCGATCAAATTATTCTATGATTATTCAACTTCAAGACATTCAATCACACTTCATATATTGTGCTAGGGCACCTTGAGAACCATTTCCATTATTGGTGGTTTCTCTCGTGCTTGTTCACGGTTCACATCATTGACTGGTAATCAGATAGTTTCTACCATGTTTGACTTCGAAAAATTTACTCACATGGTTAGATTCATACTATGGATTGATAGAGATGAAGACCAAGACCCTAGATCCATTTTCATCCATCCAGGTTGTGTGGAGTTTTAAATATTCATGATTGTAAATATGGGTCCATATTTAATGGTTGTGTCCATACTATGTCTACTATTGACATGGATATTTGTATATTTCCATACTAATTATTTGAGATACTTTTTCTCTCAGTATGTAAATTCCTACCTTAGTGATGATTCTATGAAAATGTTGTATCATAATCCTTGATTTTTTGTTGCAGGTCTCCAACCATGGTCTCTAATTCAGAAAATTTCATGATAAAGCACTTCAATCCTCAGACTTCCTTTTTGACTTTTCACTTTAGGGGGGAATTTGTTACACTCCATTTTTCACCATTAGGAAAATGAATGCCATTATGGATCTCATGCTATATAATGAATGTGTCCCATACATTTCCTTGCAATGTTAGAAGAAAGAAAATACCAAATACAACAAGAATCCTAGATTACATTTCTTAAGAAACCTACTTTTAGGCACTTATGTGGTTTTCTAGCCAGTATCTGCGCATTTACAATTTCTACCATTGATTGTTGTGAAAATTTCTGCTCTGTCCTTCACTAAAAATTGCACAAATGATTTAACATGAGTAAAAATAAAAATTAATTTCTAGAAGCCTTGTTGGAAGAGTATTTCTCAAACAAAAGGCCTTGAGCCTCTACATACTTGGGCCTCAACCCTCTTTTCATGGAGAAAAATTCCTCCCTTTTTGGAACCCTAATCCTTCCTTTTGAGGATCTCATCCCTTGAGAAGAGGATCTCAAACCTCATGCTCTTGGCCTATAAATTCAACACAAACCAGGCGGATAAGGAGGACTTCTGAATGTAAATTTATTTTGTTGGAATAGGGATGGAAGGCCTATCATCTAAGAGGAGGATTGGAGACTTTTGGTAGGAGGATTACATCATTAAGAAAAAAATTTATTGCTTCTTCTTGTCAAAAAATTAATACAATCAAATATTTCTTTCCTAATTTCATTTGTCTCAATTTTATTTGCAAAATTCCTTGATATTTTGAATTATAATTGAATATGAGTTTAATATTATGATATATGCAATGTTGCAATTTTCATTTGTTTTTTATTTCATATTTTTCTACACTATGCTCTTATGCCTTGTTTGTTTTTGTTCATGTAGATCTCACTTCGAAACAATGAGGAAAGGATTTTGAAATCATTGGAAGGACTTCCATAGCCATTTCATAGAAAAGGTAAGAGGTTGTTGCATATCTCATATTTCATGTCATTAGTCAATTAAGGAAAGGTAGCAGTCACTTGTTTTGTTTGTTACTAGATCTCTTATGAATCTAGGGAGATCTCTCTTATCCGCAAGAGGGATTTATCCGCTATAAAAGTAACTAGACAATCTACTTAGAGAAGGAAAATTTCCAAGCAAAAGGCCTAACTAGAGATAAAATGAAGGATTCAATATATAGAATGAATTAAAACTCTTCTAAGCATCTATGGGATTGAATATGTAATGGATGATACAATGATGTTATCCCAGTCCAAATCAAATTCAAAACCAAGGGAATAAGGATGCTAAAATGTAAAAGCTAAAGGAAATAAAATTTGTAATCTAGGAAAGCAAGTTAAACTAAAGGATATCAAGTGCATTGTCCTTGGTCTATGATCATTCTGATTGTGTTTTGGCAAGCTTGATCTAGAATTTTTTTTTTTTTTTTTTGAGCTTGGTGGAAAGAAAATACCTCAAACACCAATACAATTGATGTTTGGATTGATTATAAGGGGTATTAAGGATAAATTGGTATCACTAGTATTACATAAATTTGAAGATAATCATTCAAAAAGTACAACTTAATTATCAAATTAAAGTGTTTTTCCACACTAGGGTAGGCCCAATGAGAAAATATAGTAGGATACCACTTTTGTTTTCACCTCTCAAGTGCTAATATTTATAGATCCATTGGATCAAGCCCAATATGGCAACAATATCACATTAGTTCTCTCCCCTAGAAACCTAGAGATTCTTGTGTAACACAAGATAACAAATATTGAGTAATTTTGGGCATGATATTGTACCTCACACCACACTAGAGAAGAAAAATAAGGGTGTTAGGCTTATAAATTGAAAAAGGTGTCTAGTGGAAAACTACCACGAATAATGGGCTCTCTTGATAAGACTCGATATTGGAGGGGTATCCTCTACTCGCTTTACTAAGCATCTTGATTGATCAAGGGTCTTATTACTTGGTTTAAACTGAGCTAGCCATAACATGGGATATAAATTTAACTACCCCTCCTTTTTATACCGTGTTAGAAAATGTGGTTGAGGTCAAACCCTAGGGTGATTAAACCCTAATAAGGCCTCCTACTAGAAAATAAAATAGATAATTGTTTTTTTATCTTACATCCAATATCATACAAGTACGCGAGGAAATAGGATATAAATCCAAAAAATATGGGATTTACAACAATGTGCTAGTGAAAAAACCATGATAGACAAAGTTTTTTTAGAGCACCAAAATCAGATGTTATCTAAGCTATATAAAAAGAAAAGAAAAAGACAATAATTTTCCCTGCACTAGATATGTTATTAGTTTAAGGGTTTCAATTCTTCTCACAAAAATTGCTAAATGCCTGAAAATGTGTTAGTTCTAGCATAGATTCAATACTTTTGTTAAAAACAAATCAAAAGGAATGCAAAAGAAATCTAGAAAAAAATGCATAAACAACAAAATTAAGTGCATAATGGAAAACAAAAGTGCCAAGATGCCTAATAAAAACATATTTTTACCTTATTTATGCGTAAAAATTCCTAATAGAATAATAACAAAACCTAACAGAAGCATGTCTATGTATATGAGGTTGAAAACATATAGAAATATAATCATGTCTTATAGCTTATGTGGACTTTGTGAAGTGATCCTTCTGGTTGTTGTGGTAATAGGAGGAGATGTCCATCTCGATTTAAATGTATAAAACTATGAATATATTTTATAATATCCACATATTAGTCTAAAGCTATAATTTTCTTGTGTGTCAAATTTGTTTTGTCAGTTAGTTTTATTATCGTTTTCATTGTTATCCTCAAAGGAGGATGTTCAGGTGTTTGATATACTTAGATTAATACATGGGAAGAATCCCCATTCTGATTTTGGTATCCATTTTTTTTCTTTCAAGACCTTATAATAGACATCAAGAGCTTGTGAAAAAGTAAGTGATATCCTAAAAACATACTAACTAATGTGTTCCACAGGGACGCAACACCCAGGGTGGGGTGCACACACCCCACACTTCCTACACACCCGACACATGGGGACGCATGGGGAAATATTTCCCCACATCCCCCTTTTGGGGAGATGTGGGGATATGCAAGCGAAAATTTTCCATAGTGTGAGGGATGCAACTCCCAAAAAGGGGTACTTTTGGGCGCACCCTCCTCAAAAGGGGGACACCCAAAAGCACCCTTTTGAGGGTGGATTCCCACAAGCACCCCTTTTGAGTTTCAACTATTTTTTTGTGGTGAAGCCTAGTAATGAAGACTATGGCCCTATTATTGCTATGCAATTCATGGTAATGTTAAATTATTAAAGTAATAGTGGCATTCTCCTTTATCTTTAATTTTCATCATCTTCCTTAAATTTTTAACATTACCATGAAATGACTCATGATATTTGAGAGTGGTTCCGAACTCATTGGATTTCATATGGATAATTTAGAATTTTATATCTCACTCAAAATCTAGTAAACTTAACAAATTTTCAGAATTCCAGGATTGGGGGGATTGCAACAGTTCCATTGGATTTTATCATGTACATGGGTATGGAAATAGTATTAAATAAAGAGAACCAAGCTCTCTAGGTACCTTTATGTTAGTGGCATTGGTTTTCGAACTCCTTTATCATTACCCTGCTAAAAATACCCCTATCACTCAAACAAAATCTCAACTTGAAATGCTACATTTTTTCTATCTTATTTTAATGCTTAGAGGGTGGAATCTATGAAGAAGATCCAAAACTAGGTAATGATTTTGATTATATGTTGGTATTTGTTGTAGCATGATTTTTTTGGATACTAGAGGTCATATAGAGCCTATTTTTTGATGTACTTTCTATTCATAGATGGATTGCACTAGGTGTTATTTTGGTTATGTGCACCCTTACATGCTACTTAAATGAGAACTTTTGCTTATTTTTGTATAAATGGTTTGGATTCATATGGGTGCACATAAATATGTGTGTGTGTGTGTGTGTTTCTCTAGAATTTGAATATTTTAGGTCTTTCTGGTCAATTAGTTTTTTAGTCTAGTTTTTTTACCAATTTTGATCCAGTTCCAACCAGTTCTTGGTTCGGATGGTTTTCCAATTTAATCACGTGTTTAGATATGATACCATTGGTATCTAATATAGTATATTTTTCTTAGTAATAATTATATTCTAGAATGATGAAGGATGAATTTAAATTTTAAATCGATTTTCATTCTAGAATGGTGAATGATGAATATGGATTAATGTATTTCATTATTGAATCTCGTGGTGTGTGCAACAAATTTTGAGTATGAATGATGTAAGTAACAATATGAACGATGAATATGGATCAATGTATTTCATTATTTAATTCAATTATGTGTGGATCAATATATATATTCGTTCATTATTGAATATGAATTTGAACACTCTCTCTCTCTCTCTCTCTCTCTCTCTCTCTCTCTCTCTCTCTCTCTCTATATATATATATATATATATATATATATATATATATATATATATATATATATATACCCTGACGTCTCCTCATCCCCCATACATTTCCCTAAAATTTTAAGGTGCTCCCACATGTCCCCTTGTGCGTCTCCTCACACCTGCGTCCCCTCCATCCTGAAGTCCTTGTGGAACATTGTGTTTTTGTTGTTTTGGTATTTTTCTTAATTTTCTTTGGATTTTTGGATATTTAAATTTTTTTGAATTTTCTGACTAGAAGATAAATCTAACTATTGATTGGGAAGTTTTTGGTATTTGTATGCTAATGGATGACAAAACCTAAAAGAGAAAAATGTGTATCTAGATATTGAGAATTAAAGAAAATATTTTGATGAGGATGGGGTTGAGATTGGAGCTAGGATAATGAGTCCAAGCCAATAGATGAGGGATGTGAAATACAACAACTTAATAGGAGCCAAATATATAATTGAATGTACTCACTAATAGGGATAACTAGGAAATCTATTTGGAGAAGGAAAACCTCCAAGAAAAAGGCCCAACTAGGGATAAAATGAGGGATGCAAGATATAGAATGAATTCAAACTCTTCTAAGCATCTATGGGATTTACTATGTAATGGATGATATGATGATGTTATCCTAGTCCAAAGTAAATTTAAAACCAAGGGAATAATGATGCTAAAATGTAAAATCTAAAGGAAATAAATTGATTAATCTAGAAAATAAAGTTAAAGTAAATGAGATCAAGTGTATTTCCCTTGGTCTATGATCTTTCTATTTGTGTTTTGGAAAATTTGATCTAATATATATATTTTTTAATTTCCTAAGTTTGATGGCAAGAAAATACTTCAATCACAAAGACAATGCATGTTTGGATTGATTAGAAAGGGTATTAAGGCTAAATTGGTGTCACTAGTATTATACAAATTTTAAGATAGTCATAAAACAAGTACATCTTAATTATTCAAATCAAGGTGTTTTTGCACACTAGGGCAGGCCCAATGAGAAAATATAGTAGGATACCACCTTTTTTTTCACCTCTCATGTGTTAATAGTTATAGCTTTTTTGTATCAAGCCCAATATGGAAACAATATCACCTTATTTCTCTCCCATAGAAACCAAAATATTATTGTGTAACACAAGACAAAACAAATTGATTAATTTTGGGAATGATATTATACATCACACCACACTAGAGAAGCAAAATAAGGGTCATAGGCTACTAAATTAAAAAAACTTGTCTAGTGGAAAACTACCACGAACAATGGTATCTCTTGATAAGACTCGATATTGGAGGGGTATCCTTTACTCTCTTCACCAAGCCTCTTGATTGATCGAGGGTCTTGCAGCTTGGTTTAAACTGAGCTAGCCACATCTTGGGATATAAATTTAATTACCCCTCCTTTTTATACCCTGCTATAAAATGTGGTTGAGGTCAAACCCTAGGGTGATGAAACCAAAATAATGCCTCCTACTAAAAAACATAAGAGAGAATTCAATGTTTCTCTTACACCCAATATTGTACAAGTATGCAAGGGCATATGATACACATCCAAAAAATATGGGAATTACTGTTATAAAATAAAAAAGGAAGAAATATTTTCTTATACTTGATAATTACTTGTGATATTCTTATGGTCTTATTAAATTTCTTGTATTCTTATTTTGTCTTAATTCATCAAGAAATTACCAAAAAATAACACAAGAATCAAGAACACAAGATATAGGCATACAGCCAGGGGAAAACCCCACACTAGGGGAAACCCCAATCAAGAATTATTCCTTTAATAGTTTTCCTGAGATAATCCAAGATTCTAAACTTAGACAAAGACTTCCTCCACATCAAGTCAACCCTCTCTTTGATGCGGAATTTTTACCTTACAGTACCAGCAGTAGCAGTAGTAGCATTTATCTTTGACGTCACAACTTCGATCTTGATGCAATGACTTCAATCTTGGAACAACACTTTCACTTGAAGTAGAAAAAACTCGCAGCATCAACTTTGAATTAGTAGTGGAAACTTTGATCTGGAAATGACTAGAAGCGACTAGTAGCAACCACTTCTATTTTGCAGTAAAAAATTAGGTCTCCCTATATAACCCATATGTCTAAGAGATATATTCCTTAAAACTTAAATTTTGAAAAAATATTACTTCTTCTCTAGCCTCACACTTATTTTATCCCTCCTTATCTTACTTCACCTTCTTGATATCGAACTAGTGTAAGTGAGTGAGCTCCAAATGAATTCGAACTTCTTCTATATATAGGTTTCTAGTGGGGTCAAATTGCCTAGATTGAGGCCAACTTGATCTCCTTGAGGCGGATTTGGTGTGGAGTTGACATAATTCATTTTTTACTAAAAAATAATCCTTTTTACATGATTCAAATGCCCAATAAGGGTCTCTTTAAATGTAAAATGACTCTATTGACTCAAAATAAATCCTAGAAGTATTCAATTGGGACTTTGACCTAAAAGCATGATGACCCAAGCATGAAACCAATGCCTTAATAATTCATAATAATAATAATAAAATTTTATTTTCATTCTTTTGATAAGTATATTACATAATGACTCAAATACATTTATGAAGACTGATCCTAGTTACATTCTTCAACACTCCCTCTTAACTAGGGAGGTATTCATGAAAAGTAAAAGGAAGATCTCAAACTATATGAACTATGAATTGTAGAAATTATAAAAACATATGTATATCAATGGATTCAATCTGATCATGCAATATGCTAAAGTAAGATATTGAATCCTTCTACAATTTAATTGCAGAAAATAAACACAATCACCAATCACAACAAGTGCAGAAAGAATCAAATCAAACCACAACACAGACAATTTCCCCGGGAAAGCTTACTACTCAAAACCCCTCTATCATATTTTGTATATTCCATAAGGAATCATGAAACAATTACAATGCATTCTTCTCACAAGAGTCTCTTGCACTCTCACAACTATCTCACACTGATCCAGAAAAAATCGGGCCAACACTTAGCCAATTCTCAGCCTATATTCAGCATGCTTTGCTCACGCAATTCCTGATGAATGCAATCCCTATTATTTAGGAATTTCAGCCTTCCTCAACTACGTAGAGTATCATGGGCATCTTGTGGTGTTTTAACTGCATCTAGGTAGGCTTCTAATATCACAAATGATAGTTAAATTCCCTTTAAATTTGTATCAATTGGGTCTCCACTGGAACTGAAATGCATGGATCTATTAATAGTAAATCATAAGTTGCATGGAAGATCATTGCATGTGAATTAAATATGATTTAATTCACTTGATCTCTCACTAGTGCAACAAACAGTTACAACTAGTCGAATTGACTTTAACTCACTTAATTGAGTTAATTGATTTCTCATGCACTTAACTGCAACTTGAAATATAAAACACATAGAATCACTATGTATGCCTCAACAACCACCCTCAACTCAAAATTCATGAGCTAACTGAGTTTATAACACTCAGTTAAGTATTACAAGTGATCATGAGATAATATTACATTTTATTGTCCAATTTAATTAAGGGATAATTAAATTTGACACATATCCAATTTATTAAATAAATTGAATTTCACAGTAATGTATCACTAGGACCCATCACTACGCGACATGTGGTCCCACACTAGTGTAGGTGTTGTTGTGTTGCTTCTGGATGCCAATTATATTATTTCTTGTTGCAAACTTCAACACTCCCTCTCAACAAGAAAGGAATGCCCTGTCATGCGCACATGCACCTCTTACATGCACCATGCAAATCTTGCATGCAACATTTATCTAGTGTTTCTCGCACATGCAACTCTTGCATGCAAAACTTTGCTAGTGTTTCTCGCAAATGAAACTTTTGCATGCAACACTTATGAAACTGAATAGCCTCCAAAAAATTGAATCAATATAATGCATCTGTCATCAGAGTCTTCTGATTACTGGTACCTACTACACATTTCTACTAGAGTCTCTGTGCCAATGACATCTGCATCCATGCACTCTGCACTACTGCCAACTCTGATCTGCACCTAGTATCTGACACCTGTCACTCAGATTTTTGTCCTCTTGACATCTGACTACATCAATCTAACAAATCTCGCTACTGATGTACTGTGGGCTCCTCGTAGCCAGGATCGATCCATGAGACGCACCATCTCTAGGACCCTGCCCCAATATCTCTTGGGATCAATTATATTCATTTCACCACCTCACACCTGGAGGTATAACTACATGCAGTCCCTCTGTCCATCTGGCTCGAAATTTCTCTACTTGAGTGGTTTCTGCCACTCCATGATCCTCCACATGTGGCTGCTCCACATCTTGAGGTTCATTCTTTGGAACCAAGAGTTCCTCATCTTCATGCAAATCAATCTCCCTCTCAAGGGACAATTGCACGGCTTTCTCACACTTCCCCATGGTACATCCCTTGCATGTGTCTATCTGCGCAAGAGTACCATTTTGAAGCTCTATAGAAATCTGTTGCATGGCCTTCAAAGCTTCGTGGTGTAGATGGCCCAATCTCCTGTGCCATAACTCACCCTCATCCCAGCTCACCACTTTGTCCACATTACCCATCAATGTTGCACAACCATCTACATAGAGATTCTTCACACAAATCCCAATCTTCTTGGCTTGTCCTGTTGCTTTGTGTCGAAGGAAATATTTTCCTTCACTGAAAGCAACATCATAGCCTCTATCCTTCAACATTGCGACTGAAAATAAATTTTTCTTCAAGCTTGATAAATGCATTACATCTTTTGATAAAAATGGTTTACCTAACTATCTTTGGAAAGTAACTGTACCAATCCCAGTAGCATTATACCTTCCGTCATCACACATTTTGATATGCATCTGGAGGTCCTTCTCCTCCAAGCTACTGAAAAGTTCTTTGTTTCCCGTCATGTGGAAAGATGCACCACTATCCAAGTACCGCCCTTATCCCATCACACTTGACACCATGCATGCAATCAGCGAGAATTCCAACTCAAATTGTGAGGCCAAAGCCTCCCTAGTTGTAGATCTTGAAGCCTTCTTGTTCTTCTTCTTTTGTGGACAATTAGTGGCAGTGAAAACACTTCATTTTGGAAATTTCCCACTCATTTCCTTCGTCATCGGTCTCAGATTTAAAATAAGATTTATTTCCCTTCCCCTTCTTCACCCTACCAGCCAAGGCGCAATTTTCTTCATCATATTCCTTAGATGAAGATCCATCCCTGGTATTCCACGTGAATTCCTTTTGCACCAAATATGACCAAAGTCATTCCTAATCTGGAAGCTTCTCCCTCCCATTGACAAAGTCCTGGTAACTATGCCAACTCTTGGGAAGGCCTAGAAGAGCTAGGCTCAAAAATTCATCATCCACGACAGTAATTACGATGCTCCCAATATCATCCCGACATTGGACAAACTTTTTTGAATATATCAGAATAGTGTTGCCTTTCTCCATTTTGATTTTCCTGATATTTTCATTCAGTGCCAATTTTCTATGATCATTTCTACTTTGAAACAGATCTATCAAAGGCTTCCACATTGCATATGGAGTCACTTTGCCATGGATACTTGAGACAATGTGGTCTCATACTCCCTCCAGTAAGATCCTCCTCTCCCTTGCAACCTTCTTTTTCCAAGCATCAAGATTTACAAAATTTGCTACAGTGGGTTTGGGAACATCATTATCAATGAATTATTTCAACCCATTGTCCTCCAATACTTCCTCCATCCTGTCTTTCCACGCAATATAGTTAGAGCTTCCCTCGAGTGCATACTCCAATCTCAGGCCATTGAAATCCATTTTGATCCTGATTCGTTTGTTGTGCCAAGAATACTTTTGCAAATTATAAATCTATTAAATAAAAACTTAGATTCTCCTCCACTATATTGATTTCCTATGCTCTGATACCATCCATAAATTATACAAACATATGTTTTTCAATGGATTCAATCTGATCATGAAATATGCTAAAGAAAGATACTGAATCCTTATACAAATTAATTGCAGAAAATAAACATAATCATCAATCACAACAAGTGCAGAAGGAATCAAATCAAACCACAACACAAATAATTTCTTAGGAAATATTTCTGCTCAAAACCCCTCTATCATATATTGTATATTCCACAAGGAATCATGAAATAATTACAATGCACTCTTCTCACCAGAGTCTCCTGCACTCTCACAATTGTCTCACACTGATCCAAAAAAAATAAGGCCAACACTTAGCCAATTCTCAGCCTATCTTCAGCTCGCCTTTCTCACGCAATTCCTAATTAATTAAATCCATATTCTTTATGAAATTCAGCCTTCCTCAACTACGCAGAGTATCATGGGTATACTGTGGTGTTTTAACTGCATATGGACAACCTTCTAATATCAAAACTGATAGTTAACTTCCCTTTAACATTTGTCTCAACTGGGTCTCCACTAGAACTGACATGCTTGCAAATATTAATAGTAAATCATCAGTTGCATGGCATATCACTACATGTGAATTAAATCTAATTTAATTCACTTGATCTCTCACTAGTTCAACAAACAATTACAACTAGTCCAACTGGCTTTAACTCACTTAATTGAGTTAACTGATTTCTCATGCACTTAACTAAAACTTGAAATCTAAAACAAATAGAATCACTCTACATGCCTCACCAACCACCCTAAACTCGAAATTCATGAGCTAACTGAGTTTATCAGACTTAGTTAACTATTACAAGTGATCATGAGATAAGATTACATTTTATTGTCCAATTTAATTAAGAGATAATTAAATTTGACACATATCCAATTTATTAAATGAATTTAATTTCACACTAATGTATTGCTAGGACCCATCAGTACACGACTTGTGGTCCCACACTAGTGTAGGTGTTGTTGTGTTGCTTCTGGATGCCAATTTCACTGTTTCTTGTTGCAAACTTCAATACTCCCTCTCATCAAGAAAGGAATGTCCTTGCATGTGCACATGCACCTCTTACATGCGACATGCAAATCTTGCATGCGACATGAAACTCTTGCATGAAACACTTCTCTAGTGTTTCTCACACATGCAACACTTCGCTATTGTTTCTCGCTCATGCAACTTTTTCATGCAACACTACTAAAACTGAATAGCCTCCAAACAACTAAATCCATATAATGCATATGTCATCAAAGTATTCTGATTGATGTTACCTACTGCACATGTCTACTAGACTTTGTGCCGTTGATATCTGCTTCCATGTACTCTGCACTGATTCGAACTCTGATCTGCACTCCAGTTTCCAACACCTGTCACTCTGATTTTTGTCCTCCTGACATCTGATTGCATCAATCTAACAGATCCTGATACTAGTGTACTGTGGGCTCCTCTTATCCAGGTTCGATCCATGAGACGCACCATCTCTAGGACCCCACCCAAATTTCTTCTTGGGATCAATTCTATATATAGCCCCACCTCACTCCTACAGGTATAGATGCATGCACTCCCTTTTCCCATCTAGCTCGAAATTTCTTTGCTTGAGTGGTTTCTGCCACTCCATGATCCTCCACATGTGGCTGCTCCACATCTTGAGTTTCATTCTTTGGAACCAAGAGTTTATCTTCTGCATGCAAATCGATCTCCTTCTCAAGGGAAAATTACACGACTTTCTCACACTTCCCCATGATACATCCCTTACATGTGTCTATCTATGCAAGAGTACCCTTTTGAAGCTCCGTAGAAATCTGTTGCATGACCTTCAAAGCTCCATGGTGTAGATGGCCCAATATCCCGGCTCACCACTTTTTCTGCCTTACCCATCAATTTTGCGCAAAAATATACATAGATATTTTTCACATGAATCCCAAACTTCTTGGCTTGTCTTGTTGCTTTGTGTCGAAGGAAATAATTTCCTTCACTGAAAACAAAAACATAGCCTCTATCCTCCAACATTGTGACTGAAACTAAATTTTTCTTCAAGCCTGGTACATGCATTACATATTTTAATAAAAATGGTTTACCTGACTGTCTCTAGAAGGTAACTGTACCAGTCCCCGTAGCGCTATACCTTCTATCGTCAGTGCTCGTCACCCATTTAGATATGCATTTGGAGGTCCTTCTCCTCCAAGCTAATGAAAATTTATTTATTTCCTGTAATGTGGAAAGATGCACCACTATCCAAGTACCACCATGATCCCATCGCACTTGACACTGTGCATGCAATCAGCGAGAAGTCCAACTAAAATTGCAAGGTGAAAGCCTCACTAGCTATAGGTCCTGAAGCCTTCTTGTTCTTATTCTTTTGTGGACAATTAGTGGCATAATGTCCATGCTTGTGACAGTGAAACCATCTGTGTTTGTTTATGTGTGTGTGTGTGTGTGGGTGGTTGGGTGTGGGTGTGTGTATGTGTGTGTGTGCACGTGTGCGTGTGTGTGTTTGCTCACGCACATGTGTGTGTGTGTGTGTGTGTGTGTGTGTGTGTGTGTGTTCATCTATGCTTAGGAACTTCATTTGTTTGGTTGTATAATTTTTCGGTCTCCCTCATTCATGCCTCTCAATGCTACCCTCCAACCATTATTCTAAGTGAACCCCATCTCCATGGTCTGATAATTGTACCAATTCCTCCCTATAGTGGTAAGCCATTGGAAACCCAAAATCACATTAGTTTCAGAAAAAAATTATCACATAGAAATCATTAATCATGTTGCAATTTCCTATCTTTAATTCTTATCTTGGAACCTTTCTGTTGCATTTCATGTTTATCCTATTGGTCATATCCACATTAAAACCTCCAAAGTCCCTTTTAGGGATGCCTCTCCTAGTTAGAGATGATGAATCGATAAAATTTTAGGTTGACTCACTGTCAATTAAGATAGTTACATTATACCCTTGTATGATTCCTCTAACTCTTCCTGAAAGTGTGGCTATGGTGCCACCTCTGGTTTCCAACTGTGGCGGCTCCAATTTGGAACTTCTAAAATCCTCACCCTATATCAACCTTACCTCTTCCTTCTCATCACTCCTAGAAATTACCTTGATGTGATTCACCTTACGCTTTCTCTTTCATATGTTTCATGATTCCAAGGTTATATACAACTAAAATAGAGATCCTTTCTCCTTCACTCATTTCAAATTTCTCCATCTAATATACTTCACTTGACTTCCTCTTTATATAAGGGCTTCTTATCCTTAATATGTTGAGGAAGAGATGGTTTGGAAGGTGCTTTACTTTTAGACACCACATCCTCCATATCTCTTGTACTAATAATGACATCCTACATTTACCTTGCCTTGAAGGCCTTAAACCACCCCCATAGACATTCGACTAATCCCTATATGAAGAACATGACTAACCTACTTTCTAAAACGTTCACCATAACTGATATATGTTGGAAGTTAGAGATATATGAATCTGGAGTGTCTATCTACTTGAGTTGAGCTATTTCTCATAAAGGAATCTTCGGGTTATTCTTTTTGAACCAATAAATCAACCTATGTGTGAACTCTAGGTAGGATTTGATGTTAGAATGGCCCAAGGTAGTGAACCCATGGTACCACCACTCATGTGCTTCACCTCCTAGATGTATATTAACATAATATATGGCCTTCTTCTCACTCATAAGGTTCAATTGGAAGTATGTATCCAAGTTTTGAACCCATGCCCTAGTTGTACAACTAGATGTCCCATTAAAAATGGGAAGAGTTATTTTTTTTCCTTTTTTGGAAGATCATAGTTCTTCCATCCTCGTCCATGTTTTTTTTTTCTAAGTTAGACTATCTATATTATATTATACAAAGAAAAATATTACAATTCTCGTCCTCCAGACTTGGCAAGCCAAATCTGGAGGGAAGTATCAAGAGTTTGAAGCCAGAATACGGACTGCCCCAACTGGGGAAACCAGTCCACCAGTAGAAAAAAATAAATGTTGCCCGGAATGGGAAACCAGCATATACAGTAGCAAAATTTAAAATGAAGCCAAAAATCAAAGTCTTCCAAAACATGTTTGAACTAGAAAACACTACGAAAAAACTAGAAAGATAGATGAGCACCCTGCAAATGAAACTAGTGTGGACCTTAATTCTTCTTGTCGGAGTTGGGGTCTTCCTCCTTGATCCTACAAACATAGAAAGATTCATCATCCTCCTTGCTCAACACGTGGCTAGTGGCTTGAGGTCGTGGCGACACTGGAGAGTCTGGACGTTTGGAGGTGACAACAAGTTGACTGGTGTCCTCATTCTTATCTCCTGCATCGCTATTTGAGCTTCGACCATCGCTGGAACCTGAGTTATTTTTGGTGCAATGGCTGCTGCTAGAGGTGCTCTACACAGGGAGAGATTTCATCTTGCAAGGGATAAAGTTCGGCTCTGGCGGGATGGTTGATTTTCGCGATCGCTTTTTGGGGCAAATGCTTGAGGAAGCCGGAGGGGAAACAGGGAGTTGCAAGGATAATTGAGCAGAAATATTTACAAGGTCAAGCCTGCTCGGCTCCTCCCAACCCACAAAAAGATTCAGTTCCCTACCCATGGCATGTGATAGAGATGGTATGGAGGGAGATGGTATGGAGGGGAGGATGCGGCCTCCAGCTCTTCGACACCGAATATGGTGATGCCTTGGCATGACTGTCGAAGGAACAAAAGTGCAAGATAGGGAGGGTGCGCTCGACAGCATAGGAGAGGAGCCACCACCTGAGAACATCGTGGGAAGGTTGAGGTAGGGATGAGAAGGGTCAAGAACCATAGGCTGCAAGAAAGAATGGGAGGCATGCACATATAATATAAGTGAGAGCCAAATGGAGGCCGAATGAGCGCAGGTAGTAGGCTTAATAGCCATGGTGACCGAATCGAGAGCCCTTAATGCTCTGCAACAAGAGGACGTCATATTTAAGGTGGCAGAGTGAGGATTTAAGGCAGGTTCACTCAGGCATTTAACTCTGGGCTGGTGACCACGTGAAAGCATGTGGGATGGACAATTGTCCTACCACATGGCGCCCATGTGGCCCCTCGGATCATTGCAAGGAATTCGCATCTGGGTCCATCCCCATCCATGTTATCTAGGCCTACCACTATATTTAATGGTGAAAATTTCCTTAAAGAACATAACTGCATGAAAATATTTCTCCAATGATTGATATTATTTTAAATATTCATCAAAAGTCTCAACCTTTTGCTATGTCCTTAGATTATTCCCTAGTTATTCCTCCAAAAAAATTGGTAGGATTTTTCTGTGTTATTATGTCAAGTGAAAACAAGTGATATTGGGCTAAGTTGGAAGTGTTTCTTTCCTTAGAATGTTTCCCATTATGGCCATTTGATCTCTCGATGCCATTAATTTTGTTATTCTATTGATTCGTGTGCAAGCTTTCTAATGATTAAGTGATTAATTGCACCAATTATTTCTACCCATGTACCAACTCCTATTGTCCCCTAGCTAAGTCTCTCAAGGTATGCATGATGTTAGGGTCCCGTGATTTCGCTGATTGGCAAGCCAAATGACAGTGTAACATCAAACCAAGCTTTGGAGCTCAAGGACCTAGCCTTCATGGACTCAAAGAGGGCTCTCTCTATATGTGTAAGGGATATTTGTGTGTTTGCTTATTGTGTTCTGATTTTAGGCTAGTTTTGAAGTATGTTTTTGGTTTTGGTTTTTTAAGTTGTGAGGGATGAAACTGATCAAAGATATAAGATAAGTAAAAAGATGTCAGATCAACTGGGCTATGGGGTCGAAAAGGTCAAGAAAGCTATCAGACGGTGATACAAGGTTGTTGAATGGCCAATTTGATTTCAAGGTAGAAAATATCTTTGGGAAAAATGGAGTAAATGGACATCAAGTTTGTGAACAACAAAGAGTTTCAAGCATAACTAGTTCAATAGACAACATAAACATGGTAGGGAAAACCATTAATCATGAAAAATGTAACTATAAGCTAATCAATACATAAACATTCAAGCCATGCATAAAAGTATAAGACCCTCTAACTTTGGGAAATGGCTATCAGACTTTGGGGAAAACACTTAAGAAAGACAAACAACTTAACTTACTATGCCAGAATGCCTAAACACAACACTTCAAGTTATTGGGCACTTTGAACAACAAGATTTGCATAGTTTTAGGCAAAGGGCTAGATCGAAACTAGGCCTCCTTGGTTCAAACAAAATGATAATCTAATCAGTCAAAGAGAAATTTCATGGATGGAACTATAGCTAGCCATAGGTAAGCAGGGCGTACCATAAGTCATACTTAGCATGCATAGAACTATGAATGAAACAAGTAACAATATCCTAATTATTAAAGAGCAGTCAAGAATTCTTTAATGTTACTTAGGAAGAAGAAAACAAAGAAGCTATGAAGAAACATGAAATTGAGGTGCCTCCATGGGCATATCTCAAATTTTTTCTCTACTGATCTATAGCAAGCAAGAAAGATGTATTCATGAATGAAAACTAGAAGACAACAACAAAGCAAGAGACACTATACCATTCTACCAAGTCATGGAATCCAACAACAATCCTTCTTCATTCATCCAAGAGCATCCAAGCGGCAATCCAAAACCATAAGAAAAGTATTTCTTCCAAAGCTTATATGACCATATATTGCTTCTCTTCTCAAGTTCTGCCTTGTTTTACAATGAAAGCCTTTGGAATATATAGGCCAAAGTGAGGAAAACCTCATGGTTCAACTTGCCATCCTATTGGCCTAATCAAAATATCTAAACTTGTCCTTGAGGCTTTGCAAAGCCCAAGGCACAAAATATCTCATAAAATATCTAGAAAATGATAAAAAAGGAAAAATAATTGACTTTGCATCATTTTTCATGTGCAAAAATAGCTAAACGCACATGAGGAAATATCATTTTTTAAAGGTTCAAAAACTACAAAAATACTCAACATTTACATCAGCAAAAGGTCCCCTGACTTTCCGGAAACATTTGGCAGCCTTTCGGATGTCAAAAAGAGGCTCATGATAGCTCGTTGGAAAGCTCTGAGTATCTAATTTCTGGAGCAACTGAAATTTTCCCAATCTGATGCCTGGAAGTCTTCCAAAACTGAACCTGTGTGTAAAAAACCAAAAATCACAGTTTGCTGATAGACCGGGCAGAGTGTGCAAAAAGCGAGCATTTTTCGCCATTTTGGGGGATCAAATGATCTCCAAATGTCTTGAAAATCGCTGAGATTATGATCCTGAAATTATGGCATCCAATGATACCATTTTCCTCCTTTGACGATCCCCCAAACTGAAATGGCGAATTTCATGAGTTTTGACCAAAAACTCAAAAATGCCAAAAACCCAAAACATGTCAAAATTTGCCCAAAATCGGTGTGTATGACCCTCAAGGGTTATTAGCAATATTTTCTGAAGCAGAAGCCAAAATATGAAGTCCTGATGTGTCTTTTTTCACTTTCCGTGCCGGGCGCTTCCCTTTAGCCTCCTTTAGCTTTTCTTGGGTAACCTTTAACTTGCGACGGGCAAACTGATTTAACTTCTTGTAATGCCTCGTCATTCTCCTTTGCAGCTCTAGATCCCTGTTTCTTCAGAAGGTTGCCTTTCCCAGCCTTTGTAAAAGTGAATACATAGTCAACAAGGACAAACACAGTCAAAGTGACTTTCCTGTGTAAGGGTACCCAGCTTTGGTGTTTTGAGGCAATAGGACAGCCTTGTCTTTTTTAGAGGAAGGAAAAACCAAAAGCCTTTCTAATTCAAAAACACTGATCTTGTCTTTTACACAACACACAAAATAAACTTTCAAAAGGACAAAAGCGTTCATTTAACAATCACTGTGTGTTGAAAGTAGACTTACTATTTCACCCTTTCAAGATCCTGTGTTTCTTCTTTCGTTACTGTTTGAGGGCAGTTTATGAGGTTTTGAATCATCAATAGGGACCTACCACCTTTTCCATGTTTACTGCTAGTCAATCACAGCCATTCCAAACCCGGAACTTTAAACAAGAAGAATAACTCTTTTTTATATTGTATTCAATCATGCACATAGCTGACAGAGTTTTAACTTTTTCTTATCACAGCAGGGTTAGCTTCAAAGTTTTGACAAAGCCTTCTTCAAACCAAAATCTGTCTCAGCATGTCAACTCACTGTTTGATAAGGCAACAATGGTTTTGAGTGTTGTGGAAAATGCCTCTTTTGGTATAAGACTCATGTCCCTTCCAAACAATACCTTTCCACTTGGTATGCAACTCAACAAGTAAACTTCAAGAAAAAAATCACAGTCAATAAAGATACACAGTCAAAATGATGTTTTCTGTGTTTTGTGGTAAGGTCACCTTGCCTTTTGGTATTTTGAGGACAACAGTATAACCTTGTATTTCAGAAAAAGGCAAAAAGACCACAATATTCTTAGTTCAAGACACTATTCTTCTTTGTAGGCCACTTAAACAATGGATTCAACGCCATTACACAGTCAATCAAAGTGTATCTACATATTCAAAGGTTACTGTGTTTATAAGATGAGGTGACAGAGATTGTAATGTTTGTTGTGAGCTTAAAGACCCGTGGCATTCAATAACAAAACTCCTCTCAAACAAAAAATTGCCTTCTTTACACTCCACTGTCTCTCATTTTCAGTTTGACAACACCTCTGAATGTAGATGGTAGCTTTACTTACTGGCTAGGTTTTATGGAATAGAAATTCAAGACACTGTTTATGTCTTTTCAACACCCATAAGAGACTCTTTAAAGGTCAAAGAAGCTCATATAACAACCACTGTTGTTTGAACATAGGCCTACTATTTCACCCCTTAAACACCTTGTCTCTCCTTTCTACTGTCTTCAATAATGCACATAGCTGACAGATTTAAACTTTGTTTCATCACAGTAGTGGTAACTTTTCAAAAGTTTGACAAAGCTTTCAACTAATGGGCATATTTCTAGTTTAAACATGAAACATATCCTTGACTCACACCGGAACATTCATTTTTTAACCATCATTTGGTCTTGGAAAAACGTAGCATTATTCACCCTTTAGAAATTTGACAATAGAAATGAGGCATCATAGAATACCTTGAAAATTTGATGGCAGTCCTTACTTGACTGGTTGAGCAGCTCTGGAAAGAGTTTTTTGAAGTTTTTTGGTGACTTTTTTGACTCATGCTACAGGTGCGTCGTGCGTTTCTACAGGCACGCCATGCATCAATACTAACCCTTTGTATTTTATCTCCCAAACGCGTCGCGCATCCTTTCAAATGCGTCGCGCAAATTTGCAGCATTTTGTGAAGGCCTTCCCGGTGTCAGAATTAGGCGTGAGATGGCTCGTTGGAAATATGTGGAAGTATACTTTCTAGAAAAACTTGAATGTTTTCATTTGGGGTCCATTTGGTGGTTCAAAAATTCATTTTCCCAAAACTTGTCAAAACTGGTGAATCCTGGTGCAGAAATGCATAGTGTTGTTTGTAAGCCACTTTTGGATGCCTTCCCGATGTCATAATTGGGCCCGAGATGGCTCTTTGGAAATATATGGAAGCCTTATTTCCAAATATGCTTTATTTGTTTCATTTGGTGTCCATTTTGGTGTTCAAAAACTGATTGTCCCATCACTGGTCAAAAATAGTGAATGCTGGTGCAGAAAAACATAGCGTTGATTGCAAGCTACTTTTGGATACCTTCCTATTGTTGGAATTTGGCCCGAGATGGCTCGTAGGAAATATATGGAAGTCTAATTTCCATAAAAATTTTAATTTTTTCATTTGGAGTCCATTTGGTTGTTCAAAATCTGACTTTCCCATCACTGGTAAAAATGGTAAATCCTGACGCAGAACTTCTCCCGTAACATTTGTATTTTTTAAATTTCTCACAAACCATGATAGATGTGTAGAAACTGAAGGAGGTTTTTATTCTTGAACCTATGAGTAACAAAAACCTCTCTCACTTTTGTAAATTTAATCTCTGTTTGGTCAGAAACACATTTTGAAACAAAATGACCAGGCGCTCCTTAATCCTAATTTTACTGTGGCAGAGGTATCATGATTCAACAGGCATGCACATTTTACTATCCCTTTGTATCTGTTGTGATGAGATATTTGAAATAAATTCCCTCATGAATAGGAAGAAAGAGTACCCTTTGAAAAATAATTATCATCATTAACCTGTGCCATGACCTGTCCCTTAATCATTGTTCAACTCTATTTTGTTTGAGCTCTAGACTGTCTTTGGAAGCAAATTCTGATAGGAGATAGTCCATTATTTTTTATAGTTATAGTAATGATGTATTTCCTTTGTTTTTACATTCTTACTCTATTCATAAGCATCCCAACTGCCTCCTATTTCTCTTACCATTTGTCCCTCAATCAGTGAAAACCCTAAAAATTTATCACTGCTCTGGTCCTCTGCTTGTGAATGAAGGAGGCCCCTTTTTGACAAACTGTCTGATGTTTCTTTCAACCTCTGTCTCAGTCAAATGCAAAATGCTTGATGAATCAAAATTTTATTGGTTTATCTTATATATGATGGAAAAGGTTATTTTGAGCTTAAGACTTCTTGAATCTTCTGGCCATCTATTTAACAGTCTTTCTTCAATGATGCTGAACCAACTAGTTTCACATTGTAGCTCAAATAATAATGAAATTCATGCAAACAAATCCTTAAAACCTGCTGCTTTAACTCTGCTTTTAATCATCCTTTTCAAGCAGAGACCTTCATTTTCTGTCTCACTGTACTTGAAATTTGTCTTCATAGTTAGCGAAAAGCTTAAGAATAGACTTTACCTTTGGCCCTATGCTTATGAGTGAAGGAGGCCCTTTACTTGGCGAAATGTATGATATTATTTAACCTCTGTCTTAATCTGCTGGAGAATTTTTGATGAGCATGCCTGGCAAGGGTTTCTCTTATATATGATGGCAAGCAGACAAACTTTGACAAACACTACTGCTTTTACCTCTGCCTGCAATCATTACTTCGCTTCAGAAAACCCTAGTCACTATCTCATTGTTTATTAAAAACATATCTTGTCTTACCGTCAGTTGCAACTCTTCAAGTCAAACTTTGGCCATCGCCCTCTGCTTATGGATGAAGGAGGCACTCTCAAAACCCTCTGCTTATAGATGAATGAGGTTCTTAGCCATTTCATATCATCAGCCTCTTGACAGTGTTGTTTTTTCCTTTAACTGTCCTTTCAGGCCTTGAATATGGTCGCATGAGTTTGATGAAAAACTCTTTGCTATGTGCTGCATCCCAGGCTCTATATCACACTTAGAAGCAGTTGTCTTCTCATGTGAAGCCAAAATTTGTCTTCTGAGATGCTAGTATGTTTCTGTACTTGAAAGATCCATCAAACACTATAAAAACACCTACAATCAGCTTGACTTATGGTCTATGTGTTGTTGAGACTTAAGGGTGTATTAGTGGCACGACCTAGGGCTGTAACCAACTTCATTAGCAGAGTAGGAAGGTTTGTTATGACTGGTATATAGCAGATGGATTTTTTTGGCTCTTTGATAGTTTTCCAAGGGTGAAATGCCTTAAAGCGCCACTTCCTAACTTAGGGGAGATTGTTTGAAGAGATTTGGATTGTCCCTTTAGGGCTGATGGGCAGACTAGTATGGCTGAGGTTAGGTAGGATTTATTAATGGGGTTTCATCTCGTCATGGGAAAACTGAAAAGGTAAGAAGGCAAAAAATTTTATGGGGGTTTTCTAGATGACAAATTGACATATGGAGATCAGCTTCTAGAAAACTCAGCTAGGAATTTAGTCATCAACAACAGGTGCAAAATACTGATAACTAACAATGGCTCCATTTGGGGAGGGTAGCTCCTTTTCAGGAGGTGTCCATAATTTTAGATCTTTGGCTTACGAAGACCAGTGCCTTACCCATTGGCGCAAAATTTCGCCCTTCTTTGATGCTACTTCTTAAAAGTGACAGCATGATTAGCATCCATGATATTTCTACCTACCCCACTATTTTTCCTAACATTTTTTCTTCTTTTTGGCGCATTTGAACTAGCAGCCCTTTGACAATACATATTTTTTCTTTTTGCAAAATGAACCTATCTAATTCTACACTTATATCCACCGAGATTTCAGATTAAACTAATGAACTCCTTCAATACTCTACCTACGCTAGATCAACTGTCAAGATTAAGCAGTTTGACAGGATTTTGTTCTATAATCTAAACACGAAATTTAAAATATGATCAAATCAGGATTAGACAGTCTGATTTGTCATGTATTTTCGACATAAAAGACAAGTTGCACACAAATATTATTCTGCATGAAATGGAAACTAGGAAAAACAGGGCTAAGATGCATAATTTGTTTTTCATCCCCGCTTCCCTCTTTGGTTCTGTTTTGGGCGTGTGGAACCAGTATATTTTCCTAATCTACTCTCTTTGATAAGTCAAGCTTACACAATGTTGACCATCTTTTTCACTCACTAACTTATCAGCAAATAAATTTAAACATGTTCAGCTATGATTAGGTTAGATAACTGAACAAGACATTTAAGCACAAGTAGCGGCATTTAGACTTGCGCGCTTTCCGAAGGACTATTTTTTGGAACATGGGGCTTTACCATTGTTTTTTAGAAACTGCCCTCTTTTTCTACTTTTTACTGTTTTTGTATTTTCTTCTTTTTTCACTTTTTATTCAAACAAACTAAAATTGAAAAGATGCTCACAAGGCTGAGCTTATTTTTCACAGCTATCTATCTATCCTAGCCTAAACTATACACAACATACATTCATTTGGTGAAATCTTCTTTCCAATATAGCCAGTCAAGTAGATGATTGCATGGTTGATTTTGGTTTAGTTCTTTCGTGATGCTGAAGTAATGAAAAGGCCACTCCCACTTGGTTTGTTTTCGGACAACAGTGCTTAAGTTCTTTCTCATTCTTGGTAGCAACTTGTTCATGATAGAACCCACTACTCCTTCATATTTCTCAAGGAAAAAAACAAATGGATCCTGGAATAATACCTGATCTAGAGGATTTGAGATATAGGTTTCATTCAGGACTACTCTTTCTTCCACTTGGCTATATCTAGGACTCTCCTGGTAAAGCAACTCTTCCCCTCGCTCATGATCACTTGAAATGTCAGACTCATCATATATTGCAGTGTAGTTTTCTTTCCAAGCTGATGTGTTTTGATAGGGCGGGCTGAAAACTATGTGAAGGTCATCAGGTTGATGGGCAGGGATACACTTTGACAGTAAATTATCTTGAAAGGATAGTGTGACAACTCCCATGTGTTTATCAACCTCTATTTATTTATCTGCAATTTGTAACTCGATGGAACTTGGTGGCTGCAAATCTGGAGTAAAGGAGGATTCCATGTCTAAAATGATTTCCTCAACCATTTCAGGAAAAGGCTTCTCATTTACAACATGCTCGAGAATTTCATCATCCTCTTCAACCTCATCATCAAAGCTGAAAAACTGCTGATTTCCAATTATGTGAATGTTATCTCTGATGGACTAAAGTGAAGTAGAGCAAAGAGTCCGAGACTCTTCACTTACTTCTGAACTCTCAAGGCTCTTCTCATCAGTGTCATAGATGACCTGTAATGGCTGCTCACTTTTTTCAAGATTATGAAACTGAGCTTTCTCCCGAAAATCAAAAACTGAGTCTTCTGCAAAGTTAGCTTCCGTTTGGAAATCATAATCATCAACATACTGATCAAACTCTGGAGAATCATTAACATAAGTAATGTCACCAACCATGTATATTGGACTATCAGATTTCTTTTCTTCAACTTGATTTACGAATCTATTTTCTGATTTATGACATGCAGGATTAACAGGAGAAAGATCAGAGAAGTTTTTGTTATATGAAGTTTCAGAGGCTGTCTGCATGTTTACAATTTGATCTATTTCTTCTTCAGTTAAAGGAGAAGGTATTTTCTGTTTTCTTTGAAGTGGGCAATAATTTCTTTCCATTTTTTGTGGAAGTTGATCTTGTGGCTGAATTTCCTCTTGCATTTGGCAGGGAAGGGCAGATGGACTGTTATTGGTTTCAACCTTTTCAAAGAGCTCTTGTGGATCCTCTCTTATTTCTTGATGGATTTCATCTAGGATCAACTCTTCTTGGTCATCTTGATTGTTTGCTTGGGTAAGAAAATTATGGACCTCCTCTAAAAAATCCTCAGGATGCCAATTTTCTAAGTGTTCTTCAATGCTTACAAGGTGTTGTATGAGGTTTTCAGAGTGATCACAAAAATTTTCAGCCAATGATAGAGATGGACAATGCCCTATATAGCGTTTACAAAATACTTTGTGGAAATCCTTCAAAGAAAACAAGGTGCGAGGTTCTAGGTTTTCATACCATTCTCTTGCCTCTTCTTATAATGTACCCATGAAAATTTTCATGAGGCAGTCCTCATGCCATTCAACCTTTAACTTCCATACATGTATATGAAATTTGATGAGGTGTAAAAATGGGTCATCAATATTTTCATTTTGAAAGAGAGGTAGGTTTGCGAACCAATTTACATCTGTAGGCATTTTGTGTGGGAAACCAGGGATATGTTCTCTGCTCATTGGAGCATATCTCCTTTGTGTCCTCAGGTGGAGGATTTGAACTATGTTGTCCACCATCAACATGATTGGGATTGCTTAATGCATTCCTAGGAATCTTTATATGGACTAGTGGGAAAATAGGCCTACTGGAGGCTAGTGGAGTCGCCAGGTGGATTTCTATGAGAACTATGGTCCACCACCAACACTATCAAAGATGCTTTGGAAAAAAATTTTATGGCAAAATTTGAGATGGAAACTTGAAAAGGAGACTGATTCACTTGGTTTCTACATTTTGCTAAGCTGTATGGACAAGCTCATGGTTCTCTTGGCAAGAAGGTTTCTGTTGATCTCCTATGTTTAGGTGAGGCTTTTCTGAAATGCTAAGTTATACTTAGTTTGTCACTGCTGATAGAGCTTCTACCCTAAGTTTGAGTTTTGGAAGGATGAGTGAGCAAAAAGGTATGGTTTATGAAATTCTTTGGTTTTTTTATGGAATTTTTAGGCCTACTGGAGGCTAGTGGAGTCGCCAGGTGGAACTTGGTTGTTTTTGTAAAGACGTAGCTATGGTCCACCTCCAGTAACTAGGGTAAAGCCAATCTGGGAATATTTTGGGGTTTTTATGAGTTTTATGTGCAGCCTATGGTTTATCTAAAGTATTCTAAACTTGTTTCAACACTTTGCTAGGGTGGTGAGAACAAAAAGAGTTTACTCTAAATGGTCTTATGGACTGTTGTTTTGAGCTTAGTGTTTGAAGGACCCAAGAGTCTATAAGAATTCGCTAGACTGTCATGTACTCAGTGTCCCGCCATCTCCCACTATGTTAGTGAGCGATGGGGTAGGTCGATCGGATAGTAACCTAGAGTTCGGTAAAATAGTAAGGCCTACTGGAGGCTAGTGGAGTCGCCAGGTGGAACTGGGTTGTTTTGAGGTGTATGTGTATGGTCCAACACCAGTACTGAAAAAAACCAATCTAAGGGAGTTTTTGGGGTTTTCTAAGTTTTTTATGTGCAACCTAGTTTGTCTAAAGTATCCTAAACCTGTTTCGACACTTTGCTAGGGTGGCGAGAACAAAAAGAGTTTACTCTAAATGGTTTTATGGACTTCTTGCCTGTTTAAGTTTTGAAGACTAATGAATCTACAAGAGTTTTATAGACTGTTATGTACTCAGTTATTCCCACCGTGATCGCCATTATGTTAGTGAGCGGTGGGATAAGTCAATCAAATAGTATTCTTAAAGGTCTTTAAAATATTAGGGAAACTAAGTTTGTTTATTACTCAGAGTCCCACCGTGATCGCCATTATGTTAGGGTCCTGTGATTTGGCTGATTGGCAAGACAAATGAAAGTGTAACATCAAACCAAGCTTTGGAGCCCAAGGACCTAGCCTTCCTGGACTCAGAGAGGGCTCTCTCTATATGTGTAAGGGATATCTGTGTGTTTGCTTATTGTGTTCTGATTTTAGGCTAGTTATGAAGTATGTTTTTGGTTTTGGTTTTTTAAGTTGTGAGGGATGAAACTGATCAAAGATATAAGATAAGTAAAAAGATGTCAGATCAACTGGGCTATGGGGTCGAAAAGGTCAAGAAAGCTATCAGACGGTGATACAAGGCTGTTGAAGGGCCAATTTGATTTCAAGGTAGAAAGGATATTTGGGCAAAATGGAGTAAATGGACATCAAGTTTGTGAACAACAAAGAGTTTCAAGCATAACTAGTTCAATAGATAACATAAACATGGTAGGGAAAACCATTAATCATGAAAAATGTAACTATAAGCTAATCAATACATAAACATTCAAGCCATGCATAGAAGTATAAGACCCTCTAACTTTTGGAAATGGCTATCAGACTTTGGGGAAAACACTTAAGAAAGAAAAACAACTTAACTTACTATTCTAGAACGCCTAAACATAGCACTTCAAGTTATTGGGCACTTTGAACAACAAGATTTGCATATTTTTAGGCAAAGGGCTAGATCGAAACTAGGCCTCCTTGGTTCAAACAAAATGATAATCTAATCAGTCAAAGATAAATTTCATGGATGTATCTATAGCTAGCCATAGGTAAGCAGGGCATACCATAAATCATACTTAGCATGCATAGAACTATGAATGAAACAAGTAACAATATCCTAAGTATTAAAGAGCAGTCAAGAATTCTTTAATGTTACTTAGGAAGAAGAAAACAAAGAAGCTATGAAGAAAAAGGAAATTGAGGTGCCTCCATGGGCATATCTCAAATTTTTTCTCTACTGATCTATAGCAAGCAAGAAATATGTATTCATGAATGAAAACTAGAAGACAACAAAAAGGCAAGAGACACTATACCATTCTACCAAGTCATGGAATCCAACAACAATCCTTCTTCATTCATCCAAGAGCATCCAAGAGGCAATCCAAAAGCATAAGACAAGTATTTCTTCCAAAGCTTATATGACCATATATTTCTTCTCTTCTCAAGTTCTGCCTTGGTTTACAATGAAAGCCTTTAGAATATATAGGCCAAAGTGAGGAAAACCTCATGGTTCAACTTGCCATCCTACTGGCCTAATCAAAATATCTAAACTTGTCCTTGAGGCTTTGCAAAGCCCAAGGCACAAAATATCTCATAAAATATCTAGAAAATGATAAAAAAAGGAAAAATAATTGACTTTGCGTCATTTTTCATGTGCAAAAATAGCTAAACGCACATGAGGAAATATCAGTTTTTAAAGGTTCAAAAACTACAAAAATATTCAACATTTACATCAGCAAAAGGTCCCTTGACTTTCCGACAACATTTGGCAGCCTTTCCGATGTCGAAACGAGGCTCATGATAGCTCGTTGGAAAGCTCTGATTGTCTACTTTTTGGAGCAACTGAAATTTTCCCAATATGATGCATGGAAGTCCTCCAAAACGGAACCTGTGTGTAAAAAACCAAAAATCACAGTTTGCTGATAGACTGGGCAGAGTGTGCAAAAAGCGAGCATTTTTCGCCACTTTGGGGGATAAAATGATCTCGAAATGTCTTGAAAATCACTGAGAGTATGCTCCTAAAATTATGGCATCCAATGATACCATTTTCCTCCTTTGACGATCCACCAAACTGAAATGGCGAATTTCATGAGTTTTGACCAAAAACTCAAAAATGCCAAAAAACCAAAACATGTCAAAATTTGCCCAAAATCGGTGTGTATGACCCTCAAGGGTTTTTAGCGATATGTTCTGAAGTAGAAGCCAAAATATGAAGTCCTGATGTGTCTTTTTTCACTTTCCGTGCCAGGCACTTCCCTTTAGCCTCCTTTAGCTTTTCTTGGGCAACCTTTAACTTGCGACGGGCAAACTAATTTAACTTCTTGTAATGCCTCGTCATTCTCCTTTGCAGCTCTAGATCCCTGTTTCTTCAGAATGTTGCCTTTCCCAGCCTTTGTATATCAATCAGCCAATATTTATAATGAATACATAGTCAACAAGGACAAACACAGTCAAAGTGACTTTCCTGTGTAAGGGTACCCAGCTTTGGTGTTTTGAGGCAATAGGACAGCCTTGTCTTTTTTAGAGGAAGGAAAAACCAAAAGCCTTTCTAATTCAAAAACACTGCTCTTGTCTTTTACAAAACACACAAAATAAACTTTCAAAAGGACAAAATCGTTCATTTAACAATCACTGTGTTGAAAGTAAAATTACTGTTTCACCCTTTCAAGATCCTTTGTTTCTTCTTTCATTACTGTTTGAGGGAAGTTTATGAGGTTTTGAATCATCAATAGGGACCTACCACCTTTTCCATGTTTACTGCTAGTCAATCACAGCCATTCCAAACCCGGAACTTTAAACAAGAAGAATAACTCTTTTTGATACTGTATTCAATCATGCACATAGCTGACAGCGTTTTAACTTTGTCTTATCACAGCAGGGTTAGCTTCAAAGTTTTGACAAAGCCTTCTTCAAACCAAAATCTGTCTCAGCCTGTCAACTCACTGTTTGATAAGGCAACAATGGTTTTGAGTGTTGTGGAAAATTCCTCCTTTGGTATAAGACTCCTGTCCATTCCAAACAATACCTTTTCACTTGGTATGCAACTCAACAAGTAAACTTCAAGAACAAAATCACAGTCAAAATGATGTTTTCTGTGTTTTGTGGTAAGGTCATCTTGCCTTTTGGTATTTTGAGGACAACAGTATAACCTTGTATTTCAGACAAAGGCAAAAAGACCACAATCTTCTTAGTTCAAGACACTATTCTTCTTTGTAGGCCACTTAAACAATGGATTTAACACCATTACACAGTCAATCAAAGTGTATCTACACATTCAAAGGTTACTGTGTTTATAAGATGAGGTGACAGAGATTGTAATGTTTGTTGTGAGCTTAAAGACCTGTGGCATTCAATAAAAAAACTCCTCTCAAACAAAAAACTGCCTTCTTTACACTCCACTGTCTCTCATATTCAGTTTGACAACACCTCTGAATGCAGATGGTAGCTTTACTTACTGGCTAGGTTTTATGGAATAGAAAGTCAAGACACTGTTTATGTCTTTTCAACACCCATAAGAGACTCTTGAAAGGTCAAAGAAGCTCATATAATGACCACTGTTGTTTGAACATAGGCCTACTGTTTCACCCCTTAAACACCTTGTCTCTCCTTTCTACTGTCTTCAATAATGCACATAGCTGACAAATTTAAACTTTGTTTCATCACAGTAGTGGTAAATTTTCAAAATTTTGAAAAAGCTTTCAACTAATGGGCATATTTTGAGTTTAAAAATGAAACATATCCTTGACCCACACCGGAACATTCATTTTTTAACCATCATTTGGTCTTGGAAAAATGTAGCATTATTCACCCTTTAGAAATTTGACAATAGAAATGAGGCATCATAGAATACCTTGAAAATTTGATGGCAGTCCTTACTTGACTGGTTGAGCAGCTCTGGAAAGATTTTTTTGAATTTTTTTGGTGATTTTTTTGACTGATGCTACAGGCACGCCGCACGCTTCTACAGGCGTGCCGCGCATGAATACTAACCCTTTGTATTTTATCTCCCAAATGCGTCGCGCATCATTTCAAACGTGTCACGCAACTTTGCAGCCTGTTTTGGAGGCCTTCCTGGTGTCAGAATCAGGCGCGAGATGGATCGTTGGAAATATGTGGAAGTCTAATTTCCAGAAAAACTTGAATTTTTTCATTTGGGGTCCATTTGGTTGTTCAAAAATTCATTTTCCCAAAACTGGTCAAAACTGGTGAATCCTAGTGCAGAAATGCATAGTGTTGTTTGTAAGCCACTTTTGGATGCCTTCCCTGTGTCAGAATTGGGCCCGACATGGCTCTTTGGAAAGCCATGAAAGCCTAATTTCCAAATATGCTTGATTTTTTTCATTTGGTGTTCAAAAACTGACTGTCCCATCACTGTTCAAAAATGGTGAATGCTGGTGCAGAAAAACATAGCGTTGATTGCAGGCTACTTTTGGATGCCTTCCTGTTGTCAGAATTTGGCCCGAGATGGCTTGTCGGAAAACTATGGAAGTCTAATTTCCATAAAAATTTGAATTTTTTTATTTGGAGTCCATTTTGTTGTTAAAAATCTTACTATCCCATCACTGGTCAAAATGGTAAATCCTGATGCAGAACGTCTCCCATGACATCTGTATTTTTCACATTTCTCACAAAACATGATAGTTGTGTAGAAACTGAAGGAGGTTTTTCTTCTTGAGCCTATGAGGCACAAAAAATTCGCGCACTTTTGTAAATTTCATCTCGGTTTGGTCAGAAACACATTTTTAAACAAAATGCCCAAGCGCTCCTTAACCCTAATTTTACTGTGGCAGAGGTATCATGATTCAACAGCCATGCACATTTTACTATCCCTTTGTATCCTCTGTGATGAGATATTTTAAAGAAATTCCCTCATGAATATGAAGAAAGAGTACCCTTTGACAAATAATTATCATCATTAACCTATGCCATGACCTGTCCCCTAATCATTCTTCAACCTTTTTTTGTTTGAGCTCTAGACTGTCTTTGGAAGCAAATTCTGATAGGAGATAGTCCATCCTTTTTGATAGTTATAGTAATGATGTCTTTCCTTTGTTTTTACATGCTTACTCTGTTCAGAAGCATCCCAAATTCTTCCTATTTCTCTTACCATTTGTCCTGTTGTACATACCCCTTTTCCTTATTTAAATTTCATTTTCCTCCTTCTCCAAAATCCATTTCTAACGTTTTGATAGTAAGAACCCCCTGGGCTCCGTTCAAATCCATCATCTCCGCCCGAAAATCAGCGTTATAACGTTTGAAATACATATTATATATGTATCGGGCCGAAGCCCCTTAGGCTTTAGCCCCCCCGCCTTGATTTTCATAAGACCCGAGTCCAGGACCACAGGCTAGAAGATAAAGGGGGTTGTCGTTTAAGTCCCGGGCGCTGTTATAACCGTCTGATTCAATTAAATCAACGGCGCGGCATCAAACTTATAAGGAGGGCCCCGCATTGTACCCCGCGCCCAAGAAACCAGTGGTATCTTCCCCGCACCACTTTTATTGACAGGGCGGTATTGCCCACGAGAGCAGCGATCCCACACGGGAGGTGCCACGTGTACCTAGTACGAACAGGAAACCGCCCATCCCCCGCGCGTTAAACTTCAACCGAGGGCCGGGCAGCGGGATTCACAGAGACCGTCAGATATCCAGATCTCCATCCGACGGCGGAGATGCAACAAAATCATTTGTCCTTTGCCACGTACCTGCCAGGTCCCACAGCCCGCCACCGTGTCACTATTGCACCCCTCCGCCCATTAACCCACTCGCCACGACGCCTCCCATTCGCCCCCTGTTAACCTACGTGTCTTCCCCCCATATACCCCTCCGTACCTATATATATATATATGCGTATATTTATGTGTTTTATTCACCTTTGTCGCTAGTTTTCCTTTCTGCCCCCACTGTGCGACACTGTGTTCTGTTAACGAAAACCTTCATTGTTCGCTCCCGACACCCCGTATGTCACCATTTTTGGTCTATGTCCCCATCATCACCTCCATTCACACCTCCGTCGCCTCCGCCCTCGTCTGAGTCAGTTTTTTAACATTTTCAGGGTTTTGCAGGTTTTCAAATCAAGCATAAGGGGGCATATCAATCTGTTGCCTCCATTTCAGAGAATTAAGAGCATATCAGAAGATGATCTCCTGTGAAGCGAAATTAAATAAAAGAGATGAAGCCGGTACATGAAATGACTGTTATTAAAGAAAACACAGGCAGAGAGCTACAGAACCCTCCAGAGAATTTCGCCACGCATTTAAGGTTCAGACTTCAAATTCCGAATTCAAAGGCCAAGAGTACAGTACCAGAGTTGCAGGCCAGCTCAGGCCCCTCACGGCATCAGATTTTTCTTCAGCTAAAAGCATCCCGATGTACATATTTTAATATTTTCTATCTTGTACATAAAGAGATTTTTATCTCCCGGCATTAATTTATGTATACAGGTTGTTAGGTATATTCATTTATAGCTAGTCATTCATGAAGAAGGCGTAGGGTTTCCCCGCCTTTCTTTTTCGATTTAGAATAATAAGTGTAGACACCTACCTCTCCCTCCAGAAGTTTCTCTCCTCTCTATAAATATCAAAAAAGAAGACATTGTTAGGGTTCCAGATTTCTGTAAGCAAGCTGTGCAGCTAGAAGACTATTGTATCCATCTTGTGACATTTCTGTATGAAGTTTCAGAGCCCGTTGGGTCTCAGTAAGGAGGGGTTATGACTGTATTGAGGATTCTGGACTTTGGTATATTGCAGTATGTAATTTCTCTCATGTGTTAATATATCATCCTTTATTGCAAACTTTCTTCTTGTATCATGTTCTAGAATGCGAGTGGCTCACTAATTTGCAGTAAGGATTCATCTTAAGTGGTGCCCTTTTTGGAATTAGTCAAGCGCTTTAAATAGGCCTAGAAGTGATATACTGTTCCATGTTCACTCATTTCATAATCTCTGCTATATTAATGGCTTAAGGATTCGTAAATTGATGCGCCCTTTTGTCAGTAATATCTTCTCATGTTTCTTTCTTGCCCGCACTCCTTGATATCTGATTTCTGTAATATATTATTTGAATCGGCCCTCTTTACATTAAAACGGTCTCTTAGCTGTCTGATGCTATCATACTGAAGTTTTACCTGATGTCTGTACTTTATTCCTATCTGTGTATCAGCCACTGAAGGAGAATTGGGACCTATTCAAGCTATTTTGAATTTCCTTGTTTAAAACAAGAGATAGTAAGTGAGCCCCTTGGACTGACAACCCAAACTATAATGGACTCCTTGCTATATTAAGATGTCCTAGGCACTGGTCTATGGCAACTCTAGACTGTCTCTAGGAGGGTGACAAAATCATCCACAACATGTCCCTCAATCAGTGAAAACCCTAAAAATTTATCACTGCTCTGGCCCTCTGCTTGTGAATGAAGGAGGCCCCTTTTTGACAAACTACCTGATGTTTCTTTCAACCTCTGTCTCAATAAAATGAAGAATTCTTGATGAATCAAAATTTTATTGGTTTCTCTTATATATGATGGTAGAGGTTAGTTTGAGCTTAAGACTTCTTGAATCTTCTGGCCATCTATTTAACAATCTTTCTTCAATGATGTTGAACCAACTAGTTTCACACTGTAGCTATATTAATAATGAAATTCATGCAAACAAATCCTTAAAACTTGCTGCTTTAACTCTGCTTTTAATCATCCTTTTCAAGCATAGACCTTCATTTTTTGTCTCACTGTACTTGAAAGTTGTCTTCATAGTTAGCGAAAAGCTTAAGAACAGACTTTACCTTTGGCCCTCTGCTTATGAGTGAAGGAGGCCCTTTACTTGGCGAAATGTATGATTTTCTTTAACCTATGTCTTAATCTGCTGGAGAATGTTTGATGAACATGCTTGACAAGGGTTTCTCTTATATATGATGGCAAGTAGACAAACTTTGACAAACACTACTGCTTTTACCTCTGCCTGCAATCATTACTTTGGTTCAGAAAACCCTAGTCACTGTCTCACTGTTTATTAAAAACATATCTTGTCTTACCGTCAGTTGCAACTCTTCAAGTCAAACTTTGGCCATCACCCTTTGCTTATGGATGAAGAAGGCACTCTCAAAACCCTCTGCTTATAAATGAAGGAGGTTCTTAGCCATTTCATATCATCAGCCTCTTGACAGTGTTGTTTTTTCCTTTAACTGTCCTTTCAGGCCTTGAATATGGTCGAATGAGTTTGATGAAAAACTCTTTGCTCTGTGCTGCATCCCAGGCTCAAGATCACACTTAGAAGCAGCTGTCTTCTCATGTGGAGCCAAAATTTCTCTTTTGAGATGCTGGTATGTTTCTGTACTTGAAAGATCCATCAAACACTATAAAAACACCTACAATCAGCTTGACTTATGGTCTATGTGTTGCTGAGACTTAAGGGTGTATTAGTGGCGCGACCTAGGGCTGTAACCAACTTCATTAGCAGAGTAGGAAGGTCTGTTATGACTGGTATATAGCAGATGGAGGTTTTTGGCTCTTTGATAGTTTTCCAAGGGTGAAATGCCTTAAAGCGCCACTTCCTAACTTAGGGGAGACTGTTTGAAGAGATTTGGATTGTCTCTTTAGGGCTGATGGGCAGACTAGTATGGCTGAGGTTAGGTAGGATTTATTAATGGGGTTTCATCTCGTCATGGGCGAACTGAAAAGGTAAGAAGGAAAAAAAGTTTATGGGGGTTTTCTAGATGACAAATTGACATATGGAGATTAGCTTCTAGAAAACTCAACTAGGAATTTAGTCATCAACAACAGGTGCAAAATACTGATGACTGACACATGATGCTTCTTATTGTTGATATTCTCTATCACCCATTTCTACATCTTCTTCCTCTGAATCTAGAAAAGGAATTTCCTTTCCTTTATTCTTCCATCTACAAGTGACAAATTATCTATTTTCTGGGTTCATCAACTACTACAACCCCTTTACTTAATTACAAATTCTTCTATATATTGGTTTGTTATTTTTCACAAATAATTAACATGAAATATTGTTACATGAAAAAATAGAGACAAACTCAACAAGAAACCCTTTTTCAATTAGATGCCAATTTGTAGCTTATTATCAATTTCTTTATTTAGGTAGTATATATATAGTACAATTGTGGTACCTGAGGTAGGGTTCTTAACTTCAGAATTTTTTGCTACAGGAAGAATTTTAGACCCTTAATCTCTAGTTACAGGGATACTATGAACTCTGGGTGGATTTTTATTCATTCAACCTTTAGCCTAGAGTATAAATCAACTTATACTATCAATTTTAACTACTCATGCTAGTTTTGTTGTTGAGTTTTTTTTTTTATTCAGTGAAACCCTCTCCCACACTAAGTTTTTTTAGCGTGAACCTCTTGAATTATTTGAAATATTTCTCGATGATTCCTAGCCTTAATAAATGAATTCATCCCTCAACAATATAAATTGCACTAGGTTTTAACCTACAATAATTCACTGCATAACTGAGTTAGGATCCCTTGGCAATCAAACTCACCCCCTAAAAAATTATGTTATCAATTGAGACTACTCGTGCTAGGGTATTTTTTAAAATTCAGTGTGGCCCTTTCTCACACTAGGGTTTTTCTTATCATGGCCTTCTTGAATTATTTAGAATATTTCTCAATTCTTCTTGACCTTCGGAAATGAATTCATCATTCAACAATTTAATTCACTCTAGGTTTCAACCTACAAACATTTGCTACATAACTCAACTAGGAGCCCTTGGATTCTATGAAATCAACCCTTAAATTCTTTCAACCCTTCTATAATTTTGAATTCAACTGTATAAATCAACATGAGCTTCAACTCATACAGATAAACCCCATCAAGATAGAAATATGCACAACTTTGATACCACTATAATATCCCTTCATTTATTTATTTAAAATTTCAAGAAATTTTCAATGATATTTCTTCAAAAAATGCACTCCATAGTTTTTGATGATAAATTTAACAAACAAATTTATCGATTCATATTAACACAGATATTGTGGAAAATTCAATTCATAGTTTTTTTTGGTGACCAGAGGAACCCAACAACCCGCCTGACACATAACTACTAGTAAACCTTTGGGGGTCTACAAATTGTCCTCCTATTTGTAAATTGGGTCACAAACATGAGGATTTGAACCCAGGTCTCTTGAGTTTCAATGATTTCACATATCTCCGATTACCAATTGAGCTTCCCCCTTGGGACAGATCTTATGGTAAATTTAACTGAAACCCCCCAACTACTTTAAATTACAGAGAGGAAAACTACATTGGATTTAGTTTTGAAAGGAAACCTAACAACTAGATAAGCAAGAGTAATTCCATCATCTTCATAAACCTTCTTTGGTTGGATTATATTGTCCGCAAATATGTGCTACTTCAACCTCCTAAATAATACTCTAAAAATATCACCCTTCCTTTCTAAGCACCATTGAGGAATCTAGTTGATCCCTTCAAATGACTAGATAGGGTGTATCTTGCAACACCCAAACTAGTTTTGATCCCTAGGGAGATAGTTTCACCCTCGAAGAAGATCCACACTTAGGGTTACAAACCCTCACATAAAGCTCAAAAATCCCATAAAATAAATTAACCAAATCATCCAATCATGTCCACGAATGATTTCCAACTTCACTTTTATTATGATGACTTATTGGAATACCATGGGTCATCCCAACATGATGGGTCACCTTTTCCTTCATTAAATAAATATTTTTTTTTAATATTATTTTCCTTGGTAACCTTAATTAATTAATTCTTCCTATGATATTTCCCAATTTATTTCAATTTGTAACCTATGGGAATAACTAGGTTAGTGAGATTGTCTATGTCTCCTATGTATGGAAAACGAGACATTATATCCCTCCCTTCCCATTGTAATATCCCTTCATTTATTTAATTAAAATTTCCATAATTTTTTTATGATATTTCTTCAGAAAATGCACTCTATAATTTTTTTTTGATAAAAAAGTAAATTTATCAAGTCAAAATAAAATAGAGCTTCTGGAAAATTTAACTACAAAACCCCAATTAGTACTACTTTAAATTTTTGAGAGGAAAATTACAACAGATTATTATTGAAAGGAAACATGACAATTAGATGAGATGGAGAAGTTTGGTCCTCTTAGAAACCTTCTCTAGTGGGACTCCCATGTCTGAAAAGTGCATTTCTTCAACCTCCTAACTAAAACTCCAAAATATCATCCTTCCTCAGTAAGTGAAAATGAGGAATATGGTCGATCCCTCCAAATGACTAGCTAGGGTGTATCTTGCAACATTGAAACTAGTTTTGATACCTAGGTAGGATAGTTTCCCACTCGAAGAAGATTCAAACTCAAGGTTACAAACCCTCACACAAATATCCATGATTCCACAAAATCAATTAATCAAGTCATCCAATCATGTCTACGAATGATATCCTCCTTCTCGTTTATTATGATGGCTTATTGAAACACCATGGGTCATTCCAATACCATGAATCACCTTTTCCTGCATTAAATAAAATGACCTTTTAATATTATTTTCCTTAGTTACCTTAATTAATTAATTCTTCCCCTAAGATTCCATAATTTAATTCAATTTGTACCCTGTGGGCATGGCTAGGATATTGAGATGGTCTCTGTTGGCCATGCTCAGAAAAAGGTACATTAAAAATGAAATTATGGTTGGATCAACCATTTTTATTGAAAGTTCTCTTGAGCATTATGTCCCTTTATTTTAGATGTACAATGACACATATCAAGAGGTATTGATAGCCCTAGAAAAATAGTGTCTTGTTGACCTCTTTGAAAATAATGATGCCCTATATTTAAATAGAAGCTTGGATTCCTTCTATATTTTGATAATATGGGTATTTATCTAGAAAATAATATGGAACAACCTTTTGTATATAATAATAAACCTACTTCTCCAAGGAAAGTTTTGTATTCAAAATATGGAGGTTTCCTTTCCCTCTTGATGGACCCTGATGAAAAATTGGATGTCTCATAAGAGAAACATACAACTCTACCCATGATGTTGAAGAGATGAATGAAAAATTGAATTGGAAAAAAATAGTGATAGATCATATATCCAACAAAGTTTACTTCCTTACTAACCATGGAATTGATTGTGATTGCAAGGGAAAAAAATAATGATACAATGATGGATATCTTTGGTAATACAATGCTATCTGTTTCAAGTTATGATAGTGAGGTAGTAGGTGAGTAAAATATAAATTATGATACTAAGGATGAAGATGGAAATGATGGTGTTTATATTGACCATTTTTTCATTATAATATGGATAGAGAAAGGTATGATAATAATACCAATCTGGGAGGAGATTATATAATCTATATAATGATACAATTGATGAAGATAATACATACAAAAAAGGAGCTTTGAGTGTTTTCAAGCCATCTCTTCAAACTATGATGATACATGCACTAACTCATATTTGAGCCTAAAATTAAATAATAATCGAACATTGACTATTCACTACATCATGTTAGAACATCGGTTAACATATGGAAACCTAATGCCATTTTCAACCCTACATCATTTGAATAATAGTTGGTGGTGGACGTAATACGTTTTGTAATAGAAAAAAAATTGAAATTATGAATAATCATGAATCATATGGTGAAAATATTTAGAGGGAAAATGAGCTATGTTATGAATGTGATGAGGATCTGGTAGTATTTTTTACTTCGGAATTATAAAGGGAGGAATTGTCACGACATTGTACAAAATTTCGAGAACCAACACAATAACTATACTCTCCTCTAAACACATGGAAAGGAAGGGGTCATGATGTTGTGATTGAAGAAACTATCAAAATATAAGAATGCATTTTTTCATGCCAAATGTTGGATAAGAAAATTAGTATCATTCAACTAAAAATAATGATACACTTAATGGTCATACAAGTTAGATTTTGGAATGGTAGTGAAATGAGGATTTTTTTTTTCTCTATAATGACTACAATGACCTTATTTAGAGATTTTTGGAATATGCAAACACCAACTTGCACCAAAGGGAATATATACATAGTAACTTTTTTTATGCACGGGTGCCTTTCTCCATAATAGGTCCAATATTGACAAAAATCACATCATACAGATACCCATAATTTAATATGGAATTGTTTATAATGATTACTAAGCATGGAGGAAAGGGTCTTTGTAAAAATGAAATGATGAATTGGATACGTTGGATCATGGATTTTTGTTTAGGAACACTATAATTTTGATGAGACTATATTTCTCAGGTTCCCTTAAGAAGGACACTTGTCCCCAAGTTGGAACCATATGTTGCCCACTATTTTGTTGAAGGATTATTATTATTATTATGGTTTTCTAGGGGGGGGGTTCTATCACCATTTTGACCCTTGAACACTATTGTTTAGGAAATTACAAAGGAAAATTTGAGGCATAGGGGAACGTATCTGGATAGAGGACTATTTCATTGACAAAGTTTCTTGTTATGTCTCTCATGATTGTATTGAGAAAATGGTTCCTTTTCTGTAAACATTTCAACATTGATATTTCTGACCTTGAGTGGTATTTTCAATACAAAGTAAATCAATTAAAATATATAGTAAAACCATATTTTGTAACTATATAAATCCTCTTGAATTCATAAATACATCTTTAAACTTTATCCATGGAACAAAAATACGCAAAGCCACTTATATCAGCTCATCTAAAAGAAGTTGTTGAGGAGGGTTTGATAACACATAATCAGATGTCAACGGGTTTGAGAGGCTTGTTGATAACATATATGATTTATTGCTTGAGATAATAAATGGAAAGGACATGTCTGAGTCTTTGGTTTTAAAGGAAATAACAAAAGGTTTCCTTATTTCAACATGTGTTAAGTTCATTACTAGTAAACACAATATGAGTAGTTTTTGTGAAGGATCAACACGAAAACACATTGTTTAGGATTTCCAGCATTGTTCAAGGGATTTAGTTAAGTGTGGAAATTGTTTTACTAGTTGATGTCTCATTTATCTACTATTTCTCCATCACATAAGTCTCTTTCTATTAGGCTTTTTTTTAATTTTGAGATTGACATAAAGGTGTCAAAAGGAAGTGAAATCAGCTATGTGCCCATAAATTTGTTTGAACAAAGAGGTATCAACAAACCAAGTGAACAACCCCCTCACCTTGAAATTGAGCATATTACAACCCGATTTCATGATATGAAAATCAATGGAAAAATACAAAGGTGCACTCAACTTTTGAAAGTGTGTGACATATAAATGAAAGTGACAAACACACACACACACACACACACACATGTTATATGCACAAAAAATATTGTAGGGATGACCTACAATGTCAATTTAGGTTTACAACCAGACCTAAATGGTATCAAAAAATGTTTACTTAATAGTTGGGATAGATCTTAATTAAAATTTATTTAGAAGATTAGAAGGGTTGACTTTTATTCTGTGTGAAATAAAATTTGGGAGGCACCCTTTAGCATAGTTGAAACATGTTTTTTCCACATTAAATTTAATGAATGAAAGAATAAATCCTTTTTGGGGTTAGATAAAGCATCATGTGGCCCCTTCTTGTCATCACTTTAGGGGTGTTTTGACTTTCGGGGGGGGGGGGATTACTTTCCAACACTTGAAGACAATTTTTCTGAATTTATGGAGGAAAAAAAGCTTTGAACTGTTGGGTCGTTAATATGCCATTATTATTATCACTTTTGAACACTTATTCCACCCATTTCTACCATTCTTCATCACGTCATTTATTATAATTTATTATTTAAATCCATTTTATGATGATTTATGCTTCTATGAATTAATGTTATTTATTCTCCTTTATTTCTAATAAATTGATGATTATGAATTATTTTATCAATGATAGTTTTAATAAATTGGTTATAACATTATTCACCATTTTTTAGCCTCCAAGGTAATTTCCAGATTGAAGATTTGATCATTAAAAGTGCCAACTCAGAAATGCGCTGGAATAAGGAGTGACAGTTTTGCGGTTGAGATTCTGAGCAAATGAAGACGAATCTTGAAAATCCGGAACATGGGTTTTGTCCAGAACGGACCCAATTAACTTTAACAAAGAACGGTTTGCCCAAATTCGGCCTTTGTTGAGAGATTCGCAGAGTTATTTAAGCACGATTTTCTCAGTTCTGTTGTTACGGCCGTCCTCCAAATCTCAGCTGCAAAGCCAAATTCGCCTTCTTCTTGTTGATCAATTGGTTGGAAACAATCTAATTTTGTAATAGAATCATGTTGTAATTATCTCCATTGTAACCACTCTCTGCTCTCTTTGTATTTAAATCGGAACAGAGATCAGAGAGAAGGAGGACTTCAGGGATGGATTCGAATGATGGAATTAAGGATGAATTAGAGAATCAGAATTGAGGATGGCAGAGAGAATGGATAATGGCTGAGAGATTGAAAGATTTCTCGTTGTAATCCACTGTACCTATGCTTTGATATTTTAATATAAATCTGGTTGTTGTTCATTCTGTTCATCTGAAGTAACCCAGCAGCGTCTGCTGGCGGCTACGGGCCCAGCCTCTGGTGGATTGTGCTGCTGCTGTATATTATTTCTTTGGTTTATGCGTGGTTTTTCTTATTAGCATTATTTGGTAATCTGATGTGTTGTTTAGTTTACATCACACGCTCTGTTATGCTTAATTTATTAAGGTTTCTAAAGACAGAACTATTGTATTGACTCTGCATCGTATCTCTGTTCTTTTAAGTGTTGATATAATACTGCTAGTCTTTACATAATACTGTTGCTGTTTAATTACAGAGCCGCTGTGCTGTGCACTTGTTCATTAACATCACGAAATTTATCTTGGGAGTTATGTTCTTTGCGATTGTTGGATCTATAAACAATGTTGTTCTACTTTGAAATGCAGTCGTACTCTTTCTAACTAAGATTGATAATTGGATCAGATTACTATTAATGTGTGCCGTGTGTTAAGTCATTGTGTATTTGTATTTGGATTTCCAGCGTTGTTTCATATCCTCTCATTAATCAATGTTGTTCTATTTCCTTGTGCTGTTCGATTTATTCTTAGAGTAAAGATTGCTATTAATTTGGCTTTCTATTGTTCATTTCCATTAATTAGAGTTTGCTGTCCAGATTCTTTTAATTACAGTTTGCTGCCCATTTACTTTGTTGTTCTATTTTGCTATCTGCCGTTCCATTTACTCGCGTTTGTTGTTTTGGTGTGAGAGACGATCTAAGGCTGTAGTGAGCCTCGGCATTCACTGTCTAGCTCCCAGACCCGTGGTCCATGCTCTAATTTCCTTTCCATCAGTTTCCAAAGGGATGGGCTATTGTTGTCAAACCCTTGACTGATACATTGCTTATTTTTCTGAATGAATGATTTAGTTTAGAACATTTCAGTTTCTTGCTGTTCCAATTAGATTTTGTTTCTAGCTTTCATTTACTTTTGGATTTTAAGCACTATACTGCAAAACATTACTCTTGAGTAAATAGCCGCCTCAGACTGAGTACACTCTTGGAATAAAAAGTCGTCCCTGGGTTGACAATTAATGTGAGGTAATTAGGAGTTACAAAGACACATTTTTATCGCTCCACATTTTGGCGCCGTTGCCGGGGAGAGTGTAGCCATTTCTAAAGAGTAGTGTGAATCTGATGAGTGCCTGCTAGGGAAGAGTTGGATCTTAAAAACGGAAGGTAAGAACCTGCGTGCGGAGCATGTAAAAGCCCTGCTCCACTGTCCGCTTTCCTTACAGATTTGTTGTTGCTTTGTTAGGTAGAAATAGATGTTTGAATTTTTGTGTGAATGACTAGGAAAAAAAATAGAAATTTTGAAAAATGAATCACATGACTTCATTCAAGTGGTGATGTAAGCACCACCCATTTCACTAACTAATTGACAGGAACATTGGAAGAAGGAGCTTTGAAGGAACACATGAAGGACATCTTCTGTTATGGTAAGAAACTGCCCAACATCTTTTTGAATTTCCTGCTCAACTAATTCCACACTCTCACCGCAATAAACCAGTACAACATACTTACAGTGTTGAACTGCCAAATTTACCCACCCTTCCCACCCATTCTATCTCACATACGTCATTAGAGAAAACTTACAATGAGATTCAGAATGTTTTAAATTCAAAAATTGTAGAAGTTATGGAGGAAAATGAGCTTACTTCTAGTTTGTATCAACAAACCATTTTAAAAGCTCAAGAACCTCATGATATGATGGGAAATCAAGAAAATAAAGGATATATTGAAGATTGGTTTCACTCCATCACTTGTTGCAACATTGCTCCACACTTCAACAATTTTTGACTCCATCTTTTCAAGGGAAGTTGGCTTCTCATACCCTAATTTTTATCAACATGTATTTTTCAAATTTGGGTATGTGCATACTAGAGGCCTTATTTCTAAAATGGTTCCACTGGAAATACTCTTATACATAAACATATTTGATTCTCAAAGAAGAGTAGGATAGTGGAGAAAATAAAATAAAATAAAATAAGGACATAAATAAATGCATTTTGTTTTTTTTGTAAAAATAGTTGTTTTTTTTTTTTTTTTTTGCAACACGCTATCGAAATCAACATCGGTGATAAATATTTCAATTTATTTGTGTATGTAGATGAATTATATTGCAAATAACAATTCTATAAAAACTTATATTCATTTTTTATCACCAATTTGAAAAAATGCTTGAATATCATTTTTTTGGCTTGCGGGCTTGATGAACTTTCTGGAAAAACAGTCGGGAAAGTCATGTTTTGAGGGACCAAAAATGAATATTTTTAAAACATGTTTCTACCCTAGGTAGCCCTTGATGTCTACTTTCTAACCCAATTTGAATCAGTCAATTTGGATTTGAAACGAAAAAGTTAGAACCAAAACATTGACCGGATGTCTAATGGGCAGCTCAGGAACAGAGTTGGGACAGTCAGTTTTTGGAGGCCTAAATGAATGAAATTTTAAAACATGTTTCTATGGTAGATTCCTCCATGAATCTAGTTTACAATGCAATTAGAATCACTCATTTTCGATATCGTATGGGGAATTTATGATCAAAATACTGACTGTCTATCGTAAATCAGCACCCTTAAAACTATGTCTTTCCGGCTGTTCCTTACAGTATTTGACCTATCAATTCTTCTTTTCTTCAAAACCTGTTTCTATTGGAAATAAATAAATGAATCTACTTTCATTTCCAATTTGAATCATTCGAATCCGACATCATACGAAAAAGTTATGCTTGAAATATCAACGGTTGGTCTAAACTGGGTAATCGGAAATGACTCTGTTATGCAGGTTGTTCTAAGTAAAATTGACATATCATATCATTGACATGTTGCTACTGGAGATAAACCTTTGAATTAACTCTCATTTAGCTTTGGAATCACTCAATTTCGATGAAAAAAAGAAGAAGTTGTGATTAAAACACTGCTGGATAGTATGGTCGACCACTGCTCTCCCGCAGGTGACAAATAAATTTTACTTTGTTATTCTCTCAATGGACTTGTTATACAGAGTAACTACTTGTTGTTTTTTGCATAATTCTTGGATTAGGGGAGCCCGCGCACCTCTCTTTCTCCATGATTTAATGTTTTATTGCAGGTAGACACTCGTTTTTTTGCAGGTCCTGGGAAAATAAAGAAGGTCAATTTATGGACGAGTGATTTTTGAAAAAAATTTAACGAAACAAAGGAATTTCATCCAAGTCATTACTCAACGGATTCATAATAGAAGAAATGAAGAATTGATTTCAATTTAAAGATTCATGTCTTGTCACTGCTACCAAAACATTTTTCAAAAAAAAAAAAAAAAAAAAAAAGATCATTTTTTTTACATAATATCATAGCTGTTGTAACTTAATTTACATATTGTTTTTAAATAAAATGTTGTTTCTTTTCTGATATTTTTTATATTTTGTGTTTCAGGTGTTGCTTCATTCAAACTGTGACCCATCCTCAGCATCAATACAGTGAACAGCTAATTCATTCTTTGCGTGCTTGCATTTCATGCTTGTGCATTTTTGCTGTTCTTTTTCTGAAGGGACAGCGTTTGTGTGCACTTTGTCGTTTTTGCTGTTCCTTTTTCAAAAGGACATCAATTTCGTTTTATTATTCCTTTTCCAAAGGAACAACACCTTTTTGGTCAGCAATTCATTTATCACGGGTCATTTTGCCATTCCTTTTCCACGACTCTTTTTGCTGTTCCTTTTTTACGTTTTGTTGTTCCTTTTCAAATGGAACAACACTTCTGCACTTTCACGATTTGTTGTTCCTTTCCGAATGGAATAGCACTTTTGCACTTTTCATTTTTGTTGTTCATTTTCCAAAGGAACGGCACGTGTGCTTTTGCTGTTCCTTTTCCAAAGGAACGGCACTTGCGTTTTTGCTGTTCCTTTTTCAAAGGAACGGCACTTGCGTTTCAAGGAACGGCACTTGCGTTTCTGCTGTTCCTTTTCCAAAGGAACGACACTTTTAGTTTTTGCTGTTCCTTTCTTCAAAGGAACGACATTTGCATTTTCACACTTTTTTGTGTGTATTTTTGCTTTTTGTGTGCATTTCCTTTGTTGTTCCCTACAAGGAACAACACTTTTTTGCGTGTTTTTGCTGTTCATTCAAAAAAGCAACACTTTGGGAGTATTTTCGAGAGCAACCCTTCCTTCCTCTTGTGGAATTATTCTTAGTTCATCTCAACCACATTTTACTGATTCCCCTTCATGGCATGAAGTACACTATTTTTATGAGGACAAGAATTATGGATTCTATTGAAGCGAGTTAATATCATTCACATTATGATCTTTAACAGGACAGCTCTTTGATGATAGAATATTTTCAAAAGAGACACAATTATTTATATACTACTTTACTGCATTGTTTTCTATTGAACATGATGTTGATTGATCATCTTAATACCATGCTGGTTCCACCCTTCTGGATTATAATCTTCTCTGTCTGTAATAAATGAGATTATGGATATCTTTTTCTATTGACATGTTCAACTTCTTCCACCATCCCTGCTTTTAAGGAGTACTGAGTCTCCCTCTTTTTATCATAAAAATGTGTAATAATAACAAAATTTTGTTCGCAGATGGAGGATAGGGGGTCTCAGTACGAGCCAACCTACCATGTTCATAAGGCTGTAACAAAGTGACATTCCCATTATGGCCACCACACCAGGGTTATGATCCATTGGATAGTCAAATTATCCTTGGAACAGGAGGTCTCATCACGAGCCGGCCTGATCACTTTTGCTACATCCCAGTGAATGGCAGTGTGGTTATCTGGTTACCACGCCAGCACACTGATCTCTTCTGTATAACAGCACTGTAACTCTCCATTTATAAATTGAGGATCCTGGCTCATATGGGTTAAAAAGCAACCCTGCCGAGGCTATGGACGCCTGCTGGCAGCAGAGGCTCTGCTTATGGTATTGAAGTTATATCTTATCGTCAATTATTATTATAATACCATTGTCTTATTTTTTTTTCTTTTTATCAGAGAAGTTATTTCCTTAGCTTTTTCCCTGTTTTGAACCTTTATGCATGAGAAATTGTTTTATAATCAATCACATCATTTTTCAGCTAGAATACCATCAGTAAAGCATCTTTTTGGCATATTGTTGTTCTTTTTCTCTTTTTCGTAACTTATCATCAATCCAAAGCATCCTATCTCTTATTCATAACTATCTTTACACACTCTGCTCTCATTATAACCATAACTCCCGCTATCCTATCATTGATATGTGTACTCTGCTTCATTCACTGCTATATTGTTCATTCCCTTGCCTTGCCATCAGCGCAACACCTCTCATATGCTTTATGGTCATGGAATTCATTTTCCAATTGGAGGGGGGAATGTATGCATTATGGGATTGCATGCGATATGATTACTGCACTCTGCCATCACTTGTTGATTTGCCAAAATATTAGTATTGCATGTATACATAAGTTTTTCTGATTGAAAGTTTTGCATGCATCTTATATATTGCTATTCAAAACTAACACTATGGATTCAAGAACATTGTATGCCAAATAGTGATTTGTTTATAGGAGAACAACAAGTATGGGGCAGAATTCTATTCACAGCACGACTACAATATTGCAACTAACAGAAGAGGCTCGAGCAACTCGCATACGTGAACAATTCTTCAGACATGATGTGCTTACCTGGATTCCACCTTTTGCATCACTTTCAGCACCAACTCTGCCTACATCAGCTTCAACAACTGCCAGTGCGTATATGTCATTCCACATTTTTGGAGGTAAAACTTGAGGTAAAATAGCATAATTTTCTGATTTATTACGAATTTAGGAGAATTTCATGAAAATCCATTTTGAGCATTATTTATCATCCTTCATTCCACATCTTTACCACTTTCCCTTTTTCAGCGGCATATCATTTTCGAGTATGGGGGAGTGTTCCTTTCATTCATTTCTTTCTTATGACCATGTTATTCATCTTCTTTATCATCCATTGCTATTCTTATTCACTCTCACCACCTCCCTTATTCCATGTTGTTTTACACCAAGCATAGAATTCAACAGCTAGTAGCAACCACCTCAATTTTTTTCTAGCATCGCATGAGGGCATGCTAATTTTTCAGAGAGGGGGAGGAATTGCTACGCATGATGGATGTTTTCAATTTTCTTTCTCATTTAAGGCATACAATTTCATTTTTACACAATGCAGAAATTGATTTCCATAATATTTAAAAAAAAAACCATGAACTCAATTCTTGTGATTTCTGGAAAACACAGACGTATCATTAATACAAACCCAGATACTTTCAAGATAAATTGGAAATCATGCACTCTCACCTACAGCCATTTTGTTTATATCTCATGATCCGTGCATCAAAACGATCTGAGTTTTGGATCATAAAGGCATTCATATATTATAAATTTACTTGCCAAATTTCAACAAAAGCTGGTTTGTAGTTTTTGAGAAAATGGTTAATGAAATTTGTTGTTACTTATATCATATTTTGCTGCAACTTCATACATATAGTTGAATGTCAATGTAAAAATTGTTATGCCTTCATCAAGATTGCTAAAATTTAATATTCATTAATTAAGGAAGCATTCATTTGTTCTCAAATTTTTATTGCTTGGTTAACACATGGGTTCTGTCTTGGGGTTGCATGAAGACATGCAATATATTCAGGTTTTCGTTGCATGAGGACATGCAACATATTGAGTGTGGGGTATGTTGGGTCGTTAATATGCCATTATTATCATCACTTTTGAACACTTATTCCATCCATTTCTACCATTCTTCATCACGTCATTTATTATAATTTATTATTTAAATCCATTTTATGATGATTTATGCTTCTATGAATGAATGTTATTTATTCTCCTTTATTTCTAATAAATTGATGATTATGAATTATTTTATCAATGATAGTTTTAATAAGTTGGTTATAACATTATCCACCATTTTTAGCATCCAAGGTAATTTCCAGATTGAAGATTTGATCATTAAAAGTGCCAACTCAGAAATGCGCTGGAATAAGGAGTGACAGTTTTGCGGTTGAGATTCTGAGCAAATGAAGACGAATCTGGAAAATCTGAAACATGGGTTTTGTCCAGAACGGACCCAATTAACTTTAGCTTAGAACGGTTTGCCCAAATTCGGCCTGTGTTAAGAGATTCGCAGAGTTCTTTAAGCACGATTTTCTCAGTTCTGTTGTTGCGGCCGTCCTCCAAATCTCAGCTGCAAAGCCAAATTCGCCTTCTTCTTGTTGATCAATTGGTTGGAAACAATCTAATTTTGTAATAGAATCATGTTGTAATTATCTCCATTGTAACCACTCTCTGCTCTCTTTGTATTTAAATCAGAACAGAGATCGGAGAGGAGGAGGACTTCAGGGATGGATTCGAATGATGGAATTGAGGATGAATTAGAGAATCAAAATTGAGGATGGAAGAGAGAATGGATAATGGCTGTGCGATTGAGAGATTTCTTGTTGTAATCCATTATAACTCTGCTTTGATATTTTAATGTAAATCTGGTTGCCATTCATTCTTCTCATTCTGAAGTAGCCCAGCAGCGTCCGCTGGCGGCCAAGGGCCCAGCCTCTGGTGGATTGTGCTGCTGCTGTATATTATATTCTTTGGTTTATGCGTGGTTTTTCTTATTAGCATTATTTGGTAATCTGATGTGTTGTTTAGTTTACATCACACGCTCTATTATGCTTAATTTATTAAGGTTTCTAAAGACAGAACTATTGTATTGACTCTGCATCGTATCTCTGTTCTTTTAAGTGTTGATCTTTACAGAATACTGTTGCTGTTTAATTACAGAGCCGCTGTGCTATGCACTTGTTCATTAACATTACGGAATTTATCTTAGAAATTATATTTCCTTGCGATTGTTGAATTTATGAACGTTGCTGCTCCATTCTAAAAGACAGTCGTATTATTTATAACTAAGACTGACAAGTGGATTACCAAGATCAGATTGCTATTAAGGTGTGTCGTATGTTAAGTTATTATGCATTTGTATTTGGCTTTCCAGCGTTGTTTTATATCCTCTCATTAATCAATGCTGTTCTATTTCCTTGTGCTGTTCGATTTATTCTTAGAGTAAAGATTGCTATTAATTTGGCTTTGCTATTGTTCATTTCCATTAATTAGAGTTTGCTATCCAGATTCTTTTAATTACAGTTTGCTGCTCATTTACTTTGTTGTTCTATTTTGCTATCTGCCGTTCCATTTACTCGCATTTGTTGTTTTGGTGTGAGAGACGATCTAAGGCTGTAGTGAGCCTCGGCATTCACTGTCTAGCTCCCAGACCCGTGGTCCATGCTCTAATTTCCTTTCCATCAGTTTCCAAAGGGATGGGCTATTGTTGTCAAACCCTTGACTGATACATTGCTTATTTTTCCGAATGAATGATTTAGTTTAGAACATTTCAGTTTCTTGCTGTTCTAATTAGATTTTGTTTCTAGATTTCATTTACTTTTGGATTTTAAGCACTATACTGCAAAACATTACTCTTGAGTAAATAGCCGCCTCAGACTGAGTACACTCTTGAGATAAAAAGTCGTCCCTGGGTTGACAATTAATGTGAGGTAATTAGGAGTTACAAAGACACCTTTTTATCGCTCCACATGAACAACCTTTGGAGGCTATATGTTCCACAAAAATCCCTTCATTCCATTCGTTTATGGAGAAAATCATATTTGACGTTATATGCCCTTGAATCCTTGTAAAATTGGCATGAAGCCCCCTTATTTTTCATAATTTATAATAAATAATTGTTAAAGAGGGCCTTTTGTCGTTACATAGGCTAGAATAGTGGATTTGAGATTAAAAATTAATATTTTAACGTAGAGGAAGTTTATCACATCCTCTAATTGTTCTCATAGTTATATAGGCTTATTTTCATGGATGATAATTTGTGAATTTTGATGGATGTGTTACAAATTGAATAAGATATTTTTCTTTATCTTGTCTAAGTTTATGAATAAGGGTTATTGAACTTTCACCATAGTTTTACTAGTGTTTTCATCTCATTATCTTCCTTGGGAAATATTTTCATCAAGTTATTTTGAGGTGACCTTAGTTAAGATCCCCTCCCTTATCTCTCCTTTAATGATTTTATGGCACCTATCTTAAGCCTATATGGAACATAAGTTCGTCTATCATATTCCTTGAAGCTTAAGCATCCACAAGGCCCTTTGAAATTCTCATAAAACTCTTTTGAGATGACCCAAGTTAAGTTAACTCTCTTAACCCATCTCTGAAGATAAAGGATGCCTATGTTAAACTTATATGGAACATAAGTTAGTCTACCATAGTTTTTAAAACCAAATACACTACATTTCCCTCATTGACTCCATATGCTCTCAAAAATATAATGGCATGCTATGACAATAATATTGTATCCTCCACCACCTATTTTCATTATAATTCATCTAAACCATTTTTTTGGTTTTATTCTCCTAATGACTTTTTGGTTATGTGTTTGGGGATTTTCCCCTTTGAACTAAAACCTAGAAGTTACCCTAAAGCCCTAGTAATATTATCCATCCTAAACCTTGATTTTTATATTCACTAGTTGGTGGAAATTATAGGTAGAAGACTTATGGGGCTCTTGACTTGATTTTTTAGCCTTCAGATCCCTAAGATAGGCCGAGGAGAATACCCCCTTGAGCTAGAGGAGAGTTTTCTTGAAGTGAGAAGAAGGATAGTAAGATGATATTTTACCCCCTCTTAAGCACATGAGTTTCAAATTTGAGCCTTTGGAATTTATCTTGGTAAATGTGATATTCCACTATAACATTTTGGTGTTTTTTTAGAGACAATGTGCATTTCAGAGAAGAATCCATTGGATGAAATTAAATCTTTAACATTGCTCCATCCATCTAACTCCATTGGAAGATAGAAGACCTTGTTACTTAAATATTTTTAAGACCTAATGCTTGTGGGGTGATATAATAACCATTATTAAGGCATTTTACAACTCACCTTGGAGACTCCATTGTGAAAATGGTACAAAATTTTATTTATTTTCAAATTTAGACTTTCATAGATGAAGGATAGCTCCTTTGGATTTCATGTGTTATTTCCTATGTTGGATATTGAGAATATTCTAAGATATCCAAATAATTATCCTCTGAAGTTTTATGAGAATCTTCCAACATTTGGTGCTACCTCTTTGGTTTGTTATCCCACATTCTTGGTATTTATGAGGAACATTTCAAAATTTGAGGAAAGAATTGAATATGACTTGATAATATTATTTATTATTTACTTTGGACAAAAGAAATATGGTTGGCTCAAGCACTCACTTGGATTGGCATATATTCTCTCAAGCTTTTATTGAAACTCGTCCTAAGCATTGTGTCCCAATATTTCAGAGATATGATAACACATATCAAGAGGTATTGGTAGCCCTATAGGAGGAGGGTATTGCTAACCTCTTTGAAGAAAATGATTCCCTATATTTAAATAGAATTATGTAAATCCCTCTATATTCTGATAATATGCCTATTTTTCTAGAAAAGAGTATTAAAAAACCCTTTGAATATGATTAGAAATTTAAATCTCCAAACAAAGGTTTGTACTCATAAAATGAAGAAAGTACTCTTGATGAGCCGTAATGATGAAGTTGATGCTATTGAAGAGAAAGTGATGGAAAATAAATTTCTCCATGATGTTGAAGAGATGACTGTACTATTTAGTTGGATACAAACCAATCATAGATCCCATATCCTGAAATTTGACTAATTTCTTAACTATGACAATTATTTTGATTGTAAGGGAAAAAAACATGATACAATGGTGGAGATTTTTGGTAATGGAATTCTATCTACTCTAGGTTATGACAGTAAGTTAGTTGGAAAATAAAATCCATATTATGATACTAAGGATGAAGATGGAAATGTTGGCATTAATATTGGCCATGTAAATTTTTTCATTATAATATATATAGAGAAAGGTATGGGCGTAATACTAAACTAGGGGAGATAATATCATTTGGATAATGATATAGTTTATGAAGATAATATTGACCTAAAACTTTATGAAGGCGCTATCTAGAAAGGAGTCTCCAATTTTTTCAAGATGTCTCTTCAAGCAATGATGATACATGTACAAACTCATATTTCATCCTAGAATTTCATAATAATCGATTGTTGACAATTCATTGCAACATATTATAACATCAACTAACATATGGGAAATTGATGAAATTTCAAATCCTACATCAACTGAAGAAAATGTGGTGGATGAGGTAATTTTTGCAATAGACAACCCTAAAATTATGAACAAACATGAATTATATGGTGAAATCAGTAAGAGGAACAACATGCTATATTGTGAGTGTGGTGGTGATATGGTAAGAAAATTTCCTTGGGAAATATAAATGGAGGAAATTTCACAACATTCTACAAATTCTAAGAATCAACACTATCACACTCCTCCATATACAATAAAAGTAAGTGGTCATGATGTTTTTATTAAATTAACTCCTAGAATGAAGGAAACAAAACTTCCAATGCCAAATGTTGAATAATACAATAAATATCATTCAATTAAAAATAATGATGCACTTGATCATACAAGACAGGTTTTTGGAATAGTAGCATAACAAGAATTTTTTTTGTGGATCTACAGTGACATTAATGACCTTATTTAGAAATTTTTGGAATATGCATACACAAAATCACACCAAATTAAAGGTCTACATAATGGAGTTTTTATGCATGGGTTCATTTCTCCATATTAGGGCCAATATTGATAGAAATCCCATCTTATAAGTACTTGGAATTTAATATTCAATGTTTACAATCATTACTTAGTACAGAGAATAGTTCCACTGTACAAACAAAGTGATGAGGTGGCTACATGAGATAAGGATTTCAATTTAGGCACAATGGAATTTTAATGAGGCTCTAGGTTTCTCAAGTTCCCCCAAGAAGGACACTTGTGCCCAAGTGGGAGCTATATGTTACCAACTATTTTGTTGAAGTATGCAAAAACAATTTTGAGGGGTTGTTGTCACTATTTTTACCCCGAAACACTATTTTTTGGGAAATTAGGAAGGCATGTCCAAGGAATAGGGAAAATTGTTTTTATATAAAACTATCCTATTGATAAATTTTAATGTTATCTCACTAATGATGGTATTAAGAAAGTGGATCCTTATCTGTAAAATATTTAACATTGAGCCTCATTCCCTTCAATGGTATTTTGAATACAATGTATATCATTTATAAGATAGAGTAAAACCATATTTTGTAAACATAAAGATCCTCGTGAAGTCATAAAGAGATCTCTATGGAACAAAAATATGTAGAGCCACTTATCTCATATCGTCTAAAAAGGTATATTGAGGATTTTGATAACTTCTAATCATATATTGAATGGTTTGGTAGGCTTGTTGATTTTGCAAGTGATTTCTCACTTGATAGAGTCAATTCAAAAGACATATTTGAGTCTTTGATTTTGAAGGAAACAACAAAGGGTTGTCTTAGTTCAAAATATGTTAAGTTCATAACTAGTTAGAATAATATGATTATATTTGGTGAAGAATCAAGACTTGAACCCATTTTTAAGACCCAATGCATGCTTAGGGACCCTAGTTAAGTATGCCAAGTTATTTACTAGTTGATGTATCATTGATATACTCTTTCACCATCACATAATTATCTTCCTAAGATGCCTAGTCTGAAATGAGCTCAAGGCAAATGTACCAATAGGAGGGTAAATTATTAATATGCTCATAAATTTAGTAGAGTAGAGAATTATTAATGCACTAAGTGAATAGTCCCACTAATTTTGAAAATTTTCCTATTATAATCACGTTCCATGATTAGGAAAAAAATCCTATTATAGTCACGTGCCATGATTAGGAAATCCACAAAGAGAGAGAGAGAGAGAGAGCAAGGGGGGCATTACTAATGAACTAAGTGAACAGTCCCACTAATTTTGAAAATTTTACTATTATAGTCATGTGCCATGATGATCTAGGTGGCTCCAGACACACTCAGAAATCCAAGAGGACTAAGAATACGTCAAAATTCAAGGTGGTCAAATTTCTCTCGGACCAGGACCAGATCAAAGTGCTTGTTTCCCTTATTCCAACGTTGTGAACGACACTCCAATATGAGTTCATATGAAGGAGATAAGGCTGGTCAAAGTTTTGATCAAAGTGTGTAGTGGGCCAAGTTTAAGGGTCCTACAATTTGACCGACACTCGGGCATAAAACCTAACTCTCAAAAGTGGGTGAATTTTTTGGATGGATAATTTTCCCAATGTCCCTTAAAATCGACAAAGTAAAAAAAATGTATGATTTTTAATTTAAAATTTTTAAAAAATATAATTATAGGGGTGACGGGTTTCCACCCCCGTATGACCAAACATATCATTATAATAAAAATTGAAATTTGGTTGGGTGGTAGGCCACCCCAGGTGGGAATCGACTCCATATAAAAAATGGTGGAAGCAATTATATTTCAACATCGATGTATCAATGAAGTTAACCACATTCAACCACATTAACGATAGAGAGTCGTCAACTGTTTTACATTTTATCAAAAACGTTGCCAAGTTGGGGAGGCAGGGGATTCAAACCCCGATCTCCACCGACCTAGTCGACTCTGCCCCAACGAGCCACGGGCTCGTCCTTTGGTGGCTTCGTCAGCACATTGTATTTAAACCTCTTTAAATTCATTTTCACGAAGAGCGCGGCAAAGCAGAGTGGATTTATTCACAAGGGAGGAACCACGAACCAAGCTAAGGGCGGAACCTTGCCCAGGGAATATTGAGGGGTATCAAAAATATTCCTTGGGGTGCAGAAGGGGAATTTTTCAGAATTTTACAAATTGATAGTCATTTTTTCACGTTTTCGTGCCAGAAATTCAGTGGTGACATTAATTTCAGGAGATGGCTCTCTATTTTTCAGCCATCTTCAGAAGTGGAGGTATATAATGCAGTTATGTTATGCTTCCTTTTGTTTTTTCTGAGATGATGTCTTATTGTTGAGATCCTTGTATACCACTATCTTGAGGGATACTTATTTCCAAATTATTGTGATATTTAATTAGCTTCTCATGTTGAAGGAAAGCCCATTTGAGTGAGAGTTCTTGTAGGGAGAACGTCTCGTGGAGAGATAAGCCACTCATGTTGAGGTTATTTGTCCTTGTTATGAAAAATAACATGCCATAAACATCATCATGTTTTACAGCATTATATGAAGTGACCTCCACTATCTTGACATCAGGGTCGGAGACGTAACCCACACTAGGTGAACTCTGTTATCAAATGTGTTGTGCTCTTGATTTTTTTTATTGTCATTATGTTTCCTATTTTTTAAGCATGCGCATGTTATTCTTTTATGATCTTTTAATTGAAATTATACTAACATCATATAAGTAAAAGACCTTGGATAATTCTGGTAGTTGAAGATATCTAGATCAAGTTTGGTATCAGAGTGATATTCTCGCTGATGTGAATTGCGAGTGTGAACGATTGAACATGCAACAATGGATGATGACAAAGAAATGCACAAATACTTCCTAAGGATGTCCAAACTAGTGGAAATAATGTATGAAGCTTATGAACGGGAGAAAGAAGGAGCAGAGAATGATGTTCCATCAACATCTTCTAGTGAACATGCATCACCTTCATCATATTCTCATCATTCGAATGAGGAGATCAACCATAGCCTTCAAGAAGAGAATTTTGAATTGAAGAGTCTTCTACAAGAAGAGAAATAGGAGAAGTAAAGATTTCAACTTCAGTTGCAAGCCACATAAGAGGTCTTGGAAGAATTGAAGCGCAATGACCAGAGCCTTCAAGCAGAGGATGTTGAATTAAGGAGGCTTCTACAATAAGAGAAAGACGAGAAGCAAAGATTACAACTTTATCTATGAGCCATGGAAGAGGCCTTGGATGAGTTGAAGCACAATAAAGGCTTATAGAAGCCCTCATCACCTGTTTCAGAATCGATAGTTGAGGTAAACAATGTTCATCGTTCTTCAATTTCATCTTTACATCAGGTTATTTCTATTGGAAATGTGGAGTTACCCATCACAGGAATTGGCATGAGACTCCTTAACAATATGGAGTACAAAGGAGGAGGAATTGGTATTAATTTCCAAGGCATGACGCATCTATTCGAGGTCATCCAAAGACCACGATTCACAGGTTTGGGATATACAGAAGTAAAATGCTCAAAGGTGTCACCACTGAGGAAAGAGAATGATGGGAACACATCACCATCGTCACATGGCAACGCACATTGCAGAGGAAGAGCTGAGGCAAGCTCTCATCACCATAATTTCACCAGAGACAAACAAACATTGGTGAAACTATCAAAGGAAGAGAATGATGGGAACACATCACCGTCATCCCATAGTAGTGCACATTACAGAGGAAGAGCTGAGGCAAGCTCTCATCGCCATAATTGCACCAGAGACTACCAGGAAAGGTATAACAAGTCTCAGTATTCTAAATTTAATTTCAATTAAAATCATGTTTTTGATAATGAACATAAATCATGGCATTGAAAACTATGTAATTTTTGTGGTTTACATAACCATGTGTTTCTTGAGTGCTGGAAGAGAATGACAACACAAAAGAGAATGAGGCGTGGAAGGCCTTCTCCACATCAGGAAGGGAATAAGGTAAAGTAGGTCTAGAGGAAGAATATTTATTGCAGTCATTGCGACAGAGGTGGTCATCAAAGAGCCATGTGTTAGATGCTCCATCTAGAGGAGCGTATTAAGGACAAAGCACCCATACAAAAACCATTTGGTGAATATGTTCAACAAGAAAATCCACCACATACCTTTTGGTTCAATTTTTTGAATAAGAAATGGTTTTTCTAGATGTGTTAGAATGTCATGGTTGTATTTTGTAAATCATGTATTTCAATTTTAAATGTAAAATTGATGATGTGTTTCCCATCACATGTTAAGAAACGATGATGTTTTGGCCTTGTATTGATAGCTGAGGTATTGATTTCCATTTTTTAAACTTGACCACAGAGTATGTGTTATAAACTCATGGAAAGTATGGGATATGTGGGTCATAATTGGCCATGTAATTGAGCATGTAATTTGAAAATATTTTAATATAGGTTTGCAGAATATGCAGGTGTCGTCTTATCGCTTATGGCTCCAAAGAACAAAGGTGAAGGAAAAGGAAGGGTGATCTACTAGGACAATTGTGGAACAGACAATGTACGCGATAGTTGCAGATTATGCTTATGCTTTTGGAGGACCAAAAGCTCCTCAATGGGGATGAATGATCCAAGTGGCTCCAGAAACACTCAGAAGTCTAAAAGGACTCAAAATAGGTCAAAATTCAAATTGGTAAATTTGTTCTCAAACTAGGACCAGATTGAAGTGCTCGTCACCCTAATTCCAACGGTGCAAATGACACTCCAATTTGATTTCATATGAAGGATATAAGGATGGTAAAATTTTGGTCAAAGTGGGAAGTGGGTCAGGTTTAAGGGTCCTACAATTTGACCGACATGGGGGCGTGAAACCTAGATCACGAGAGAGGGAAAATTTGTTGGATGGATAATTTTCCCAATATAACATAGTTACCGATCAAAAGGGAACTATTACCTCAAAACGAGAACTATGGCCCAAAAAAACTCAAAAAACATGAAAAAACAACCCAAAAACGAAAAGTGTCTTCCAGAACACACTTTTCTTTTAGGGTCAAATTTCAACATTTTTTAAATTATGCTAAAAACCAATTTTTTTCTTGTAAAGGGGATTGAAAAAATACCCTCAAAACAAAAAGTGTTGATGGTGGAATAACATCGCAAATTTTGTGTGTGCAAAAAACAACCTGAAAACGAAAAGTGTTGATGGTGGAAAAACGTTGTCAATTTTTTGTGTGCAAAAACCACCTTGAAAACGAAGAGTGTTAATGATGGAATAACATCTTTTTCTTTTCGCGGTAAATTCTCAACAATTTTTAATAATGACATTAAAGATAAAATATCATAACTCTGAAAAACCTTAAAATTTCAATGATAAACATGGCATTAAAGATCAAATATAAAGTCTTAAAATTCCAACGATTTTTAGGCATGGTATTAAAGATAATCTATTATTATGTCTATGAAAAGCCTTAAAAATCCAAGGATGAAATTAAAGATAAAATATCACGTTTATGCCAACGGCGGTTTGGTTTGACAGTGAAGAGTTTGTTGTTAAGACACTCATCTTAAAAGGTCACCGGTTCTAATCCCCTCGAAGGAAAAAAAAAAAAAATCTAGCCATGATAAGGGTTGGTGTGGTCGAGGCCAGGTGCCATCCCCAGGTGATTTTGATAGCTTAGATGCCCCTCGGTCGCGATTTCTTAGACCAAAGGTTTGGCGTGATACCATGTTAGGACCACATAACCAAAAAAAAATCACGTTTATGAAAATAAAATTCCAATGATTTTTAGCCATGGTATTAAACATAAAATATCACCTGTAAAAAATAACAAAATCAAAAAATTTCAAAAATAAAATAAAACAGGGAAAATTTAAAAAAAAAACACACAATTTAAAGAAAAAGAAAAAAAATTAACCCAAAAAAAACATTTTTTTTTTAAAGTTATAAAATAATAATAATAATAAGAAACCGGGCCTCCCCACCTTTCAAAGACTGGCATCTCCGCTGATAGGGAAAGAATGGCATCTAAGGTTTCTTCTCTCTACCCGCTTCCGGCCGCTCTCTCCTCTGAAGCTTCAGCACCGTCCAGGCTTGGGACTCGAATTGTTTTCTCCCCCGCGGTGGCCGATCTCGCCCCAACTTTTCAGGTTCTGAAAAGCCCCCACACTGTAGCATGGACGCTTACGCCCCCAACTGATGACCGGCTTCTTCTTCGGCTTGTCAGCGATCTCTGCAGATACTCTGAAGCCTTGCTTGACAATAGTCACGACTCACTGCTCGCAACAGAAACCTTGGATGCGCCCAAAGCAAATGCCTCCCTCGATTCACTCCATAAGGGCAGCGCGGCAAGGGTTCAGCTACTGCAAACGAACTTACGACTCTTCTACAGTTCTACAGTCCTGACTTTTGCAGTGGATCTGGGTTGGAGAGGTAGTTTCTATCTGCAGAAGCAATTTCTTCCCCTTCCGCTTCCAGATTGTCAGGCAGTTGGAGATCTAAAAGATTATGGCACTGTGTCGTTCCAGAAGGCTTTTAAAAATCTCTCTACCCCCTTTCAGATTCAAATCACTCAGCTTTCTAGCAAGATCATTCTGCATTGGGTCCACCCTTCCGACCTAGTGCAGAATCTCAAGGAAAATCTGGAACGTCGGTTCGGGATTCCCTCAGCCCTTCAAAGACTTCTATTTCAAGGTAAACAGCTCGATGACCTTCTTCCCCTCTCTTCTTATAGCAGTAAAAGTAACATCTCTTTAGTGTTTTCCTTTCGTCTAAGAGGTGGCACTGCAGGACAATCTTCTGTTGCTCCTCCCTTCTCCTACAAAGATGCAGTACACTCTGAGAATCCCCAACCCCCTGAGACCCCCAAACCCCAGCCTTTTCTAGTTGACAAACTGGAAGACATTCCCTCTGTTGAGATCTCCCACCCTAGCCTCGCAGATGACCTTCAAAAATTTGCAGAGAGGGCCATCATATGCAGATTCAATGGGCTTTGGCCGTGCTCTAAGGACCTCTATGACTGGATCCATTCCAACTGGACCCACCATTGCAAGGTCAGCTTTTGTTCAAAAGGATATTTTATAGTTCTATTCAACAATCCTAAGTATTATGAACAGGCCTTAGAAGAAGGTCCTTGGTTTATGGGAACTGCTGGGCTCTTCTTAACTCCTTGGTTCCCATATTTTAACCCAGCAACTGCAGTCATCACCAGAACTCCTGTCTGGGTCAGGCTTCCAAACTTACCAGCTCACCTGTGGCATATGGCAGTCTACAGGGGCATAGGCAACACCTTGGGCCGTTTTTTAATGGGAGATTCCTGGCGGGAACATCAAGGCCTTTACACATATACTAGAATATGTGTGGAATTAGATCTAAGCAAGGGACTGCCAGACCAAATCAATCTCAAGATCAACGAATTTGTTTCGACCCAGAACCTAGATTACGAGAATACTGCCTTCCTTTGTCACCACTATCACCTAATGGGGCACCTACAGAATTCTTGCCCATCACTTCCTGCAAAAACGAAAAAGGATAACATTGCAAAGACCAAGCACAAGAGATGGACCCCTTGTTCTCCGCCGCCAGCAGTAAGCTCTGAATCCTCAAGCTCGGATGATGAGGGGAGCGATGCAGAACCAGACCAGACACCTCAGATGATGGATCCTATGCATATCACTGTCACAGCGAGCACCCAGAAACGTGTCCATGAGACCTCCTCCTCTGATTCAGACAAGGAGGTCCCCCTGTCGGAGAATTCCAGTCTTCAAGTTGTTTTAGCTCACACACCCCAGGATGGATGGATAAAAGTCAATAAAAAGAAAGGGAAAAAACTTCGAGTTGAGAGTTCTGCCCATGTGGTGTAGAAGTCGTTCTTTTTTGCTTTCAAGTCATTTGCTGTAGCTCCGTGCATCGTTCATTCCTTCTCTAGGACTGAGGTTGATAGTTACATCATTTCCGGTCGGCTGGTTTCTTGTCTCCCTTGATTGTACTATATTTTGATCAATAGAAATAGTTTAATTTTACTGAGAAAAAAATAATAATAATAATAAACCACATAATTAAAAAAAGATTAAAAAAGTAATTAAAAAAAAATTAAAACTAGTTAAAATTAAATAATATTCTAAAATTATATATATATATATATATCAAAAATACAATATTAGATAAAAATATTAATAAAATTCATTTTTTTTAATTAATTTTTTTTAATTAAAAATAATAAAAATAAAAGTTAAATGTTTTTTATTTAAATAATAAAAATAAAAACTTTTAAATATAAATTAAAAAAAAAATAAACAAATAAATTAAAAAATATGGAAAAAAATTAAAAAAAAAAAAATTTAAAAAATTAAAAGAAAAAAATATTAAAAAATAAGAAAATTAATAAAAAAATTAAAAACAAATGAGTTTGGTTGCTGCGATGGGGTCACGGGGCTCGGCTGGCGAGCAACAAGAATAAACCCCGGCTGCCCTTGGGGCCACGGGGCTCGGTCGGCGGGCGGTAGGAGAGCTGCCAGCTCTATCGCCACCCGCTGACAGAGCCTCGCAACCCCCAGGCCCAACGGGGTTGATTCGAGGAATCAACCCTTGCTGCCCCAGGGGCCGCAACGCTCGGCCAACAAGCAGTAGGGCAGCTGCCAGGTCTCCTGCCGCTCGCTGGCCAAACATCACGGCCCCCAAGGTGGTCGTTATAACCAAATTTTTAAAATTTTCTATTAATTTTTTTTTAATTAAATTTTTTATTAATTTTTATTTATTTATAAATATTTTTTTAAGAATTTTTTTATTAATTTTTTTAATTTTGTTTTAATTTAATTTTTAGTTTTTTAATTTTTTTTATCTTAATTTATATTTTATATTTTTTTAGTTTTATATTTTATATTTTTACTTTTTATTTTTATTTTTAACTTTAATTAAAAAAAAGTGATTTTATTATTTTTATTATTTTTAATTTTTTTAATTAAAGAAAAAACGAATTATGTTTTCTTATTCTTTGAAAATATTTTATTTTTCGTAGTTTTTTTTTTTAATTTAAATTTTCTTTTTAAATTTCTAATGTTTCTTTTAATTTAATTTTTTATTGTTTTAAAAGTTTTTTTTAATGTTTTTTTTTAATTTAAATTTCTGAATTTTAATTATTTTTTATTTTTGAAACTTTAGTCACTCTCGTTATCTTATATGGATGTGAGGTTTGGGGTTGCAACATCTTAGAGAATCTTGGAGAAAGATTGAGCAAATCTAGAAGTGTTTTATAACGTATAACCTTAAAATTAAAAGCAATACACCCTATCCTATTCTCCTTATAGAAATGGGTCTTTCCCCTATCGAGAGCCTAGATATGACTAGGCTTCTGTTGTACAAGCACAAGCTCAATATGTTGGGAAAAATACTGAGAGGGGGGGGGGTGAATCAGTATTTACTGCATATTCAAAACTTTTTACTTTTTCATTCCTTAAAACCCATACGCTACTTTGCTGAAGCCAAGTAGCGTATACATAACGGATATCCTTCGCAAAACTCACGTATACACGGAGATCTAATTATGCCATTAATTCTTCACTTATATCATTCGATCATTCATTCATCAGATGTTCAATAAACAGTAAACATGTGCAGTAAGAACATAATAAGTCATCACACATAAGAAACACACATGAACACCGGGATTTTAGGTGGAAACCCAAGTCGGGAGAAAACCACTGTTGCCGTTGTCTTAGCCTTCAATATTTTATTATAGAGAAAACATCTTACAACATAATATTTGGCGCGGGACTTGACGGCACGCGAGGCACCCACCTCGCTGCGTTTTACCGGCCTCTCACGGAGAGGGAGCTCGGCCCACTCGGCTCGTTTACCGGCCTCTCCTGGAAGGGAGCTACGACCCCACCGATCTCGTTTACCGGCCTCTCACGGAAGGGAGCTACAACCCTAGGCGAAGGTACAACCCTCGGCACCACCTTGGACCACGTTTCATCAATTTCTTTGGATCCATGACTTCAATAGAACACCAATTACGAGGCCACATTTTCATCATATTTTCATACTGGACCCTTTCCATACTTTTAAGCAAAAACATACATCACCAACAGATACATATCAACACAGATCAGATAGCAGAAACACAGCAGAACAGATCAGATATTTCATACCCCTTGCTTCAGCAAACCCTAGTTTGCATACGCGCTTTCCCTTCACTGATGTCGCGTATATACGCGCTGCCGTCCACACAAACCAGCGTATACCTCAGTGTATATTTTATTGCGCATACGCGCTTTCACTTCCATGAGCGCCTATGTTTCGCTTTCTCAGCGGCGAAGTAGCGTATATATCTTCAATTATTACAGAGCGGCATACTTCATCAGATCAGATATTCAGTTCAGATCTACCCTTTTGCTTCAGACAGATGTTCGCCTAGATGTTCGCCTCATCACAGATCTAGGCCTTCCATAAGCAGATCTAGTAAATACAAGTGCATTTCAGATCTAGATCCCCTTCTTCATCATTGGTGCATCATACACTCATATTTATCTTCAAGTGTAACCCTTTCCAATCAGATCTACTTTAGAGAGAAGTATTCATTCAAGCTCAGACATCTTGCACCCACCCTCATGTTGTGCACAATGAATTTCTTCTCCTTATATAGGTTTATCCTTTTTCAATACCATGAGCCAAAACAATACCATGAGCCTTCAATACCACGGGCGCATTTTTCAATACCATGAGCCAAACCAATACCATGAGCCTTCAATACCACGGGCCCCTGGATTTGCACTTTTTGAGCGCTTTTGCCCATACGCGACTTGGAACGTTCTTTTCCGCGTGCATACGCGACTTCCCTTAGACAGATCCGCGTATACATAGAGACATACTCTTTTCATCATACTTTGAGCACATTCTGAATTCATTTCTTCATTGCCTTTTGTACACACTGTAGGTACATCATATTTTCTTCATCAGGAACATATTCTCTCAAGCACAACTTCATCAAGTAAGTTGTCATCATCTTCATCAAGTGGGTTGCCTTTCAAGGACAACACTTAGCATCATATTGTCAACAAACATCATATCACATTAGATTTACATCATTTACCAAGTCCATCAAGTCAAGAATAACTTCATCAGGTGGTTTGCCATCAAGGACAACACATGTCAACAGTCGCATGTCTTCATCTTCATTTAGTGAGTTGCCATCAAGGACAACACTCTGCATCATATTTCCAACAATCTCCCCCTTTGGACTTGATGGCAACCACGATGGTGTTTGGTTACCACAACAGATAAGTATATTGACACCATGTCACTCTCCCAATTCTTTGACACCATTATATGCATTCAAACACCATGTCACTCTCCCCTTTTGACATCAAGGGCAAAGGGCGGATCAAAAACCAACATACTCTCCCCCTTTGACATCAAGGGCAATGGGCGGATCAAAACCAACATACTCACCCCCTTTTCTCCTCATGTAGAAGAAGCGTTCTGCAGATCTGATGTATACTGAAGTGACCAAGCTCCCCCTGAGTTCATGCTGAATCTTCAAACATATTTTTCAATGAATTACATGACTCTATGAACTTCCTATCACCAAAAGACTCAAAATTACATCAAATATCCAACCAAGTGGATTTACATATAAGACTCAAGTACCCAACCAAGTGGGTTTACATATAAGACTCAGCTACCCAACCAAGTGGGTTTACAAATTAGACAAGTCATTACATGACTGAATATTACAATTTTACATCATGGGTCTCAACATGACCTTTTCATCAAACTACAAATATAACTTTAAGACCAACACCAGAAAGTCCTCAAGAAAGAGAACATATTTTAGAACCATCATAATGCCAACACTGCATTATATTCAGCAAAGCTAATGCTCCCCCTGAATCTGTGCAACCAAGCAATCTTTCCAAATGACTAAGGCTCCCCCTTAGTTTGTGCATCCTGAAAACTTCCACCAACAAATCATCAAGGCATCTTCATCAAAAGATTAGAAACATAATTATGAGAACTGGAACACCACCAGAGATACCAAACAGTATCAGAGATTCCAAACAGCACTGCAGCTGTGCTGAAGAGAGCTGAACCAACCAAAAATTGTCAGCAACCAAACATACGCGGTTTTTTGTGCAGGAATTCGCGTATATACGCGACTGTGTTTCAGGAAACCCGCGTATCCCAAGCCATCTTCTAAATTTCAACCAGATCTGATTCTCTGTGAGGCAAAGACAGTGTTCAGCTTCTTTCTGGGACATTTGAATGCTTCCCTGGACTACAGATAGATAGAACAGTGTATTTGTGTCTTCAAGCGTCATCCAAAGGTTGTAGCATCAGCACAATAGTAACCAAGCCTTCAGATTCTTTGCAGCATCAATACAATCTTTCTAAGAGAGATTCTCATATCAGAACAACATCTTCACATAGGTGTCAAGCAATCATCCATGTGGTCCAACATCACCATGATCTTCAAGATTTAACAGAAGTAACATATGTAGGAAAAAGATCTCTCAACCATAGTAACACACTCTGCATGATTTATTTCTGAATCAAATGACATCCAACTCATCCATGTGTGAGTACAAAAGATACTTATCAGCAACCAGGGCTCAAAAATTCATCATAATAAACCATGTACCAAGTCATCATCATTTGAGCATGAGTATCACAAAAACCAAAGAATAAGCAGTCATATTGCCAACAATGCAATCATTAGTATTCAACCTGCTGCTCCCCCTAAACCGGTGCTCTTCCTTAGCTTGTGCAATCTGAAGCACCTTCAACAGCAAGTCATCAGCAACAATCTCTGCATGATCTGTCCTCATCTCTGAATTATAAGACTTTCATCTCAACAACGAATGCTCTTCATCATAAAGCAACCAGGCTTCATCCATAATCTTCAACACAAGAACCCATGTATCATTTCATTATCATGAGTATAACCAGCATGATGCTAACAGTGCAATCATCAGCAGTCAGACTGATGCTCCCCCTGGACCTCTGCTCCAAATCTTCAGTTATCAGATAAATTTTTCTTATCATCAATGCATACGCGTCTGTGTCAGCTGGAACTCGCGTATATACGCGACTTTGTTTCATATAACCCGCGTATGGAAAGTGTAATATAGAAAATTTCACACCTTCATCTCCTTCTGCAAATTTACCTTCTATTCCTGTCTTTTCTTCACACCAGATGCACTGTCAGAAATACATATAACCAGAATAATCAAACCAACCATGAGAGTCATCATGCATTGCTCCCCCTGTGACGATACATTACTAAAGCTCATAGTGTATCCCACATCATTCCTGCAGTCAATGAGAGAAGTAAGCTTCAGAAGCGGATGACTGCAGTAGGGTCAGAATTCCCTACGTTTCTGATTGGTCTTCCTTCTTTTTCCAAATTTGTTTGACCTTCCTAACAGTGTGCTGAAAATTGTCCACTTCCTTAGATCTGTTCAACCTGCATTCCTTTTCTATATGCCCATACTTGTTACAAGAATAACATCTCATATGTCCAGAAAAGTAAGCATAAGAATCATAATGAGTATTTCTAATCTTCCTCCTTTTGCAATCAGCTACTTTATGTCCATACTTGTTACATGAAAAACAATATCCCTTGAAGAAACCAGAGTACCTTTCTATGTAGGATCTGTTTGTTTGAGGCTGAAATGATCTGCTCCTGCAATTTGCTGCAACATGCCCATAATTATGACATTTAAAACATTCAACGTTCTTGAATGAATTCCTTTGAGAATTCATGATTGTTGGTTGAGCTTTTGTCTCTTTCAACACTTCAGGTTTTGCATTGACTACCTCTGAATTTTTAGCACTTCCTTGTGAGATAGATTCACCTTTAATAGTTTCATGGAAACCAAGACCATGTTTGATAGCAGGAGACCTTTGATTACTCAGAATATTGTCCAAGATATTAGTACTATCATGAAACCTCAAAAGTTTAACCTTTTCTTCTAATTTACCTTTGAGAATATTTACCTCAACCTCCAAGTCTTGACATTGCTTTGTCATGCTTTCTTCTTTCCTTCTTCCATCTTCTACTTGATGATTCAGATTTAGAATCTCTTCTTTCAACCCCTTTTCTTGTTCTTCAAAAGTTTGTAAGAGTTCTTCATTCTTCTTGTTTGATGCTTCGAGATCTTCTTTGAGGGAGACGATTTCTGCTTCAAGTCTTGCATTCTTCTTGTTTGATTCTTCAAGATCTGCTTGTAGAAGTTCTTCATGTTCCTTGTATGATTCTTCTATGATAGGCCAGATTTTTGCTCCAAGTTCTTCATATTCAAATGATTGTAAAGGTTCCTCACTCTTCTTACTTGATGCTTCAAGTTTTTCTTGTAGAGAGATGATTCCAACTTCAAAACCTTTATTCTTCCTTTTTGATTTTTCCAGATCTGTTTTTAGAGAAATGTTTGCTGCTTCAAGTCCCTTACATTGATTGGTTACATTGTCATACAACTTTTGATACTTGTTCATCTGTTCTTTCATTCGAGAGATTAACTCTTTGTATATAGCTTCGCTTTTATTAAATGATCTTTTTTGTTCTTCAATCTTCTTGATAGCTTCCTTTAGATCCAAAACTTTACTTTGACTATCTTCACCATTGCATGTACAGGAAAGTGCATCACAAGAAAAACAATCAATACCTGTTTCATCTTCTTCATTTTCTGCTGCACATGTTTTCTGAGATATCTCCTTTTCAGTAGCCTTCTTCTTTTTCTTCCTTCCCATTGCGACGGATCTCCTTCAAGCGATCAAGCTTTTACAGAAGAACCTGCTCTGATACCAATTGTTGGGAAAAATACTGAGAGGGGGGGTGAATCAGTATTTACTGCATATTCAAAACTTTTTACTTTTTCATGCTCTAAAACCCATACGCTACTTTCCTGAAGCCAACCAGCATATACACGTGGATATCCTTCATAAAACTCACGTATACACAGAGATCTAATTTATGCCATTAGTTCTTCAGTTATATCACTCCATCATTCATTCATTATATTTTCTATAAACTGTAAACATGTGCAGTAAGACCAGAATAAACCATCACACAAAGAATCACACATCAACACCGGGATTTTTAGGTGGAAACCCAAGATGGGAGAAAACCACCGCTGCAGTTGCTCAGCCTTCAATATTTTATTATAGAGAAAACATCTTACAACATGTACTTGGCCTTAAACTTGGTAAACACGCATTTCCCACAACGCTCGTTTACACCGGCCTCTCCTGGAGAAGCTACGACCCCTGACTCGTTTACCAACCTCTCACCGGAGAGCTCGACCCACGATCTCATTTACCCGGCCTCTGGAGAGGCCTACAACCCCACCGGTAGAGGCTACAACCCTCGGCACCACCTTGGACCACGTTTCATCAATTTCCACACTTTGGATCCAACAACTTCAATAGAACACCACTTGGGCCACATTTCATCATATTTCCTCTTGGATCCTTTCCATACTTTTAAGCACAAACATACATCACCAACCAATACATATCAACCGCAATTCAGGATAAGCGAAACACGGTGGAACGGATCGGATATTTCCTTGCCACGCGTGAGCCTAGCATTATCGTGCTTTCCCGCTGCGATGTCGCGTATATACGCGTTTCCGTTCACATAAACCAGCGTATACTTCTGTACATATTAAAGAGCTAATTTCATTGCGCATACGCGCTTTCTCTTCACTGAAGCCGCGTATATACGCGCTTCCTCCGCGGCGAAGTAGCGTATAGATCTTCAATCATTACAGAGCAGCATACTTCATCAGATCATATATTCAGTTCAGATCTACCCTTTTACTTCAGACATATGTTCGCCTAGATGTTCGCCTCATCACAGATCTAGGCCTTCCATAAACAGATCTAGTAGATACAAGTTCATTTCAGATCTAGATCCCCTTCTTCATCATTGGTGCATCATACATTCAGATTTATCTTTAAGTGTAACCCTTTCCATTCAAATCTACTTCAGAGAGAAGTATTCATTCAAGCTCAGACATCTTGCACCACCACTCATGTCTTGCACAATGAATTTCTTCTCCTTATATAGGTTTATCCTTTTTCAATACCATGAGCCCCTTTTTCAATACCATGGGCCAAAACAATACCATGAGCCCTCAATACCACGGGCGCATTTTTCAATACCATGAGCCAAACCAATACCATGAGCCTTCAATATCACGGGCCCCTGGATTTTCACTTTTTGAGCGCTTTTTCCCATACGCGACTTATCACATTCTTTCCCGCATGCATACGCGACTTCCCCTAGACATATCCGCGTATACATAGAGACATACTCTTTTCATCATACTTTGAGCACATTCTGAATTCCTTTCTTCATTGCCTTTTGTACACACTGTAGATACATCATATTTTCTTCATCAAGAACATATTCTCTCAAGCACAACTTCATCAAGTTGTCATCATCTTCATCAAGTGGATTGCCTTTCAAGGACAACACTCAGCATCATATTGTCAACTAACATCATATCACATCAGATTTACATCATTTACCAAGTCCATCAAGTCAAGAATAAATTCATCAGGTGGATTGCCATCAAGGACAACACATGTCAACAGTCGCATGTCTTCATCTTCATTTAGTGGGTTGCCATCAAGGACAACACTCTGCATCATATTTCCAACACAATAGCATAGGAGACCATAGACTTCCTAAGCTAGCTTTAAATTCTAGCCAAAACCACCTAACACTTAAAAGAGGTTGGTATAAAGACACCAGGGCCTGGTTAAACTATTGGGAGATTGACGAGAATGTTGCATTGCAAAACATTAATAACATTAAAAAAATTGTTACTTCTAAGTTCAAGGGAAAAATGTGGTGTGAGAAAGATCTAGCAGCTAAAAGAAAATTAAGATATTATAAGGAGTTCATCAACTCCACCCTAGAAGATCAAAAGTATCTCTCTCTTTTAACTAGCACAAAGAAGAAAATTAATATAGCCAAGATTAGAACGAACTCTCATGAGCTCCATAGTGAAACAGGTCGTTGGACAGTTTCTAAAACACTATTGATGGAAAGGATCTGCCATCTCTGTGAGAATATGAACATCAAGGATGAAAATCACTTCCTCTTAGAGTGTCCCACGTACAACCACATTAGAGCTCAATTTCATAATCTTTGTTGCAATACTGGCCTTCCTAGCCTTTTAAGATGTCAAAATTATAGTGAGCTCGGGAGACTTCTCTCCAAGCTTTTCGAGCATAGGAATAAAATCTTAAATAAAACTAAATAACTCTTTTCTTTAGGTCTGATAGACCAAATATTGGTCTCAATGGACGTTAACCATCATCATCATCATCATTATTTTTATTATTTTTTAATTTTTAATTTTGATTATTTTATTTATCATTTTTTTTAATTATATATATTTTTTAACTTCATTTTTTTTTCCAGTTATTTTTTTTTCTTTCTTTAAATTATAAGTTTTTTTTTTTAATTTTTCCCCTTGTTTATTTATTGTTTGAATTTTTTGTTTATTTATTTATTTTATTTTATTTTTAATTTATTTTTACAAGTTATTTTTGTATTTTTTTACACTTTTATTATTTTTTTTTCATATATATATATATATATATATTGGATTTTTTTTGTCACGTTTTTTTATTTATTTTTTATATTTTATTACCAAGATGAAAATCACCACTCTAATAAAAAAAGATTGATATTGCATCAACACTTTTCAAAATTAGCATAAAAATCACTAGCATTTTAAAACAAATGTTCATACTTGATAAATAAAAAAACTTAAAGTGCCAAAAATATCACCATTTTTTTAAATCGACATGAAATTAATATATATATATATATATATATATATATATGCAAAAAAAAAAGTTATTGTACATCACCACTTTTGAAAATCGACATGAAAATCATGACATTTAAAATAAAATAAAATGCATAAGAAAATTTAAAGCGCAAAACTATGCTCCAAAAAAAAGGGTGATTCTACATAACCACTTTTCAAAATCAGGTGCTTTTTTTGGTACCTCAAAAAAATGGGTACCAGGTAATTTTCCCGTTTTATCGCTAACTATGTAATATCCCTTAAAATTGGCAAAGTAAAAAAAAACGTATGGTTGTTAATAAAAATAAAAATATATATAATTATAGGGGTGATGGGATGTCACCCCCGCATGACCATACATATCATTATAATAAAAATTAAAATTTGGTTGGGGGGCAGGCATTCCCCAATAGACCCACCAACTCTGGTGGGAACCAACTCCATATATATATATATATATATATATAATGGTGGAACCAATTCTATTTCAATGTCGATGTATCAACAGAGTTAACCACATTAACCACGAAGAGCCACCAAACATTTTCCATTTTATCAAAATTGTTTCCAAGTTGGGGAGGCAGGGGATTTGAACCCCGACATTCACTGACCTATTCAGTTCCACCAGCAATGATCCATGGGCTCGTCCTTTGGTGGCTCTGCCGACACATTGTATATAAACCTCTTCTATTTTATTTGCACATAGAGCATGGTAGAGTGGAGTGGATTTCTGAGTAGGGAAGGCACCAAGAACTAGGATGAGGGCGGGACCGTGCCTAGGGAATATTGAGGGGTATCAAAAAAATTCCTTGGGGTGCAAAAGGAGACTTTGTCAGAATTTGACAAATTGATAGTCGTTTTTGCATGTTTTCACGCTAGGAATTAAGTGGCGATATCAATTTCAGCAGTTTCGCTCTCTATTTTGCATCCATATTCAGAAATGGAGGTATATGATGCGGTTATGTTATGCTTCCTTTTGTTTTTCTAAGATGATGTATTATTGTTGAGATCCATATATAACACTATGTTGAGGGATACTTGTTTCCAAATTATTGTGAGAATTCATTAGCTTGTCATACTGAAGGAAAGCCCATTGAGTGAGAGTTCTTGTAGGGAGAACGTCTCGTGGAGAGACACATGTTGATGGTATTTGTCCTTGTTATGGCAAATAACATGCCATGTCCATCAGCATATTTTATAGCATTATATGAAGCGGCCTCCACTATCTTGACATTGGGCTCGGAAACGTAACCCACACTAGATGAACTCCGTTATCAAATGTGTCATGCTCTTGATTTTATTATTGTCGTTATGTTTCCTCTTGTTTAAGCATGCACATGTGGTTATTTTATGCTCTTTCAAATGTTATTCTAATAACATCACAAAATTAAAAGATCTTGGATAATCTGGTAGCTAAAGAAATCTGAATCACATGAATAGGAAAATTTTCCAATTATAGTCACGTGCCATGATTAGGAAATCCACAGAGAGAGAGAGAGAGAGAGAGAGAGAGAGAGAGAGAGTTTAGACATAGGAAAAATATGAGTGTTGACCTACAATTTCACTTTAAGCTTGAGAGAGAGAGAGAGAGAGAGATTAGACGTAGGAAAAATATGAGTGTTGACCTACAATGTCAATTTAAGCTTCAGAGAGAGAGATTAGGCATAGGAAAAATATGAGTGTTGACTTACAATGTTAATTTAAGCTTGAATCTAACTTGAGAGAGAGAAAGAGAGAGAGAGAGAGACATTAGACATAGGAAAAATATGAGTGCTGACCTACAATGTTAATTTACACACACACACATTAAACGTAGGAAAAATATGAGTGTCAACCTACAATGTCAATTTAAGCTTGAATCTAACTTGAGAGAGCGAGAGAGAGAGAGAGACATTACACATAGGAAAAATATGAGTGTTGACATACAATGCCAATTGAATAGTTGGGTTAACCTATAATTTTATTTTAATTGACCTAAAATCTATGAGGCGCCCTTTGGAATAACTAAAATTTTTTCTCCAACATGGATTTAACAGATGAAGGAAACAAACCTTTTTGGAAAAAAAAAAGGGGTTAGACAAGGCATCATGAACCCCCTACCTTCCATAATTTTTTTTTAAAATTATTATTATTATTTTGAGTGGGCTTACTTGACCACTCTTGAAGATTAACTTGTTGAATGTAGGGAGGATAAAGGGAATTGAAGGGCCTTTGTTTGCTAAATGATGAACCAAGAGCCCCTTATTTTCCCTTTATTTATTGAAAAGTGTCATGTTTGATGTATTATTCCCCCTAATAGTTGTACATGTGGCATATATTCCCATCCACATGATAAATTAGGGGGATTTTATACCCCCTAATCTCTTGTATAGTTTAAAATAATTAATTGTTGAAGAGGGCCTTTTATCCCTCCATGGACTAGAATAGGGTATTTTAGCTTAAAAATTAATATTTTAATGTAATGGATGTAGAGCACCTCCTCTAAATTTTCTCATGGTTGGATTCAAGTAGAAATTGCTTAGCAAGTCTAAAAATTATGGATTTCTCTTATTTATTGATTTTGGCTATGATGGATATTAAGTTGAATGGTATTTTGATGAGTAGGTGTTGATGTGGATAGTTCTCTATTCTTAGTGGATATTGGTATATATAATTGAGGAGGGTCTTATTGACATGGATACACTTATTTTCGTGGATTATTATTAGTGAATTTTGGTGGATGTGTGACAAATTGAGTAATATACATTTATTTATCTTTTTTGATTTGATGAATAAACATTATTAAATATTCACCATAGTTTTGCTAGTGTTTTTATCTCATTATCAACCTTCAAAAATATTTTCATCAAGTTATTTGAGGTGACATTGGTTAAGCTACCTCCCTTATTTATCCTTGAAAAATGTAAGCCACCTAGCCCAAGCCTCTATGGGACACAAGCTATCCCACCCTAGTCCTTGAAGCTAAATTGTTGCAAGTCTCTTTGAAATTCTCATCAAATATTTTTTAGATGACCTAATTTTACTCCCTTATACCATCTCTAAAGATGTAAGGAAATATAAGTTAAATTTTTAGGGAACACAAGTTAGTCTTCCCTACTATTTGAACCTAAATCCCCTCCATTTTTCTTTCTCCTTGACTATTTATGCCCCAAAAATATATTGGAATGTTAATGCACTGATATTCTATCCTGCACTATTTAATTTCATTATAAATCATATAAAGCATTTTGATATGGTTTTACTATTTGTTAATTCTTGGGTTGTGTGTATTGGGGATTTTCCCCTTTGAACTCAAACTTGAAAGTTACCCTAAATCCTTAGAAATTGTATCCATCATAAACCCTAATTTTTTATCTATTGGTTAGTGGAAGTAAAAGTAGAATCCTTAGTGGGATATTGTCTACTGTGGGCTATTTGATCCCTAAGATATATCAAGGAGAACCACCCCCACCCTAGATTGGAGGAGAGTTGGAAAAAAGTGTGAAGAGGTTCAGTGAGGTGATAGTTGGTCCCCTCTTAAGCACAATGAGTTTCACATTTGATATTTTTGACTTTATCTCAAGAAGTATGGGATTCTATTATAAAAACCTAAACTTCGCACAATGAAGATTCTTCCCTAGCTAGGGAAACCTTCAAATTAGAATAAAAAAAATTGATTAAGATCTTATAGTATTAAATATCCTTTAATAAACACAACTATTATAGAAATGAAAATGATGGTTTCACCTCAACCCTAAGATCTTCTTATTGGAGAAAAATTCCCCTTCTTCAAATAATAAACAAACATATTTGCACTAGTAATTTTTAGACATCAAATCAACTAAAAATAAATAAATAAATACATATGAGTAATCTCACATTTCAATATGACTTAACTTATTCTTCCAAAACTATTTCCAGTTAAGATTGGAGGGGAACTCCTACACTCCTAACCATGTCTACAGTGAAAGAATATTTCATCTTTCCTCCATCTAAAATTATGGATTCATCCATATATGATTTAATTCAACCACCCCAGCCCGTGGCCAACTGTTTCCAACTGATTGAAACTACTTTGAGGGAGTATAAAAGCCCCTCATATGCATGGCCTAAGGGGGAGAGGAAAATTATAGATATTATACTCTGTTGGAGCCCGATTCAAGTCTAATTTCCCGTGCCTCCTGCACTTCCCATATTTTTACAGGAAACCCTTGTTTCCTGGAGATGTTCATCAGATTATATGTCATCTTATGTGCACAAGTCTTGAAAGAATCCTAGCGAGGCAAGGGCGGGGCGGATCCGGACGACGGTCTGTTCGAAGATCGTGGAAGGATTCAGGTGATCTCTCCACCTTTCTATTATTGTACATGCTGTTCGTAATGAAGAAGAACCATCTTGTTTCCGAATTCACGTGTTAATATCTGCTTGCATATGTGAAAAGATTGTTAATTAAACATTTATTATTGTTTATATGATGTTTCACATGGATTACACTGACATTTAGGAAAGATATATGCTGTACAACTAGATTTTCGTGCATGTCTCTTCTTGATTTCCAGGTTGAAGAGGAAGAAGAGTTGTTGGGGGTTTGGACCCCGCGGGATCTACATCAAACGTAGGATCTACAGGTGAGTTCTACAATCTGTAATATCTAGTTTTTAGCATACAAGTTTGATTGTGTGAGTCCTTCTTGAATAGCATGCCCCGATTTGTGGAGGTTTTCGACCCAACGAACTCTAGGGAGTTATTTCCCGAAACAAAACTGGCGACTCCGCTAGGGATCGCATTCTTGTGATTCCCCTATTGGGTGGTTTCAGCTGTTTTAAAGGTCTTCGACAATTTTAATCATTATTTCCAGTCCAGTTAGTTTTTTCTCAATCAGACTAAAGACCTGGCTTCTTGGCCAGGCTTGATCTTTTTATTTTTCATTATTTACTTGTCCATATGCGATTTTTCTTATACACAGCCATGTATACACGCCGTTTCTGTCAAAGGAAGTCGCGTATACGCAGGTTTCCTTTGCCACAGTCGCGTATGCATGCCTGTTGTAAAAATTATGAGTAGCGTATGCCTGAGAAAATTTTGAAATTTTTGATTTTTTTTACTTTTGGGTCTTATCTGCCTGTGGTGACCTATTCCTGCAGTGTCCTTTTAGTCTCTAGATTGTGTTGAAAGTGGTTATTGGTCTTTTTCTCTCTTCTTTGGTTGAAGACCGACTCATTTGGTAAATCTTGTTTTTTCTAGTGCTTACATTTCTGGTTCGAGTACCAAGATCTCTTTTTGGAGATTCTTGGTTGTTCTGCTTAATCAGGATAGAGAGCTCCTGCTCATATACTCTTTCCTAACTTTATTTCTTGCTTTGCACTTTAATTTTTGCCTGCTTTTTGGTTGGTTTTCTTGAGTTCATCTGACTAGGTCTTGTTGCAATTTTTTGAAGAGTCATTTTCGGTTCTTTGAACTTTTGTTGGCTGCAAGATTGTGCTATTATTCTGGGCTGAGTTACTAAGTTTCTTGTCTTCCTTTTGCTCGTATGAATATTGCTACTAAGTGGCATTATAAGATTTGGAGCATTTTTGTTGGAGTTTCGCTTGAAATTTAGAGATTGCTTGGCTTGGTAATTGGATAGTTTTCTTGGTCTTTTGAAGTCTTCTTTTTATAAAAATAAAAAGCCCAAAAACATTTTGTTTTGCCATTGCTTTTGTTTTGCATTTTGTTTTGGTTTCTTTTCATCTTTTGAAGCCTTGTTGAGATTTTTACCTTTGGTTTTTGACTTGATTTGGGAAGGGAATTTTCATTGGTTTATGTCTCTTATTTCGAGCATATTTTGGCATCTTTATACTGAGAGTTTTTGATTTGGGAACTAGCTTTCTGGACAGCCGGAAAAGTGATAGAACTGAGGGATTCTTGAAAATTTCTCTTTTCTTTATTAGATTTTGCATCTTAGAGTTGGCATGCTCTTAGTAATTTGCAGTAAGTCTCGTAGAACCCGTGAATAAATTTCTTTTCATCGAAAGGCAATTACTGCATCTGCATGTAGTTTGGTTTTCATTAATTTATTTTCTGCGTCACAAAACATCACGAGTTTCATTTCCATATTCCCTTGACTTAATATAACAAGAAACCAAAATAATTGCAATAATTTAAAAACAACTAGCAAGTTTTTTTAAGTGTCATACATCAACTAGCTAGGTTGTAGGGCCTTGGATTAGGTGAGTGGAGAGTTAACTCTCCAAGTCCGCTCAAACTAAAACATAGAAGTTTATTAAATGAGCGAAATCCAACACCGTTAGGTGGACCGAGAAAGCTCTCATCTAGAGAATCAAGCGCGAGGGAAAGTGAAGGTTGAGAAGAGAGATACCCCCTCTCTAATTTTCCAGATCTTGCCTTAAGACCATTCCGCCCGGCTGCTGATATGGATTGGTGCCCTTAGTTGCCATTCCTAGGTACCACACAGGTGACTGCGGGGGGGAATACCCGTGGTACCTGAGGCAGACGCCGTATCACTTCCAGCAGTACTTCTGGAGGGTGCCCCGACGAAGCTTGGGTACTTGCACTGACAAAGGCTGTTGTTAGGAGGTCGGCGTAACTGTTTCTGTTACCTTCGTTAGTAGGCCTGGGCCGTAATTATCCCAGACTACTTTCAGGAGGTCCTATCTTTCGCTTTCTCGTATTTTGGTGTCCGGTCCTAATCACCCGAAGCGGAAATACCTGAAGGTTGCTTGCTTGGTTGCATCTTAAGGATTTTTGTAGTGAGTGCTCTTTGCCCCTAGCTTGCTTAGCTTTATAATTTTTTGAGTCTAATTAATCTGTTAAAGTGGCTAATCAAGCGCCTCGTCGATCAAGGAGAATCCAGGGGTTATCTCCCGAGAGTACTGAGCCTTCTTCAAGAAGGCGTAGGAGTAATATAGCAGGTGAATATCACTCTGTGGTATCTGACGCAACGGAGAGAGATCCTCCACTAGGGCTTGAAGGTTTTGTAGTTGGTTCTAGTGTTGGTTCCGAGAGGAGCACTCCTCTCACCTCGAGAGTCTTATGTCCAAGAGAAGCAGAAGAAGAAGTAGAAGTAGAGGAAGTACCCCAGTCTCCTGAGTCACTTCCATCTCCTCTTCCTTCTAATTCTCCGTTTTTTGTTGAGTACATCGGACCTGAGTCTGCAAGACCAGAAATTCCTTATCTGTCTCATTCATACCTTTCGATGGCCACGACTAGGAACGTAGCTTCGGCTGTGTGTTGCAGGCATTCAAACTCCTGCTTCAGTAGAAGGAGGAGGCACAATTGCTATATCTTCAATTGCTTCTAGTACTATTGTGTTTGGCTCTGGCTCCACCCAAGCACAAGCTTCTCAATCTGGTCCCTTTTGTTTTGGAATGCCCTTTAGTGGGATTCCTTCATTTTCCTTTTCCACTGCTGCAACTGCATCTGCACCCATGTCCTCTATGGCTAGTGGGTCAGCTTCTTTTCAAGGGTTCCCCTTCGGAAGTGGGCATATTCCTAGTTCGAATCCTTCCTTAGGGTCTTTTTCTTTTACATCCCAGACTCAGATTTTTAATCCTTGGTCTAGAGGTCAGAGTTCGACTACCTTTACCGGTTGGAACCCTATATTTACAGCGATGGGGGCTGGGAATCAGTTTTTTGCTGGTTAGCAAGGGAATTGTCCATTCACTTCGTCGAGTACTTATCAGGATTTTTCCCCTTTTTCTAATGCTTGGAACCCCTATCAGGGGGTTTCCTCTTCATTCACTACTTCAGTGGGGGGAACTAGTCCGGTCTATGGTAACTCTACGTTGGGAGGGGGTCCTTCTCCAAATGTTGGGTCACAAGGCTCATCCTATGGCCCAACATTTTCTACTAGCTCTTTTTTCCAACCTAGTGCCTCATCAAATCCAGGTTATTATTTTCAAAATGTTGGGAATCCATCCCACCAAGGATGGAACCCTCAGGCCCCTCCTCGTTTACCTTTTCTGGCAACTTTAAAATTTCCAGATTTATCGAAATTGACAAATGATCCAATCTGATATAGTCTGGGGTGGCCTCCGGTTCCTACCAAACTACCTTCAAACATTCCAAAGTTTGAAGGCAATAATGGAGAGGACCCGGCTGATCAAATCACCACTTTCCATATTTGGTGTTCATCTAACTCCCTGATCGAGGATTCGATTAGGTTTAGGTTGTTTCAACGCACCTTGACTGGAAATGCTGCCAAGTGGTACATTGAGTTAACTGGGGGCAGTTTTGCTACTTTTGGATATCTGGCTACTATATTTCTAAATCATTTCCAGTTGCATGTTCGTTATGATGCCAAGACAGAAATCTTGGCCAATTTTAAGCAGGACAAGGCAACCCACATTTATGATCATATTCAGGAATGGCGGAGAAGGAAGAGGCTTATCAAAGCTTATATTCCAAGAGAATTCCTCTTGGAATGGTTTTTGAAATATTTGCAGCCAGATATTTCTAAGGATGTATCCCTGTCAGGGGTATTTTCTGAGGAACAAGCTATTTTCAGGGCCCAACAGCTTGAATTGATATATTCTCAGTCTAGTGTCCTTCATAAGTATTTTCCTGATGCTCCCCACTCCAAATTAGACTTGTCCAAGACTAAACCTGGTCCTCATGGTGATGGACATATTGGGTCGATCGATAGCGGTGCAGCTAACCTTCTTAGTCAATTGCAGCAGTTTTCTATACAATCTGCTTCCTCTGGTCAGGTTGTGCCTGCTGAATCATCGCCTTCTCAATCTTTGTCGGTAAATGTCGTCCAAACTTCCAACCCTAAAGGAAATCAACAATTCGAAGGGAAGAAGAAGGGACAGAATAATAATAAGAAAAAGGGCAAGGATGGGAAGGGTAATGCAAATAAATCCAACGAGCATGTTGGTGAGGGTTCAAAGGATAAAAAGAAAGTTAAGTTTCCATGCAAGTTATGTACTGGAGACCATCTTACTCACCTTTTCCCTAAAATTCAGGATGCGCAGCGCTTGTTAGCTCAGCAGGGTTCTTCAAGTCCCCAGGCTGTGTTGACAAACCCTTTTCCCCAAGGGCAACAGCTAGTTGTTGGCGCAAATCAAAATCTTGGGGCTTCCTCTGGGGGCACCCAGGAAGGGGAAAATCCGTCAAACATATATATGATGAGTGCTCACGCGAATATCGCCACGATAACCCGTGATTATGGCGAAACTGAGTCTTAGAAAGCTAAGGATGCTCCCAATGGTACTGAGCCACTTCATATTACGAGGCCTACTGTTGAGCCTATACCTCGGATGCCAAAAGCATCTACTATGCGTACGACGATTAATCCAAATGCCAAGGACGCCCAGAACTACTTTGTTGTAGAATATTTGGCGCAGAGCCCTTGTGCTATGTCTGCTCTTGAGGTGCTCCAGTCTTGTCCAGCTCAGCGCAGTGCTTTGCTCACTGCTATTGGGGTTGTCGATCCAAAGAACTCTCTTGTGATTACATTCGATATGTCTAATTTTAAAAAGAGACTCCCGCATCATATGGCTTTTCATATCAAATCGTCGTATTGGAAATTCAATATTTTTCGGACGGTCGTTGATGAGGGTGCTTCCACATGTGTGATGTCTCTCGCATGTTGGAAGGGAATTGGATCTCCCGCAGTTGTTCCATCTGCTACTCTTCTGACTGCATTTGATGGTCATTCTCACAGACCGCATGGCATTATCCCATCTTTTCCCATCTTTGTTGGGGGCAAAACTATAAATATAGAGGTTGAGATAGTTGATGCAAGCTTGGACTACAACCTTCTGTTGGGGCGAAACTGGATTTATGAGATGGATGCTATCGCATCCTCATTATTTCGGCTTATTTGTTTCCCTCACGAAGGGAGGATTGTTACAGTTGATCAACTGGACTGTTCTCCTGTAGACCCGAATGCATCTACTGAATATACTATCCCAAAGGTGGATGATGCCAAGCCACCTGTTGAGAATTTAGGGGTTCGGATGTATTCTTCTTTGATGGGTACTTTCGATATTCCACCTCCTACCGTTCATATAAATGCAATTTCATCCTCCAGGGCTCCTATTCGAAGAGAGTTCTTCAGAACTCATTATTTTTCGGACCCTTGGACCTTATCGTCCCCTACCTCCACATTAGCGGAAGGTCAAGTGGGTGGAATGGCATTTCCAATGTCCGCAGCTGAGATTTCTTACCAATCTATTGTTGACTCTGCAGAGTCCATTCCAGCTTCTCTTTCTTCAGAGGAATTGGATGGCGATGAGGCTTCGGCCTGGACACTTAGTTCTTCTTCCGCTCAGGATTGCCTTGATACCACTCTTCCATCTGAAGAGGCCATCCTGGAAGCTATGACTGGTATAGATAGACCGTGGGATGATTTGCATCATCGGTCTTACTTTTTACCTGATTTGAGCGAAGTTGAATCAATTTTTCCAAGTCCTTTGTCTCCTGGTCCTATTCACCCAGTCCTGAACCCTTTAGCACCAACACAGGTATATGCTGAAGGGAACATGGCTGTGATTTCTCCAACTATCCCGGTGAACATTTCCAGGGATCCCAATGTTATAGAGAATGTCTTCATCGGAGCTGAATGTTCCCCTAAAGAGATTCATATTTACACCGATCTCTTTAAAGAGTTTAGGGATGTATTCGCTTGGTCTTATGAGGAAATGCCTGGTATAGATCCATCTATTGTCCAGCATGAGATCAAGACTTACGAAAATGCTAAGCCTGTGAGGCAAAAACTTCGTCTGGTCAATCCTAGGAAGGCTGCAGCTATCAAAGCCGAGGTGGAGAAGCTGCTCAAGGCGGGATTTATTTTCCCTGTTCCTTTGACAGAGTGGGTTTCGAATCCTGTTCCCGTGGATAAAAAACAAGGAACAATTAGAGTTTGCATTGATTTCAGAGACCTTAATAAATCATGTCCGAAAGATAATTACCCCACACCATTTATAGATCAGATTATCGATGAGTGTGCCGGTAATGAGATTTTCTCCTTCATGGACGGTTTCTCCGGATATAATCAGATTACTATCCGTCCTGAAGATCAACATAAGACTGCCTTTATTTGTCCCTGGGGTACTTTTTCTTACAAGAAAATGCCTTTTGGTCTTAAAAATGCTGGGGCTACTTTTCAGCGGGCCATGTCATATGCCTTCCACGACATCAAACATATTTTCGAGGTGTATTTGGATGATTTAGCTGCTCGTTCTCGAAACATAATCGATCATCTGCTCACCTCCGTCAAGTATTTGAACGATGTCGTTTCTACAAGATTAGGTTGAATCCGAACAAGTGTGTTTTCGCGGTTACATCCGGTCGGTTATTGGGATTCATAGTGTCTACGGAAGGGATTAGGGTAGATCCCTTCAAGGTTGAGGCAATACTTCGGTTGCCTCCCCCGTCGTCTATTCATCAACTTCAAAGTCTACAAGGAAAAGCTAATTTTCTTCAGAGATTTATCGTAAATTATGCTGAAGTTACCAAAGGATTTATGAGATTGTTGAAGAAGGGAGTTCCATTATTTTGGGATTACTTCGCTCAGCGCTCATTTGATGCTTTGAAAAAAGCATTGACCTCTGCTCCTATATTGAGTCCACCTAATTATAGCAGGGATTTTCTTTTGTATCTTGCAGCAGCAGAATCTACCATCGGTATGGTTCTGGTTCAGGAGGATGATGCTCTTGCAGAACATGTTATATACTATCTTAGTCGAGGCTTGGTAGGACCTGAACTTCGGTATACTCCGATAGAAAAACTGGATTTAGCAGCTGTTCATGTTGTACAACGACTCAGACATTATATTATTCTACAAAAAACTTATGTTTTGGCAGCAACCAATCCATTTCAGTTTGTTCTTAGTAGGCGAGTGATTGGGGCCAATTAAAATAGATGGATTGTGATTTTGCAGGAATTTGATCTTGAGTTTATGTCTGCCAAGTCCAAGAAATCATTGGTTTTCGTGGAATTGATCTCCGAGTTGCCCTGTGGAGAAGAGATCGTTTATGATGAATCCTTCCCGGATGACTATTTGTTTCTCATCTCTTCACAGGATCCTTGGTATGGGGATATCATTGTGTATCTTCAGACTGCGAAGTTTCCCTCTACTTTTTCGAAAGATGAGCGCCATAAATTGCGTCACTTGGCTAAAAATTACTTAATTATTGGTGATGTTTTATACCGTCGAGGGGTTGATTCAATCCTGAGACGTTGCTTAACTCTCGAAGAAGCTGAGGCTGTGCTGAATGATTGCCACAGTGGAGCTTGTGGTGGTCATTTATCTGGGCTTGCTACAGCCCAAAAAATCTTGCGTGCTGGATAATTTTGGCCTTCGATTTTCAAAGATTGTATGGAGTCGGTCAAAAAATGTCATCCATGTCAAGTCTATACTCGAAAAATGCGCGCTCATCCAGCTCCGCTTTTTCCCGTCATTATTGTCGGTCCCTTTACAAAGTGGGGTATTGATTACACTACTTGTAACCCGCCTTCAGCTAAAGGTCACAAGTACATTATTGTAGCAGTAGACTACTTTACGAAGTGGGTCGAGGTTATGCCTACTTTTGGGAAAGATGGTGAGACAGCAGCTCTTTTTCTTTTCAACCAGGTTATTGCTCGTTTTGGTATTCTTAGAGATATTTTCACTAATCATGGCAGTCATTTTTAGAATAGCATGATGGCTGAGTTGGCTCTAAAATTAGGTTTCCGGTAGGAGAATTCGTCTCATTATTATCCTCAGGCCAATGGGCATGTGGAAGCCGTGAACAAATCCTTGAAGACCATTCTTCAAAGGACGATTGATAAAGCTCGATCCAACTGGCATATCATGTTGTATCCTGCACTTTGGGCATACTGGACGTCAGTGAAAACTGCAATTGGCTTTACTCCGTTTCAACTAGCTTACGGGCTGGAATCCATATTTCCCATTGAATGTGAGATTCTTTCTCTAAAGTTAGCTGTTGAGCTTCTTCCTGACACTTCTAGTCTCAAAGAATGCCTCCTTCATCTGGAATATCTTGATGAGCAGCGTCGGGATGCCGCTACGATGAATGAGGCGCATAAGAAACGAGTTAAAGTTTAGTATGATAAGGCGGTCAAACCTAGGGTTTTCTCGGAAGACGACCTCGTTTTGGTCTATGCCCAAGAGAAGGATGCCCTGGGCATAGAAAATTTTAAGTCTATGTGGTATGGCCCCTTCATCATCAAAAGAGTCCTTAAAAAAGGAGCTTATGCCTTGGTTGATTTTGAAGGAAATGAGTTAGCGGAGCCCAGAAATGGGCTCTATTTGAAAAATTATTATGCCTAGGTTTCGGCCTGGCATTTTGCTTTTGTATATAGTTAGTTTTGTTTTGTACATATCTGGTTTTTTTGGTCTTTGATGTGATGGTGATGTTTTTTATCTGCTTTGGCAAGTTGTGTCGAATGTCATGAGTCATTATGGTTTCGCTGATGGTGCTAGTAGACACACCCGGAACTTGGCTTCCGCAGCTTGGGTGCTTCATTATCCATCCGGTCAGCTGTTAGTATCAAGAGGAGTCTGCATTGGTCTTGTTTCCAATAATGTAGCAGAGTACACTACAGTTATTTATCTGCTCTCGGAGGCAATATCTTTGGGTATTGAATCGTTGGTAGTTTTCTTGGACTCCCAGCTGGTGGTGTCGCAGTTGAACAATACTTATCGGGTTCGAGATCCATTTTTACTCTGGTTGTTTTTTAGGGTACGTTTGTTACAACAATCATTTCATTTTTTAACATTCATTCATATTCCCCGAGCAGACAATTGGATGGCAGACTCATTAGCTAATCAAGCAATTGATTGGCATATTAATCATTCCATACAATAAAATTTAATCATCAAAAACAATCATGCATTTTTTATACATCACATCATAAATCGTTGTATATATATATCATCAGAGTGTTCAAAAAAATATAAAAAATTTGGATCCATAAGTCATACAAAATTAGGGCTTATGCCTGATCATGTTCAGTATCAAAAATATACAGTCATCCAGTAATCATGTTTATCTACTCCTGTGGTCCCTACCCAATATTCGTGTTCCTATAGAACACAATCACAGTAGCGACATGGTGGAATAAACGCACCCAGTCACGTGGTACTCCCACTACCCATCTCTGGATAGCCTCAGGTAGGTCTTCCACCACAGCCATAGGCACTTGGCGGGTCAATGCCTCCAAGGTCCTTTGGATAGCAAGGAGGGTCCTGCCTGGGTCTTCTGTATCCACCTCGCCTTTGCGGCGCTTGTGCCTTGGGTAACCCTCAGGATGGACTGGTCCAATATCTGTATCATGGTCGTCATAATATTGTAAGTCATTTTGAATCCAATCAAAAACATGCTTTGTTTTCACAGTTTTTCACATATATTGAAAAAATCATCAAAAAATCATATAATTAAAAATTTCAATCTCACCGATTGCGCCCCATGCCACGCCAGGTGGAAGGACGAGGTCTGGATCACCGCAAAAATCCATCTCGGCATAGGGATAGTCCTCCACTGTGATGACTTGTTCCTCCCACCATTGGAAGAACTCGTCGTCCCAGGTGGTTCGAGGAACTTCACCTCCCCCTAGTCTCTTCATCAGATCAGCCCATCAGGCAATTCTTGGGTCTCTGGGGCTGTTGATTGAAGAGATTACTTTGGGTCGCAGCCCAGGAATCTTCTCAAAGAAGAATGTCATCAAAATGGTTCCATACCCGAAATGCTTTGTTTTAGATTTCCGGATGGAGGTCAGTTGTTTCTTCATGTTGATTAATAGAGTTGTACACCAATCATACAGGTGAACTAGGCATTCCACAGCTATGCTCATCTGGGTCTTGGATGCCTGATGCAAAGAAGTAGATCCCGCTACCCTGCCAATGGTAAACAGGAGAATTTTCATGTGCAGATCTCTCAAATCTTTTATAGCAATTTGAGTTCCTACCTTTCTGGACTCCTCTACACAGTAGACATGGACATAGTCATCCACCGTAAGCCCTCCCACAGGCTTTCCGTGCAAATCTACTGGGTCTCCCCTCCATGAGAGTCCAGTAATGAAGTAAATGTCTTCCACCTCTATGTGTATAGGAATTTGGTCTATCACGAAGAAATCTTCCTCCGGTTCCCAGTAATTTACCAGCATTTCAAGCAACTGGATGTTACTTTTCATATTTGGCATTTTGAAGAATTTTAGCAATCCGCAATTTCGAAAGATATCGAGCGATTTTTGATCTTTCATCACTTCATTATCAATTTCACTATGCTCACGTTCCCTCCAAGTGATGGTCATCCTGAAAAAATTCATTTATTTGTTCATTAGATGCATTTTTTTTACATTTCAGACTGCGCATATGCGACTTCCCTTGCAGACAGTCGCGTATCATACGTAGGTTCACCCACACGAACCCGCGTATGCGCAGAGCCCTAAATCAAAACAAATGTTTTTTATGGTGAAATTTCCAAATTTTAATTCTATTAATGGACAAAATTGATAATAATGATGGATTCAGAGCTTACTTGACTGATTCGGCGAAGTTTAACCGTTGATTGCTCCTGTTTTGACGAAAGAGGGTTTTTCTCCAGAGCTCTTTTTCCCAAATCAGCAAGTAACAATGAACAAAATATGAGGTAACATGTGTATTTATGCCCAGAAATTGAAAATTTTTGCAAAAATTTGTTATGCCTATTTTTTCAATCTATCTTAAGTTGCATAACCCGGATGCTTGTAAATGTCAAGATTGGTATATTTTCAGGTACATTTTGATGAAGTTGAGATTTTTTCGGTTTTTGATCCATGACTGCTGACCTGTCATGGCAGGTATATGATCTTCACTGACATATAGGTTAGGAAATCCATTTTCCGTTGCATTTTTCATACTAGCCTCCATTCTGATCTCTTGCCATAGGGTCGATCCCATCAGGTCATGAGTATTTCACCCATTTCACTTGCTGATTATTTAATCATGACTTGGTGGTAGAGCCTTCCTTTACATGGGCTTCCTAGTTAGTTCCTCGCTAGCACTTGTTGCCCATGCTGCGTTTCATGTAGGCTCGGGAGTCCTCTTTAGTCCCACCATGATTTATGTGTTTAAGCTTCATTCTTCTTCTTCTTCACTATCATTTTTTCTGGCTATTACCCTAGAGGCTCCCTGGTGTCATTGAGTTGTATTACTGCATTGCATATTGGCTACTTGTTTATCCTGGCCTTTAGCCGGCTTCATTTGGACTCGATGTTTAAGCCATATTTTGACCTTGACTTTCTGTACAAGTTAATCATTTCATGCACTTAGCTATTGCAACTTGACACCCTTATTACCCATGGATGGAACATTCCTTTGAGTATCGCTTACTAGTTTTTGCCGCCTTGCATTGAGCATAGGATCGTTCCTATCCCAGGAACTAGAGCATCTGTTTCCTGGTACTCGTTCTATCCATTGTACTATAGCATTATTTTATTCCTTTTCAGGCTTATTATATGAAAAAGACAAAAAAATTAAATATGACAAAAAGAGCAGGAACGGGATGTTACTTCATAATTTTATGGCAATGCAGTATCAGTTTGTCACCCTTGAACAAAGCACATACAGTCATATATTTCCTTCATTTGGGATGGTTTTAGTCTTGACCTAGGTTCAAATTTTCCCCTTGTTTCACTGGTCAGTCCTCCCCCGGTTGGTTATCTCTTCCAATCATATTGAGAGTTTGTTTTTTCCTCCTACATAACAGACTTATACAGTGTCATTTTTACTGCCATGGTCAACACAAGTCGTGATTTTGTTCAAAGGAAGTTTAACTAGAGTCGGCCATTCTGCGGTGTCTCTTGAATTATTATTCAGTCGGCCTCCCCGGTATTGTCAGTATCTTGTTCTATCACATCCGATGTTTGGTCTCTTCTCGTGCTGGTTTGAGAAGGTCTCCATTGACTTCTTGTTGGCGGGTTTGTCTCTTATCGACTACGACATATTTCTCTGAGAGTAAACCTCGAGCCGCACCCTGGCCCTATTTCCATCATTGATAGGTGACCTTGTGCTCAGCATTTGATCATCATTATGGGTCTTTGACTGAGTGGTTTTCCTTGTGTTCGACGTCAACATACATTATCACACTTGGGATTCGTGCAGTACCTTGATCTCCATTTGACCCTATCGGTGGATATCTCGCCTTTGTGTCATCTTTCATTATTGGTTGGTTCAAAGGGTTTCTTCCGTGCACTAACTTCATCTTGTGCATGTCGGAAACGTACTTTGGTTTGGTTCCGTCACTCTGATTCGTCTGATTCCTTCCAAATTTTGGCCTGCGGGTTACACTCGCACTAGATTTATGTGGGATGCCTTAATGCCTTCCTTCCAGCAGATCTTTTCCCATCGACTCCGACTCATTGCTCTAGGAATAAGGTCTAGAGTCTTTTGTCAGTACCTTATGTTTTTCAGTCATCAGTGGCAGACTCTTCACTATCAACAGTGGGGATTCATCATTGCCTCCTGATTGGTAGATTCTTCCAAGTGTTCGACTTCAACTCATTCATTCGCACTTGTTAGATTGTACTGGGGCACCTTGATACTCATTTTCATTATCGGTGGGTTGTCTCGCGTTTGTTAACGATATACATTATTGAACGGTAATCAAACGATTTCTCACATGGTCGACTTCAGCTCATTTATTCCCATTGTGTAGAATTGTGCCATAGCGATCGGTGAAGACCTCGGGTTGCATCAGCATCTTTCGATTCACTTTTGACAGTCCTTTCAGTTTTTTCCATTGATGCCATCCACCTTTATATGTTGTAGTGTCAATACAACAACATTCTATATGTTGGTTCCCAAGTTGCGTGATTATACCATCCGTTCCACCCCTTATGATTTGGTACCTGGAGATTCATTTACTTTTGTGATCAGACATCCATTTTTAGCATTATTGATCAGTTTTTCTATATGTGATACTTGGACATTGATTCTGACTTGTACTTCCAGGCCGTGCTCAGTTGATTCATTATGTACTTTCAGTTCAGCTATACTTGTATACATTCTGGATCTATTCTGTACTTTCTATATGGATATATTTTTGACTGAGCATGGGTATGCTCGCCTCAGACATGAGCTGACTCTTTGTTTTCTTTCATTGGTTTTTGGCAGGCTAAAATCTGGTGAAGTCCTCTCTTGTCCTTGCGAAGTTCTTTCTATGCACATAATACATTTCGGCCATCATGTACCCCTTCTGACCTCATATATTAGGGGGCATATGTTATAGCATCATTTTTCACCCTTATGTGATTCATGATTGTCTCTTTGGCCTTGGGCACCCATTCCCACAGACTTGAATTAAGTTCATAAAAAACAATGTTTGAAATCCCATACGCGGATATGCCCAGACTTTTCCGCATGTATACGCGAGTTCAGAGATACTTTTCTGCGTATGCCATTAAAATCATTAAAAATATATATAAAAATCCCTATTTTCGAGGCTAGGTTGATGGTTATTCATGTAATTCAACCACCCCAGCCCGTGCCCAACTATTTCCAACTGATTGAAACTACTTTGAGGGAGTATAAAAGCCCCTCATATGCATGGCCTAAGGGGGAGAGGAAAATTATAGATATTATACTCTGTTGGAGCCCGATTCAAGTCTGATTTCCCATGCCTCCTGCACTTCCCAGATTTTTACAGGAAACCCTTGTTTCCTGGAGATGTTCATCAGCTTATATGTCATCTCATGTGCACAAGTCTTGAAAGAATCCTAGCGAGGCAAGGGCGGGTCAGATCCGGACGACGGTCTGTTCGAAGATCGTGGAATGATTCAGGTGATCTCTCCACCTTTCTATTATTGTACATGCTGTTCGTAATGAAGAAGAACCATCTTGTTTCTGAATTAATATCTTCTTGCATATGTGAAAAGATTGTTAATTAAACATTTATTCTTTTTTATATGATGTTTCACATGGATTACACTGACATTTAGGAAATATATATGATGTACAACTAGATTTCTGTGCATGTCTCTTCTTGATTTCCAGGTTGAAGAGGAAGAAGAGTCGTTGGGGGTTTGGACCCCGCTAGATCTACATCAAACGTAGGATCTACAGGTGAGTTCTACAATCTGTAATATCTAGTTTTTAGCGTACAAGTTTGATTGTGTGAGTCCTTCTTGAATAGCATGCCCCGATCTGTGGAGGTTTAACCCAACGACCTCTAGGGAGTTATTTCCCGAAACAATAGGTGAAAATAATATTGTGATCCATGGAAAGAGTCCAAACCTGTGCGCATATCCCTAGTTAATTCTTTAGTAAATTTAGTTTCTCGTGAGACCCAGTGTCCTCTAAAGTGAAAATGATATTCAAATTGGGATTCTCTTAGCTTTGGTCAAAATTAAAACTTAAGACCTTATGTACCCTTTCATTAGTCTGCTAATAACTTTTCATCCTTAAAATTATTTAGGGTATGAAAACATTGTTCAATTTGGTATTCTCTTAGCTTTTTGTTAAAATGATGACATGAGACCTCATTTACCTTTATGTAGGTCCACTAGCAACGTGTCCTCATTCAAATTATTTACTGAATTGTTAATTTCTATTTATGGAATCAAACCATGCAAACCATGTCAACATGGAATTTTCTCATCTAAAGGAACTTTTCCAAGTATTTAGAATATGCCTCGAACTAGGTATCCTTCCTCAAATGCCTCAAGGGTAGGACATGCCTACAAATATGTGTATTATGTCATGAATGTTTTGTATAATTCTCCATAAAGTCACATTGTTATGATCTCAATGTCTTATTGCACAAATTTTCTTCCTTAAAAGGGGGTATACTTATGATCAAACAACCAAAATTATCCCATGAAGTGGATCACTCTTCATCAAGTGAGCTTCTTTGATAAAACAAGTGTTATATTTTGTAATATCCCTTTTTCGGGAATTTCTAGAAAATGGTCCATGAGGACGCTGTATAAGGAAGGTAATGTAAAAATAAGCTGAAAGGGGGCTTGGATCCCCTTTTTAACTCATTACACACTTCTTTTCCAGAATTTTATCCCAAAGAAATTATTCTAGATGGTTTATTCAAATCTCCCCAAACTAGGTCTCTTAGAAAATGCTCAATGAGAGAGCTTATAGTAATACATGAACACAATCATGAAAATATACAAAACTGTACATATTAATAAATGTAAAATAATACAGCCATCATGTTTATTAATATATCAGCTACAATATACAGAAATATCTTGATGGACAAGCCACTCAAGCTACCGGAATCAATCTCCAATGATCAAACTATGAAATACATGAGTTGTTGCAACTGCACAAAATTCCGGAGAGCAGTGACAGCACTGTATATATTAGAGTAGCTACTGATATAGATTCATATACATGAAATATGGCTGAAATATACAAGAAATTCCCAAGAATAGAATAATGAGCTCCAATACAAGATTTCTAGCCAATCTAGAAGAGATTGCTAGAAATGTCGGAGAATGTACAATGTGACAATCTGACTTGTCACTGCAACTGAATCAAAATATAAAATGAGGCTTTAGCATATCAGAAATAATGATTCCCTCCTCTGATAGTGTATCTAAGAAATATGTTGATCCCTCTACTCAGAAACACTCCTCCTGATGAGCTCAAATAACCCTCCCAACAATTGCCTGCAAAAATAATGCAGTTCTAGCTAGAGACTGCGTTGTGAGAGAAGATGGATGGTTGGCCTGATGCCAATGATATGAAAATAATCCTGGGAGTCCTCCTCACTGATCCTCCAATGAATATCTGAGCCCTCCACTGAAAAATAAGCCAAGGAAAAACTCAAGAGATCCTCTGTTGCTGCACCCAGAAGCACAAAATTATCCTGCTCCGAGAATAACACTGTGACTGAAGAAGCTAGCTTTGGCCAAATTTTGGAATGAGGAAATGAAACTCTATAACCTCTCCTTCCCTGAGGATGAGGTAGGGATTCCTGACCAGGAACACCCTAGTGCTATGCAGCACTGCACTCTTGCTAAACAACAAGAGGAGCGAAGTCTCAACAGACTAAGAAAAATAATAATCAAGCATGAAGAATAATGGCTCTCCTCCTCTCCTTATATAGCAAGTGCTCCTCTCCACCATGGGTCCCATCCACATGTGCCTTCCAACTCATGCATGTGGTCCTCCTCCAAAACTGCGCAGTCCATCAAGGAGATACATTGTATCTAGACAGTGCATGTGGACTTGGTCAAAATGTCTAGATCAAGCATGATCTAGTCTTGTTCACACCATGTGGTGCTAAAATCAGCTACATTATTATTCCTCCTTTCACACAAGGATTTTTATTTCTTCCATCTCAAGGATTATGGGGTCTCCTTACCCATTATATTCAACTAAATAAAATACTACTAACTATAATGTTTCTTTTATCTTGAGGCTCAAAATTGGGAACATTACAGTCCTCCCCCTTTAAAATGTTGCTTGTCCCCAAGCAACTGCAAGGTAGAGAAAAATTCCTCCCCCTCTTCTTATGGCCTCCTCATCAATAGGCCTCACCATAGCTCATCAAAGTATGCAATAAATTTGTCCTCCATGTATCCCTCCAAGTGTGTAAAACCAAAGTATACATCATGAGGTAATAGAGGATGCAAGTGGAAATATCCTTGTTGTTCAATGGCCTCCTCAAGGTAGGAGTGATGAAAAACATGGGAAGTCTTATTCCCAATGAGTGACTCCTTTACCCATGCAATAATCCAAATGAAATGAGCCATCCTAGGTGGCTTAACAAAGCAGTCTTCAACCCCGGATCTATGCAACATGTTGGGGTTGAATGGAGAATTTAGATTTTCCCATCCAAGTAGTTTCTCCCTCCATTTATGATAAGTGTGAGGGGTTTGGTGATATTGGGCTGAAATTTCATGGCCTCTACAATTTTCCCAAGCCTCCCCACAAAATGAATCAACCATGAAGTTCCCCCTCCAATAATGCATTTTATCCCAATAACTCCTCCTACATGGAGAGAAAAGTAGTGACGTGGCAAGCATGGTGTGCCCATTGTTTCTCCTGAAACATACAACATGTGAAAAGGGGAGAATCATAATCCCAATGGGCATCCTCAACTCCAAGCCCACTCTCCAAGCAAAGCCTCCCATGAGTATACAAACATCGGTAACATATGGAAGCAAAATACAATGAAAACAAGTTGCCACATGGAAACCGGAGAGTGAATCATAGTTCCACATGAGGAACCAGTGCAGTGCATTCCATGCCTACTTCAAAATAAAATATAACAAGTTCTTTACTAGCCAATTGTTTTCTGCCACAAACATCTCACAAGGTGAAAACATGAAAGTACAAATTGGTGCCAATGGTGCACACCAAGAAGTATGTGGCTTCCCCCACAAACCACCAATAAGGTTGCCAAAATCAATGCTACAAGTAGCTGCAAGTACATTATACAAAATGTAAGAAGGGGTGATCCTTCTTGATAAAATATGTTGCTCATGTAAAGTAAAGAAGCACAAAACATAACGTGAAATTATACCTTCTCTACCATGTACTTGAGACCTTGAGCTGAAATGGCTCAACTGAAAAATCTCCCCCACTCCCAATGAGTAGGAAGGTTGCTATGACATCCTCTCCATCACCATCCGGGCTATGCATCTCTCCATATGTTGATACATGTCCTGTTGGATGCCCTCCCAAGTGAACTCCTCTAACAAAACAAGATAAGCATCAAGGTGCATAGCTAGGAAGTCCTCATGTGTTGCATGTAATAGTTTCTCCTTGAGACTAGATGCTCTAGTCAAGAAGATTTTGCCATAACAATAGATGACCATGTCATCCACCATGTATCTGTCATCTCCCTCTGGGTCATCAAGAACCATGCATGCACCAAGATCCTTTGAGTACTCTACAAAAAGCTGAGACCTCCAATACGGATCAATCCTCCTCATAGACAGCGCTGGTGATCTAACATGTGAAGCTCCCCTCATGCTACTACCTGCTACTTTAACATCCTCCATGCCAAATTCATCCTACAAAATGCTGCCATGCCTATCATGCAGCTACTCATACTCAAATAGTAATGGTGATCCTTGGAAGTTGGCCTCCCATGAGAAGTTGTCATCCAAAAGGAATCTTCCAATCCTGGTCAGTGTAAGCATGAGTAACCTCCATCTACTCCCATGTGTGAAAGATTCCTTCCTCAAAGGAAGTATCCTCTATCTCTCTAAATATATGGAGTAGTCATCTTGCATCATGAAGATGCTCTCCTCCATCCCTGCAACAATCTCTGTCAACGCAGTATGGGTAATGAGAGTAGGTAATGCTAAAAATGAGAGAGTGCCTCCCTCCTCCTTGAGTCTATCCCAAACTCCCTGCGCTGTGCTGGACCCCTCCAAAGTATTCACCTCTCAGGAATCCAAGAGTGGTGAACTATATGAAAATATGTCCCTTATCACTTCTAGATCAGGTGGCCTGCCAGGTGGAATGCCTCCATATAGTGAGACATCAAGCTCAGAAGTGGACTGTATGTATGAGTGGACTGAGTTTTCCCTATCTTCACTGCGTTTTACAGTCTCCTTCTCTTGTGAAAAAACTCTCTAGCATAGATAAGGGTGTATCATCCCTTGATGTTGATCCTTCTCTTCCTCCTCCACCTCACAATCCCCAATAACTGCTACATATGACTCTGGAATTGTGCCATGGTTCCCACATGTTAAAATACTTGGAACTCCTTGTAAAGACACAAGGGCTCCTCTAATGGAAGTAATGACTCCTCTTTCACCTCCATGTGGTGATGGATCTCCTCCCAGTATGATAGCGTTGTTAGATCTCTCATGCTCATCCTCTCCATCAATAAATGAGATTACCTCATCATCAAGTAGTGACCCTAGATCTTGGTCATCTCTTGAAGGAAGTACCTCCATGAATTCAAAAATGGAGGAGGGCCCTTCACACAATAGGGATCTTGCCTTGAGCAATCCATCATTCAGGTTTTCATCCCCTTCAGAAATATGGAATGGAGTTTGTTTCATGGTTCTCTCCAATTCATGCAAAGTGTTTGATGTTTTGACATATAGAGATTTACAGTGGCTATCATCAAATTTTCTCACCAATCCTTTAGTGAATCCATCATATGATTCTAAATTTTCATGATAACATGAAGCATAATTTTTAAACCACCAACCATGAGCCATACCTTTGAGTTGCATCACTGCTCCTCCAATGGTCTCATCTCCTTCCTCCATTCTCCCTGCAGTGCAAGTGGGCAATGAACTGCATTGTGGATCTGCATGTGTGGCTAAATTCTCACACCCATCATGATAATATCTGGGGATTTCTTCATCTTCAAGCCCTCTCAGAAACTTTCTGCAACTTTCCCTTTCTATCTCCTTAAGATCTTCAATGATACCCTCCAGGGTCTGGAAAAGAAGAAGGGAAACCTCCTCTGTCGTCATTCCTCTCTTCTTATTTTCTCTGTAAATTTCCTCTTCTAAGTGAAGAGCTTCTCCTTCTAATGGCATATAATATTGGGTTGCACAGGCTGAGCCAAGATTGATGCTCTGATACCACTGTAATATCCCTTTTCGGGAATTTCTGGAAAATGGTCCATGAGGACACTGTATAAGGAAGGTAATGTAAAAATAAACTGAAAGGGGGCTTGGATCCCCTTGTTAACTCATTACACACTTCTCTTCCAGAAGTTGAGCCCAAAGAAATGATTCTATATGGGTTATTCAGATCTCCCCAAACTAGGTCTCTTAGAAAATGCTCAATGAAAGAGCTTATAGTAATACATGAACACAATCATGAAACTCTGCAAAACTGTACATATAAATAAATGGAATATAATATAGCCATAATTTTTATTAATATATCAGCTACAATATACAGAAATATCTTGAGGGACAAGCCACTCAAGCTACCAGAATCAATCTCCAATGATCAAACTATGAAATACATGAGTTGCTGCAACTGCACAAAATGCCGGAGAGCGGTGAAAACGTTGTCTATATTAGAGTAGTTGTTGCTATAGATTCATATACATGAAATATGGCTGAAATATACAATAAATTCCCAAGAATAGAAGAATGGGCTCCAATATAAGATTTCTAGCCAATCTAGAAGAGATTGCTTGAAATGCTGGAGAATGTACAATGTGACAATCTGACTTGTCACTGCAACTGAATCAAAATATAAAATGAGGCTGTAGAAGATTAGAAATAATGATGCCCTCCTATGATAGTGTATCTAAGAAAAAGGTTGATCCCTCTACTCAGAAACACTCCTCTCGATGAGCTCAAATAACCCTCCCAGCAACTTCCTGCAAAAATAACGCAGTTTTAGCTAGAGGCTGCGCTGTGAGGGAAGATGGATGGTTGGCATGATGCCAATGATATGAAAATAAGCCTGGGAGTCCTCCTCACTGATCCTCCAATGAATAGATGAGCCCTCCACTGAAAAACAAGCCAAAGAACAACTCAAGAGATCCTCTATTGCTGCACCTTGCAGCACAAAATTATCCTGCTCCAGGAATAACATTGTGACTGAAGAAGGTAGCTTTGGCCAAATGTCAAAATAATGAACTGCAGCTCTAGAACCTCTCCTTCCCTGAGGATGAGGTAGGGATTCCCGATCGGGAACACCCTAGTGTTATGCAGCACTGCACTCTTCCTAAACAGCAAGAGGAGCAAAGTCTCAACAGACTAAGAAAAATAATAATCAAGCATGAAGAATAATGGCTCTCCTCCTCTCCTTATATAGTAAGTGCTCCTCTCCACCATGGGTCCCATCCACATGTTCCTTCCAACTCATGCATTTGGTCCTCCTCCAAAACTGCGCAGTCCATCAAGGAGACACATTGTATCTAGACAGTGCATGTGGACTTGGTCAAAATGTCTAGATCAAGCGTGATCCAGTCCTGTTCACATCATGTGGTGCTCAAATCAGCTGCTTTATTATTCCTCCTTTCACACAAGAAGTGTTATTTCTTCCATATCAAGGATTATGGGGTCTCCTTACCCATTTTATTTAACTAAATAAAATACTACTAACTATAATGTTCCTTTTAGCTTGAGACTAAAAATTGAAATTGGGAACATTACATATTTCCACATGGCCTCATACAAGATAGTGCATTATTATTCTAGATTATTTTATTGCCACCTATATGCTAACATGCCCTAGTAAATACAAGGAAAAGACCCTCTAGAGGAGGTAATAAAGGTTTTTAGTGTTACAAAATTGGCCAAAATTGTCAAAAAAACATTTTCTACAACATCATTTTATGGTTCCGGAGGTTTTTGCGGAGATTTTAACAGAAATTCAACACAACTAAAAAAAAATGGGCAGCCAGAGGTTATTACAGATGTTTTTTTTCATCGATGCACTACTCTGGCTTTAACGCACCGGTGCATACTTGTATAAGGTGCCTTGGGGCGGTCGAAGAAGAATGCATCAGGCCGTTAAGGTATAAAACCCCACTGGTCGTAGTGTTGGTGATACAATGCACAAGGCCATTCTAATTGGTCTTGGGATTTGTGTGGTGCCTATAGGTCATATCAACGCACCGGTGCGTAGACTTATAGAAACACACTGGTGCACAATATCACACAAATGCACCGAGATTTATAATTGGTATCGATATTCATGCAGTGCCCATAGGTCGTATAAATACACCAGTGCTTATAGACACATAAATGCCCCTGTGTGAAGTATCACACAAATGCACCGAGATTTATAATTGGTATCGGTATTCGTGCAGTGCCCATAGATCGTACAATGACACCAGTGCGTATAGACACACAAACGCACCGGTGCGCCATACTGCACAAACGCACTAATATTTTTAATTGGTTTTAGTACTTGTTCGGTGCCCATAGGACGTAGAAACACACCTGCGCGCTTCATAATACAAACGCACCAATGTACAGTTACTGACACACACCATTTTCATTTGTATTTTTTAGAAACATCGACCTGTGACAGTGCAATTATTGTGATTGTTTTAAATTCATTATTAATCAAAAGTCGACACATATTATAACAATATTCATATTAATTAAATTTTTATTAATGCATTTTAATGTGATGTTTGGATTAATTTGTTATATCATATCATAATTATTGTGGTTTTTTAAAGTTCATTATTCATCAAAATTCGACACATATATCTTATAACAATATTCATATGAATTAAATTTTTATTAGTGCATTTGAGAACGACATTGGAGAGCACAATAGAATAAATTAAAACATATTTCATGATATATATATATATATATATATATATATATATATATATATATGAGTAGAAAATCTTTATCATACAAAATGGGATAGTTATTGGTATCCCTTTGTCTTTCAATTGGGACACTATATCCATTACATTAAACAAAATCTTTGATTTCACAGACATATTTCAAAAAAATACAACGCCTTGCTTTGATATCCAAACATAGTGATTATCATTCTTTGCTTGAACTGTTGTCACTGCTAGAGTTACTTCCATGATTTGGGTTATTTTCAGGAATGGTTTGTTCATGGTGTTGATTGTTTTCTTCTTCTTCACCTTCCATCTACAAACATAAAAATAAACTGAAATGAGTGTATATACATTGGTGAGAATAATGAAAATTTCAATATTAAATAATATACATCAATTTAAATCGAAAATAAAAATAACGTACCATAGCAACAATTGACTCATAAACTACACACATTCTTCAAAACCGTGTGACATGCCATATTTCAAAATTTCATATGTTGGTGCAGTTCCATACTTTGTTTCCTGCAATTTTTATACCCCATAACAAATCATATATTTAATATAAAAGATTTCTTTGTTCTATTAATTATAGACGGAGCTAATTAAAACAAAATCGATAGATGCTTACAAATTCCACAATTAATTTATGATATGCCAACATATACTCACAACCCATATTTAACCCAATTTCAATCAATTCGTCTGATGGTTCTTGTTTTTATGCTAGCACCTGTTTGAAGACATTCAATGATGATTTTTGTAAAACAACTTAAAAAATAAAAAAATGAAATCTAGTTAAGTTGTAAAATCTCTTTCGGTAATAATCACATATAATGGAACGTTGTCGACGCGTTTCGAACCAACCAGTGTGGTTCATCATCAGGACTAGGTGAGAGATCAGATCAAATCAATAAGCTTAAATAGATGTAGAGATGTTTAAACTAGCCGTTTTCTAAACGGCTAGTTTGACTTTTTAATAATTTAAAATGTTTTTAATAAGTAACGGCTAGTTCCCTCCTACTATTAAACCAATTAATAAATTTATTCGTTTAGTTAATAAATTATTAAACTTATTCCTTACATATGGAATTGACCTTGCACCTTGCATTTTCCTCGCACGCGTCCTCAACTCCTCTGCAGCGATTAGGTCAGGGATCGCTGCGTGGTCTGTGCCGCCGCCATGGGTGCGCCGGGGGGCGGGGAGCTCTCTCCCCCCCCTCCAAAATCTTCTGCTGATGCATTTCGTAATCTCCTGTCTCAGAAAGGGAAAAAACTCCCATTACCTGAAGTCCCAACATTCATCAAAAATCTTGAAAAAATACCAGAGATTGCTCTGCCTGAAGAACAACCGATCAAAATAGCTCTTGCCTTAGCTGACAGAGGTTTGGTCGAGCAGTTTATGGGTCGATGGCCATCAACAAAATCGACAGATGAATGGGTTCAATGGAATTGGAGGCCTCTGCTGACGAACAACGTGATCTGTTACGCTGTCGGTCGAGGATTTTTCATTTTCGAATTCACTACCAAGGAAGACCGTGACCTGGTGTTCAATATCTAGTTAAGTTGTTATAAGGAAGTAACAATTACTCACAAAATTAGATATAAACCCTTTTCTTCCTTGTTGTCCTGTTTTATGTGCTGAATGGGTTCCATTTTCTTTTCTTTTCTGCAAGAAAATTCTTGAAAATTTATATTTAATGCTAAATTGTTTATTTATTGTACCCAATGATCGAAAAATTCAATGATTACATATTACATTTGAAGCACGTTGTGTTGAGATGGCTCCTCCTGTGATGCAATTTTGTCCATTTCTTTGACTATCTCCTTGTACACCTTTTTGGACATTCCTACTGGCATATTTCTGATATCAGCTCGTTCATCTTTTGAGATTTTCATAATCTTCCTAAAAATGTAACATGACAATAAAATATTTAATTTTTATATTGATATATGAAAATTAAATATAACAAAAGTGATATTATAAATAATTCTAAACAAACATTTAAAGGAATATTACTTTTTCATTCCTTCTTTTTTGTTGTTGTGCATTTTTTCTATTAAAATTCTGACATGTCTCATTCACCAATTCTCTGGAAACTCTTCCTGTAGTTTAGATAAAATTTGGTTCTTAGAATCATTAGATTGATTTTTGTATTGTAAGTGGAAATAAAGTCTATACATTCGTTCCACTAGATCCCTCAAAATTTTGTAAAAGTTTTTCCCCCTTTCGTTAACCTCCAACACCACTCCAGATGATATAAGGAGCAATTCATTTTCATTTTCATGTTCTATTTTTTTTTCATTTCTTAGAACAACATTCCTTTTCTGAGTTGTTGGTCTGTGTAGAACATTAAACAGATTTTAATTAATAGACTGTTTGACACATGTTAAGTATATTATTAATGATAATTAAAAAAAGAAACTCATATTGGATCGATAGTATTTTTTCATTCACCTGATTCATCCTTTTGCAATTTTTCCATCAAGCTTTTACGCTCTTCTGGTCCTAGATCAGAAATAATCTTATCGAGCTTCATCATTTTGTGGCTCTACATGATACACAGTAAACAATAAATATTAGTTAAACTTACATATAGTTCAAAAATAATATTTTTTATAAATAATTTACAAAGAACTTGTCTTTTTTGCTTTTCTTGATGTGTTATTAGTATTTTTGTTACTTGATCTCTTGTCAATCATTTCTCTATCAATCTGAAACCTATACCATATCATTCATTAATATATTTATAAATAAATTGTCAACTTTTTAGGTAAAAAATAAATCTCAAGAAACCGGTGCGCCTTTCATGATGTATGCACCGTCGTTGGTGTGTGGGGGTATTAAAAATACACTGTAAAAATAGTATAATAGACTGTATGGTGCATGGGGGTATTATAAACGCACCGCACAAACATTGTAATAGACCATATGGTGCTATCCTTGTAACATGGAGCACTGGTGCCCTATTTCAGATATGGCACGCTGATTTAAAAAATTTGTTTTCGATTTTTTTCTTACAGTACTTGTGTGGTGCATTGTATAATATATCACACCAGTGCGCTAGGTTACATAGGGCGCACCAATTAAAAATTTCTTTTTTTTCCAGAAATTCACGCAATGGCTAAATGGATTGGGATCCGACTATGCAAGTCATCCCGTGGGTTGGATGTCAATCTAAAATGAAAATCCCTAATTTTGAAATCACAAAAATAGGGAGAAGAAAGGGAAAAAAAAATGACGGGTTTAGGGTAAAAATGGATAAAAATACAGAAAAAGTAAAAAAAAAATCAAATTTAATCACGATATGGTTTGAAATTCTATGATGCGAGGTTTGAATCACCAGAGGTTTGCTTTATGATTGTCTGAATACTTTTGTTCGAACATATTTTGCTACTCCACAGTGCTCTTGTGCTCTCTTGCTCCAGGTATGTCTCCTGCAAATCTCCGGCTGAAAGTTTTAGCAAAAATAGTGAAATAATGAAAAGTGTTTTGTATTTAAAGAATTATTTTATGAAATTAGATTTTCGAAAAAAATTTGCCGCCCATTTTTTAATTTTCCACTTTTTTTTCACTTAAAGAAAATAGAGTTGCATTTTTTTTATTTGTGTTTATTCGTCACCAGTGCATCACTTAATAGAACTGCACCAGTGCGTCCTTAGGTAACACCGGCACTGGCGTGCAGTAACTAAAACACACTGGTGCGGTTATATGTACAGTAGCACCGATTTGCGGTTAAGGCACAAAAATTACTTATAGGTGTGTACACCAAAATTTAGTGAACTCCAACCATAGAAATTGAGAATTATAATTTTTTTTATTCTTAAGAATTAGAATTAGAATTAGAATTGGAATTGGATAAATTCTTGATGGAAATAACTATTATTCCAATGCATTTTGTTTATTGTAGGAGGTCCCCACTAATTATGTGGATAGAATGCAATGTGGGGTGTGTGAAGATGCAATAATACGGGGCCCAAGTGGGCAATTGTGGCATGTGAACCTGTGCTATGCTAAGACGTGGGCAGTTTTCACAAATGGTTGGGAAAGTTTTGTTTCTGAGCAGTTTATTGAAGTTGGAGATATTTTATTTTTTACACATGTTGGAAATGTACATTTTTCTGTGAAAATATTTGGGCCATTTCTTTTCAAAACTACACTTCTTCTTTCAAAAAAAGAAACTTGAACCTTTCCATAACCTACAATAATAAAAGGTGCCCCATGATCTACTTTCTAACCCATGATTTTCTTTCTCATTTGTAAGTTCCTCCTCCATCTTGGCATCCAATTTCCTCTTTTCTCCTTTGTTCTTTCTATCTTGATCTTAACAAAATTTATACAATATCTATTTTACGAGAAACTGACCTTGAATGTTCTGGGAGCAATGACAACGAGACCTTTATTCTGCATTTGTTAGCAAAAGAAGATCGATTTTCGACTAGAGGATGCAGTTATTACATGTGGAGGCAATGGTTTCCCATAGAAAATGAGTATAGGGTTGAGCAGAGGAAAGACATTGCAAATGGGCTATTACATTAGATTTTCCAATGTGAAACCGATTTGCAGGTGGAAATATGGTAGTTGCAGGTATCTATGCTTTTCTTCCCACAGAAATGGTCACTGGATTTCCATTTATAATACAAGAAGACTTTTTACTGGTTTCATCCACATGACCACAACTCAGACAAGTTAGAGATGTCATTGAGGTTCAATTGAAAGCCAAAGATGTGATTTTATGCGACATCAGCTTTGCTAGTAAAATTTTATGTAAGCTAATCGAAGCTCGGAAAATACTCCCATCTTCTTTTAAATGCATTCTGGAGAATCTTTCCCTTCATGGGACCTACCAGCCCGATCAACAATTTCAATTGATCTTTCTCTGTTGTCCTTAAGGGAATGAGAATCCTTCCCTTCCTTAGAAAAATTCTTGCCCGCGATTCGAACCCTCTGCTGCTCCAATAATACACTTTACAGAATAGCCCTATTCTGGTGTGCAGGGTTTTATAGGTGCATCGGTGCGGTTTGTAAGATCGAGGTTTATGTTTTGGCACGGTGTTTTATGATGCACTGGTGCGGAAGAGTTGCGAAGCACCGATGCTTCTTTTTACTAAGATGCATCGATGCGTGTTATGATGATAAGTGCACCGGACTGTATAATGATAATTCTAAAGTACATGAATTTATTTGCATTATTTTATAAACTTTATTATGTTACAAAAACTCATATTATTCTAGATTTATTATTTTACAATTATTTACAAATTTAAATATTTTAATAAAATCATTTCACATTAATACAATTAAAATTTTCACATTAATACAATTAAAATTTTACAAATATTTTACATACAATTACAATTAAAATTACAATAAGAATTACAATTACAATTACAATTACAATTTTACAATTTCACATACAATTATGATTAGAATTAGAATTACAATTTTAATTTTACATACAATTACATTTAGAATTAAAATTTTGCAATTACAATCATTTCACAGTAATACAATTAAAATTTTACAAATATTTTACATACAATTAGAATTAGAATTACAATTACAATTTTACAAATATTTTACATACGATTACAATTACAAATACAATTACAATTTTATAATTTTACATACAATTAGAATTACAATTACAATTTTACAATTTTTCATATATACGATTACAATTAAAATTACAATTACAATCATTTCACAATAAATTTAAATATTACAATTACAATCATTTCACAATAAATTAAATATTACAATTACAATTAAAATTTTACATTAATAAATATTTTACATACAATTACAATTACAATTACAAATACAATTACAATTTTAGAATTTTACATACAATTACAATTTTACAATTTGTCATATATACAATTACAAGTAAAATTACAATTACAATCATTTCACAATAACTTAAATATTACAATTACAGTTAAAATTTTACATACAATTACAGTTAAAATTACAATTACAAATACAAAAACAATTTTACAATTTTACATACAATTAAAATTTAAATTTCAACTACAATCACGACATAATATTTAATAAATATCATGGTCATTTAATATTAAATTAATTAATAGACATCACGATCATGATAACCATTGTACTAACATCATATTCGAATAAAAAACACATTCAAACATCAAATTAACATTATATATTAACATCATCACAACAAAAACATCAAATATACATCTCATGTCAAATAACTCATGCTATCACATACACATCTATCTGCAAGCTGCACATTAAATGAACATATCTAACATGACCTAAAAATATACACATCATGATGATCACCAACATGTAAATTAAGTTCGTGCAACGTAGACATAAAAATACATGGACTATATCTATATATATATATATATATATATATATATATATATATATATATATATATATATATATATATATATATATAATGTTAAAAATATACAACTGTAATGTAAATGTCATGGATCAGCTAGTGGCAGTACAACATCAATAGCAGTACTAGTGGAGGCCTGCTCAGTCAATGGTGCAGCCTCGACGGTCGATTGTCCAGCCTGCTCATGATCATGACTAACTAATGGATGCTGCAGGCTGCTGACTGAACGTGGCTGATGGTCCAACCTCATCTCCATGATGACTGCTAGATGCTAGTGGAGCCTCATGCTCATCAAGCGTGGCGCGAGGTGAATGATCATGAGATGATGAGTCGTTGCTCACAGACTGTCCATCACACGCTATGGCCCGACCATGCCTATAACATGCAATCGTCCTCCTCAGTCACGTAACAACTATTGTAGCTCCTATGACATGCCACATCAAGTTGTACATGTCACGTGACATGCCTCTCCACATCTATAATAGCTCATCATCGGCCTGTATGTCTTTGTAATGAGCGGGCCTGATGCCCACCTCAACAATTAATGCACTGAGTTGGTCGCCAACTCCATCTTGTATCTAGTATCAAGTCGACTGCACCTAGCAAAATGTGGTACCGCCACACCAACAGGAGCATGTATCTTTGCACTAGCCTCCTGATCATGATCCTCAGCATCTGCCATACCCTGATCGTCATCAAGATCCACACCTGGATCATGTGGTGGTTTTGGCATCTCTTCGCCATCAAAAGAGCCAATTTCTGCAAAATATATACAAGTACACAACAATAATTAGACAATTTCATTACACGATTTAATTAAAAAAAATTAAAGAACATGTTAGAATAAATATAAATAAAACAGTAATATTACCTCTATCATCCGATGGCTCATCATCTGTGAAGAGGAATTTGGAACACCCTCACCAATCCAATCCAACATAAGGATAGGGGACCACAATGAAGGGATCTAGCTCGTCAACACTGGCTAGTAAGTCCAATGCATCATGCGATATCCTGGCTAGAAACTTAGTCTCTCCTATATTGGGCATCATCTGCCCTTACATGTGCATCCGAGCCTCCAACATCGGCCTACGAGGCTACCGAACAAAAGTAGGCCTCATCTCTGGATACCTCTCAAAAAATAAACAAAAAATCTCTGAAGCAAAAGGGAAGTTGACCCTCCCTTGTGCATGAGCACGACATCTATCTAAGGTTGTATAGTTATGCCGCAAAAAATTGGCAGACCACCTCGTGGCTCCTGTACTAAAGAATCAAAATAATATAGAAGTGGTCAAATAATGTGTTTCCCGTCATTGGTGTTGTGTGAAATGGTCGAAATGAGAAGTGAGAGGCACTACACGTCCTTTCTATCAAATGCACCAATACATAACTGACCTCCAGGGACCTGAAACTCTTGAGGAGACAGTACATATGCTCAAATGTATATCTAGGAGTAAACTAACTGACTCCCTTCTAAAAAACTAGTTGTAACCTCTGGAAACGAGGTAAAATCCACCCCTCTCCTCGATAGCCCTGTAATGAAATATATATCCTCCTTAGTGGGTGAGTACCACTGGTCAAGACCAACCTGGAAAGCCTGTTGGTGGGCATTCCACCTATGGATAAGATGTCTCAAAAACACACTATGGGCCCTTAGGGAAGTAGCCTCCTCATATAACTTGAGGAGGCCTACCTACCTTAGGAGCCCATGGGTATCTGTTGTAATAGGATGAGGGTACGCATCTCTCTCCCTCTCTTGTGTCGCCCATTGGCAAAGCATGTCATACTGCTCCGCCTATTGTTGATGTTGTTCCTCCTCTTCTCTATGAATCATTTACATATTAATTTTTTTTTTTAATTAAATCATACATGTATTTAGGAATATACATATATAATTTATTTTGAAAAAAAAAACATACCAGTCAGTGTGCCACAAAAAAATTCATGCGCCGATTCCAGTGCGACTTTTGTTTGTAGCACACCGGAGGCAGTGCCTCAATGACATAAAATGCATCGTATGTGGTGCACCTGAAATTTTTTCAAGCACCGTTGAATATATATGGTGTCATAAGAGCGGTGCGCTGACTAAAATATATGCCCCAACGCATATAGTCGTGTCAATGCACCGACTTCCTGACAAATTACATAGTCAATGGTGTGTTCTTTTACCCGGTCGCACCATTGACCCTGTCAGAATGTTGAATGCGATGCACTGACAGACACTGGGGCGGATATTTCCGTCAACGCACTGCGTTTCTATTCCCATGGTCAAAGGTGCAGCTAGCTAAATAACCACACCACACTTTTTATAAATTTTAAAATAATGTGGGGCACCTTTTGGTACCGCCCCGGACACAGTGCGAATACCGTTAGCATCGGTTGCGGTGTGGCCTATAAATTTTACAGGCAGCACCGCTTACCGGTGCGAGATGAACGGCTCGTGTGCATTGTGCGAAAATAAATAAATAAATAAATAAATGGTTAATTTTAAGGTTATTTCAAATTCTAATTTGCTAAAAAGCTTAATTATGGAAAACAAGAAAAACACCTGTACATTTCGCCATCGAGGAGGCATATTGGCTGTAGAATTTGCAAAAGAAAATTTTCCCGCCATTTTGAAAAATGAAAGCTAGAGATTGGTGGCCAATGCATATCAGCAGTGCGTGCAATGGGTGAAATGGGAGCACCGATGTCAGGGCGGCTCAGAGAAGAATAAATTGCACCGGTGCTTGACAGCTCAGGAGCATTGAGAAAAGTGAAAAATGCGGTTTTTTGGCCGTAATTTTTTATTTATCTAAACCTATTCCGGTGCGCAGGATTTTATAGGTGCATCGGTGGGGTTTCTTAAGACCACACTAGGTGGTTTCAGATTTGGCGCGTTGTTTTATGATGCACCAGGGTGGTTCCTTAACACCGCACTAGGTTTTTTTTGTTTTGGGGCGGTGTTTTATAATGCACCAGGGTGAAATAGTTGTGAAGCATCGGTGCTTTTTAGTAATAGGATGCATCGGGCGGGTGTGTACAAAGTGCACGGTGTCCGGTGTGCCAATGCTTTGTGCGACCGGTGCTTTCTCTTGTAGAGCACACCAGTGATTGAGAGCAGAAAAGTGAAAAATGCGGCTTTTTGGCTGTATTTTTTTTTTTTATTTAACCCTGTTCTGGTGCGCGCGTTTTATAGGCGCACCAGTGTTGCTTCATAAAAATGCACCAGTCCAGTTATGTTTTTGTGAATTTTTTTGTGATGCATCGGTATGGCTTCTTAACACCGCACCAAGCAGTTTCTGTTTTTCCATGGTGTTTTATGATGCACCAGCGCGGAAGAGTTGTGAAGCACTGGTGCATTACATTAATAGGACGCACCGGGCAGGTTTGTACGGAGCGCACGGTGTCCGATGTGCCAATGTTTTGTGTGCACTGGTGCTTTCTCTTGTAGAGCGCACCGGTAGTTGAGAGCTCTGGAGCACTGAAAAAGTGAAAAATCCATTTTTTTGCTGTAATTTTTTTTATTTAACCCTTTTCTGGTGTGCATGGTTTATAGGTGCATCGGTGTTGTTTCTTACAAATGCACCAGTCGGTTTCTTTTTTGGTGCATTGTTTTATGATGCACCAGTGCAGTTTCTTAATACCACACTGGGCAGTTTTGGTTTTGGTGTGGTGTTTTATGATGCACCGACGCGGAAGAGTTGTTAAGCACCGGTGCTCTACAGTAATACGATGCACCAGGCAGGTGTGTACAGAGCATACGATGTCTGGTGTGCCAATTTTTTGTGTGCACCGATGCTTTCTCTTGTAAGGAGCACCGGTGTGATGTTGGATGATAAGCCCACCGAGCGGAAAACATCCGCAAAACCCTCTGCCCTCCAACCTCCTCTAGTGACCTCCACTAGAAATGGAAGTATGGGGTATTTTTATAAGGGGTTACTCAAAAAAATCTGCTAGAGGGTCCTTTCCTTGTAGTGATATCTCTATTATCCCTAAAAGCACTAAAATCCTCTACCTATATGCTTGTTTAATAAATTCTTTACATTACATGATATATGAAAGAAACCAACTCATCCTACTTAAATTATTCTAGAGAACTCTAGACCTTATTAGATTTAGGGAAATACAAATCTAAATGATGCTCCTGCATCATTATCGTTGTCATTATTTCCTTCCATAGGGATACCTATCCTATACTTTTATTTATATATATTATTCACATTGACTATTCCTCAAATAAAGTTCTGTATATTCCTCATGTTATTAAATCTATAAATCTTGTGTTTTTGGTTATCATTACTTTTATGGGGATACTTATGCCACACTTTTCTAGCTTTCCATTATTCTCATTGTTTTCCGTTGCTCCCCCATTGTATTTATAATGGTTACTTTTAGTTTTTACTCCTTTGGAATATTATTACCCACTTAAAATCTAGGGATTATTTCACATTTTCATCGGCCTTCCTTTTCTTACCAGACACAACATAAGACTCTTGAATTTTAGTATTTGTGAGTTAATGTATACTTTCCAGAGGCATATTACAATAGTGGATTCCATTATGTCATGTTTAATGAAGGGATACTTAGAATAGGAACACCCTACCATGTTAGAAGCATATAGCATTATTTATCACGATTTAAGGGGTAAAATATAGCCAAAAGAAAGAATGCCCTACATTACAACATCTCTAGAGCATGGTATCCAGCAATATAAAATCAAGGAGAGAAAAATTCTCGACCTTGGAGGAAGCACTAGGACATGTTAGCATATAGGTGGAAGTAAAATAATCTAGAATATAATGCACTATCTTGGATGAGGCCATGTGGAAATATAACACTTGTTTTATCAAAGGAGTTCACTTGATGAAGAGTGATCCACTTTATGGGATCATTTTGGTTTTTTTATCATAAGTATACCCCCTTGTAAGGAGGAAAATTTATGAAAGAAGACATTGATATCATAACAATGTGACTTTATGGAGAATTATACAAAACATTCATGACATAATCCACATATTTGTAGGCATGTCCTACCCTTGATACATTTGAGGAACGAGACCTAGTTCGAGGAATATTCTACATACTTGGAAATGTTCCTTTGGATGAGAAAATTCCATGTTGGCATGGTTTGCATGGTTTGCATGGTTTGATTCCATAAATAGAAAATAACAATTAAGTAAATAATTTGAATGAGGACAAGTTGCTAGTGGACCTACATACATAAAGGTAAATGAGGTCCCAAGTCATCATTTTAACCAAAAGCTAAAAGAATACCAAATTGAAAAGTGTTTGCATACCATAAATAATTTGAAGGATGAAAAGTTATTAGAAGACCAATGAAAGGGTAAATAAGGTCTCAAGTCATAATTTTGACCAAAAGCTAAGATAATCCCAATTTGAATATCATTTTCACTTTAGAGGAGGAGCACTAGGTCTTGAGTTCTGGCATTGGGTATAGCTATGGGTTCAGATGGCCCACCTGGCGAGGCTCAGCCCTAGAGATACTTTGTATTCAGGGAAAGCACCCATTTTGAGGGTGCTTCCCTTATTTTCATGACACGTATATATATTTTTTGGTTGACCTGTGAGTCACAGACATGACTCGTGTATTTGGACTCACACATATTTTTTGGTATATGCGAGATATGTATTTTTGCGGCTCTTGATGATGTGTCTATGGTTATATGATTTGATGGATGTTGTGTATCATTGATGGAGATCTATATTTTTTATGTTTTTGGTTTTATGTATGATGGTTTATACGATATGTGTTCGAGTTTATGATTTGATTAGCTATGCGATCATATGTCTAGTTTTGATTTCTTGATACATGTGTGAATGTAATATGATCAAATTGATGGCTTAATATTTTTGCATGAAAATATTTTCTAAATAGTTGAGAATCTCGTACTTCAAATTCTTGGTTTAACTGCGAAACCACTAGATGGGAATCAACGTATATATGCAGGTGGCGGATGCCTTGGTTGAAAGCATCGCTCATGAGCCTGATGATAGCATCATATTCTGCCTGAATATTGGTAGTTGATCTAATGCATACTTCATTGGTGAAGAATGATGATTGGTCAGGATAGTAGATGACCCAGGCGAGTGCTGCTAGATTTTGAGACCATCGCGATGCTCCATCAGCGAATCCAAAATAATGGTCAAGGGGATGATCCATCTGTGACATCAGAGCACTTTTTAGAACAATTCTATGATGTTTGTGATCTAAAAAACAGAGTTTTCTACATGCATGTTATCTCTAGGGTTGAGGCCTCTTGACCCTTATGGGTAAAATTTCTTGAGGTAGAGCCCTTTGATGGGGTTGCTTAGGCATGTTCCATCGGGCTTTGACAAGATATATGCCCCCTTGAGGAGGCAATTTTTTATGACATAGGGACCTTTCTACAGTGTTTCAAACTTCTCGGGCCCTAGGGCTTCTTTCGCAACATCAGAGCAGAGGACTAACTCTCCCTCAGTAAAGGATCGAGGGGTGATGTTGCGATCGAACGATGATTTTACCTGTTTTTTATGGGCCTCGTTATGTTGGAGCGACTGTCGTCAATTTTTTTCAATGAGTTCTAGTTGCACCAAGTGTTGCTATATAGTTTGGGTATCATCAAGGAGTTCAATGGCGGCGTGTAAGTTGGGGATTTTGCGTTCTATGGGAACCATGACTTCAACCCCGTGCACCAGTTGGAAAGGTGTGAACCTTGTTTCTTTTTTCACTGCTATGTGGTATGCCCACAAGGCGGAAAAAACCATGTGGTGCCAGTTCGTCTCATGGTTATTCACCATATGTTGTAACATCGTTTTGAGCACTTTGTTCATAGATTATACCTATCCATTGGACTAGGGGTAGTATGGTGAAGCGAATTTGTGTGTGAATCCTGGGTGGTGAGATAGTTCCTGGAAATTTTCATTTTCAAAATGTTTTCCATGGTCGGAGACTAACTCTTTTTGGTACACCAAACCAGGCGATGACGCGGTTGAACAGAAATCGTGCAGCGGTTTTTGTCATGTTGTCATATGTGGGCATGGCATATGCCCTTTTAGTGAAATATTTTATGGTGACAATAATGTATTTGTGGTTGCCAGATGATGTGGGGTTGCAAGTCATGAAGTCAATCCCCCATTTGTAGAAGTCACTAGCTACAATGATTGGGTGTAGGGGAATGGGAAGTGTTCCTTCCTTTTGAGTGAAGCGTTGACATCACTCGCACCTTTTGACTGCTGAGATGAAATCACAGAATAAGGTGGGCCAAAAATATCCTTCCCACATAAATTTTTGGTAGGTAGCCATTCCGGAGAGGTGGCCACCACAAGCTCCACTATGATAGTCATTAAGGACTTTCTCAACTTATTCGTGAGTGAGGCATCAACATAGAATTGTGTCGATGCCCTGCCGATAAAGGACATCCCCCATGAGGAGGTATCAGGGATCCTGGTGGTGTATTATCCTACCGCCGTCACATGTGATATTTGGTTTGAAATTTTGGGTTCGTAGGAATAAGAGAATATCTTCATATGAAGGGTCATCAACCGTCACTAGGAAGAGATGTTCGTCCGGTAGCGAGTCATTGACCGGTGATCCTTTGGTGTGAATTTGGAGGTTAGTGATGAACTCAACTAAAACTAAATATTTTTTTCTTTTTGGGGATCTAAAATTTAAGTCAAAATCTTGTAGTATATCTATCTAGTGAGCGTATTTATGGTTCATCAAATGGCATGTCAGCAGGTATCTCATGGGGTTGATATTTGCGACGATTGTTGTATTCCTTAAGATAATGTAGTGCCAAATTTTTTGGACTGTGTGTATTGATGCTAGGGAAGTTTTCTCTTGTGGATCATACCTTAATGTGGGGCCAGATAATTTTTTACTAATGTAATAAACTACGTGTTCTTTACCATCGGGGCCCTCCTAGATTAACACCTCGACCAAAGTGGTTTCAGACGCTGACATATACAAGGTGTAATCCTTATCGTTGTTTGGTGGACTGATCAATGGTGCTGAAGATAATGAGTCTTTCAATGCGCTGAATTATTTTTGGGCTTGATCATCCCATTTGAATGGGATATCCTGACATAGGAGGCGTGGGAATCCTTGAGTGCCAGTGGCATAATCTTGGACGAAGCGTCTCAGAAAATTAGCTTTTCCCTACAAGATTTGAAGTTACTTAAGGGTACAGGGTGGTGGTACCTCTTTGATGGCTTGGACCTTGAGGGGGTCCACTCTAATCCCCTATTGGGACACAATAAAATCTAGAAGTTGACCTACAGGGGATTCAAGCGTAGGTTGTATTTACGACATCATTGGAATACCAGCCACAGATCCTTGAGATGATCATATCACTTCTTGGATCGAATGGTGAGGTCGTCCAAGTAGGCAAGGATAAGGTGGGCGAGGTCATGAAAGATATAGTTCATAGCCATCTGGAAAGTGGCTGCAGAATGTTTAAGACCGAATTGACAGTTTAGGTTTTATAGTTTATAAGAATTGAGGATGCCAACCATTCTCTCATTGTTCAAGGAGTTCCTCATTAATTGTATAAATATTGTTGTGGATTTAATAAACATACAAAATTGATTAATTTAATTGTGTAATTGTTTCATTATGTATCATGTGGTATGAGAGGAAGGATATATAAACTATGATATATATTCATTGGTGTACATGTCCACCAAAGAAAATCTACAAGGTATCTATGAATGAGTATTGTTGCAATTTATTTGCAACACTCGTCATATCTGTAACTTCAAACTTGGTGGTTGAACGAAAAGTATGTCATCTTTTGCATGAAAATTATGTGTGATATAGAATTATACCCTATGATATGTTGCCAGAATATGAGTTATCCCCAAGTGTGAAGCTTTCTAAACTATGAGGGATCATGCAACGTCATTGAAGCTCAAGTAAAAATAATTTTTGGATTGATAAAAGAGGCCATTCACTTAAGTAACATGAAAATATGTCCTACAGGATACAAATAAAATATTGGTATGTGCACTTGAAGGTTTATGTTTGAACAAATGCAAAGCACAAGCAGAGGAGTTTATTCTCCATGAAAGAAGGCTTTATGACATCAAAAGGAAAACAGAGGCAATCCTACATTCCTTTTATTTGATTTCACATCAGGAAAAGTGCCACACTTATATATTTTTATGAAAATGTGTTCTCATATATATATATATATATATATATATATATATATATATATATGAAGAGAAAAGGTAAAAGTATAAGTGATTAAGGTTTGAATTAAAAAGTTTAAAGTATAGGTGATTAAGGTTTCAATTAAATATATGGTGAGTTTCTAAGGTATATTTTAATAGTGATGTGGGTTTATCTATGGAGAAAATGTAAAACTATTATACTTTATATTTACTACGAAGGAGTGAAGGTTATGTTACAAAAGGGTCAAGGTAAAAAAATTTTATTTTAATTATGGTAAAATGCCACAAGTAAATTAAAGAAATTGGACATATAGAAGGTTAAGGTTTGTAATGAAATCCTTGTGTAAGTCAATTCTAGGTCAATGTGGGGAAAAATATTGATGTAGTAAGCCCAGGTAAAAACATTGAAAAGTTAAAATATATTTTTTATGTCAAGATTCAAAGCTCAAGAATAATTAGCCATATTATTGTTATTAAAATTTAAAACTTATTAAATTTGTTTATGATAAAATTTACACAAAAAAATGATGTCAAGGATTCAAATGTCCAATTCAAGTTCAAATTTTGAATGAAATACAAGTCAAGAGGTTAAGAAATGTTTATGGTGAAACAATAAGGGTGCATGTTTGGTGGTATCCAACAGTCCACAAATTATGTCATCATTGAATGATTGTAAAATTTAAATAGTTTGATTGAGCCAAGAATGGAGTCACAATAAAGCCAAAATTCATAGGGGTCATGTTGGAGATTGATCAACTCCAAAAATAAACATATCCTCGAAGAATATGTTAGGTATAAAGAAACATATGAATAATAAGACACTACAAACGAAGACATATGATGAATAAATTGACTCCATGATAGAATCAGAAAGTAAAGGAAAGTGAAAACATAGAAAATATTACTTTGGTGGCAACAATAAGCCTTCAAGATAGTAAAATTTCAACATAGAAGAGTAAAAATAAAGAGTGAATATCCAAGGAGAATAAGGGAAAAAAAATACCAATAGGTCAGGTTCGAAGGGAATCCTAGGTGAGGTAATAAGTTAGCAACGTGAAACAAAATTGCTATAGAAGAGAAGAACATTGCAACCTACAAAAAATGGGAACATAGTGAAAATAAGGAAGTGAAGGGATTGATACATGTCACTTGTCATAGATAAGTGAAAGAAAATTTGAAGAAAGAGAAGAAAAAGTGTGAAGGAGAAGATTGAAAATGACGACACTTAAGATAAGAGGTATCCTAAGAAGTTAGATAAGGAAAAAAACAATAGATGCATTGATGAAATAAATATGGGGCATGAAATACCATTTGTATAACATAGAGACAACTCAAAGAAGAGGAAACAATGAAGGTTTCACAAGTGATGAAGAAGATCCAAATACATGGACATAAAAGAAGAACAGGAAAGTGTAAAATGATTGTAAAGGAAATCATGAAGGTAATCTCTAAAACTTAGTTAGAGTTACCTATGTGTGAAGAAATCCTTAATGAGGAAAACATGATTGATTGGATTGCATCCATGGATAGATATTTTGAATATGAGGAGCTGATATATAACAAGAAGGTTATTATTTTTGTTGCAAGATTGAAACAACATGTCTCATTGTGGTGGGATAACATTCATAATGAAAAAAGAAATAAAGGTAATCCACTGATCACATATTTGAATATAATGGTAGCTAAATTGAAATATAAATTCATACCAAGAGACTACTACACACAATTGTTTAAGAGACTTCAAAATTTGAGACAAAAGGAAATGATTGTGAAAGCTTATACAAAATAATTCTACAAGTTGACTATAAGATAAAGACACATAGAATAAGATATAAATAATGTAGCAAGGTATATAAATGGTCCAATTTTCAGCATTCAAAATGAGAATTGTTTGTTGTCTCCAAGAATAGTGGAGGAAGCTTCTCAACTTACACTTAGAGAAATGGAAATGTTGTCGAAGAAACAAACTTGGTATATTGGAGACAAAAGAAATTATTTCAGTGATAAGAGGTAGCATGATGACTAAAATTCAATTTAAATTTTTGAAATAAGAGAACAAATTCCTACAAGTCAAAGTAAAAGTCCAAGGGAAGGTCATTCATAAAAAAGAAAAGCATCACATTTATAAGGAAAATATTTTTTGAGCAAGTGATTTAGATGCAATGAATATGGTCATAGATCTTATGAATTTCAAAATTTTCTACATGAAGATCATACTAATAATTTTTTCCAAGATAAATATGGAGAAAGTGTAGGATCATTAGTGCTAATAAAAAAACACTTGGGATTAAAAAATGTCAGTGAACAAACACTGCTTTTAGAGCTCTGCACTGCAGCCTATGGATTAGGTTAGCGCAGCCGCAGGGGAGCAAACATCTGCTGCCGTGAGTGCGCCAGGGGGTGGGGAGCCTCCTCCCACCCCTCAGATCTCCACAAAATAAGCCTTCAGAAGGCTATTTTGCAGAAAGGAAAGAAATTTTCGATCCCATCAGTCCCAAAAATTATCAAAAAGTTGGAAGAATCCTTGAGATTTCCTTGCCAGAAGAACAGCCAATAAAAATTTCCCTAGCTCTGGCTGATAGAGGATTGGTAGGACAGTTTATGGGGCGTTTACCCTCAACAAAAATAACAGATGACTGGATCTAGCGCAACTAGAGACCTCAGCTTAAAAACAATGTGATTTGCTACGCCGTCGGAAGAGGATTTTTCATTTTCAAGTTCACCACCAAAGAAGATCGAGATCTAGTCTTTAGGAGTGGCCTGTATTTCATGGGAAACTAGGGTTTGTATCTTAACAAGTGGACACCCAACTTTGATCCTTCAGTCGATGTCCCCAAAGAGGTCCCAATTTAGGTCAATCTTCCCAATCTCCTGATCCATTGCTGGACCTACCACTCTCTGCAGAAGATCGGAAATGGACTAGGTCATTTCATTGACAAAGCAAATAACAAAGGCCAATACACCTACGCAAGAATCTGTGTTGAATTTGATCTGGAAGCTGGCCTTCCGGAAGCGGTGAAACTCACCGTTGGTGAATGGCATCACTGTCAAAAATTTGACTACGAGCAATTACCTTTCAAATGCAGAACTTGCCACGAACATGGAAACTTCCAACGAAACTACCCAAAAGCCCAAGCAGTGGACAAAGTGGATGGAGAAGGATGGAAAGAGATCAAAAAGGGAAAGGAAGTCCCAAAACCAAATGAGAAGAAAAGCTCAGGGCCAATGGAGAAGTCCCAACCCAATCCAAAAGCCAAAGAAGTGCCAAAATAAGTTTCATCTTCTGGGGAAAAGGATGATGCCAATGAGATCCAAGAGGCGCCAGAGGACCCATCGAAGAAAGTGAAAGAAACCGAGGCAACAACATACCTACCTCCTTCAGAGGATTATCAAAAGGAAAAAGAAGAAAATGAAGAGCACATCAACCTTGGTTCCGACACAGGGGGAGAATCAAAAGATGGAGACTCTGAATCAAACAACTCTCAAGTCGCTCCTATCAAGACGACTAGGGGTCGAAAGTCTAAGAAGAAACAGAGAGAGGAAAAAACATATCTGGATGTGCTCCAAGGCTCCCAGAAGACCATCAAAGGAATGATGAATACCAGATCCAGACGCAAGCATGGCCAGACTCCAAAGGGAGCCACAACTCCCCAAGCCAATAAATAAATAAATACGTCTCCTGGAATTGTAGAGGGCTAGGCAGAAATCTGAAATAAGAAGCCCTAAAATACGTTGTGAGATTGTACTTCCTTTGAGTAATAAAATTTTGTACTTCCTCGATGTACTTCCTTTAAGTAAGAAAAATTTTTCTAGAGTCTCTCCATACTTCCAGACCCAAGAAATAATGTATAATTCCAAGATACTTCATTTCAAAAACTTGCGACATCTACAATTTGATTTCTTTGATAAAAGAATATGCATTACATGTTATAATAATGTCATCCACATACAAAGAAATAAAAAAATATGCCTATGTTTATTATGGTATACAGATTTGGATCATTCATGCTTCTATGAAAACCATGTTGTAAGAAGAATGAATCAATATTCTCGTACCAAGACCTGGGTGCTTGTTTTAAACCATATAGTGCCTTTTTCAACCTACATGCTAGATGTTCCTACCCTTCTTAGACAAACCCTTTAGGCTGAACTAAATAAATCTCTTCCTTCAAAACACCATTCAAAAATGCAGACTTAACATCTAGCTACTGTAGCTTCCACTGATATTTTTTTGCTAATGAAATTAACATCCTAATGGTATTTAGTTTGGCTACAAGAGCAAAGGTTTCTTCAAAGTCTATTCCCTCTTTCTGCGAATAACCCTTTGCTACTAGTATAGCTTTAAACTTCTCTATATTCTTATCTGAATTAATAAATTTAGGTTTGTAAAGCCACTTACAACCTATGGTTGTTTTTCCTTCAGGAAATTCTACTAGATCCCAAGTATGGTTTCTAATAATTTATTATATTTATTCATTCATTGTCGCCCTCCATCCATCATATTGACTTTATTCTTTATAGTTTTTGGGCTCTATAACATTTAAAATGTTTGAAATTAAAGCATAGTCTTTCATTCTAGTTGGTAATTGAGTCTGCCTACCTGATCTTCTCGGTAGAGGACTTACCTCAAATCTGTCTGCTTTAGACTGTGCGGGCTTGCTTTGTCGACTACATCACCTGTTTCTTCATCTTTCTACTCCTGCTGATTATCCTCGCTGCTATCTTCCATAAATAATGGAATGTGCCATTCTTTATGATTGTCTTCCTTTCCTTCCTCAATTTGATCATGAAATATAACATCTCGACTTGCAAATATTTTATGAGTCATTGGATTAAACAACTTGTAGGCTTTAAACTTAGTGAAATATCCTACAAAGATACATTTCATGGCCTTAGGATCTAACTTCTTTCTATCCTAATTGGGTATATGGGAAAATGATTTTGACCCAAATACTCTTAGATGACTCACTATTGGTTTAAATCCATAAAGTGCTTCAAATGGAGTCTTAAAGTTAAGACATTTAGTAGCAATCCTATTATTTAAATAGACAACAATGTTGATAGCTTCATCCCAAAAACCATTTGATAGACCCTTACTTTGAAGCATACTTTGTGCGCACTCCATTAGGGTTCTGTTCTATCGTTCTGCAACTCCATTTTTCTGCGAAGTGTGTGGCACTGTGAATTTTTGAACAATCCCATGATATCTGCAAAAATTCATGAACTCACCCAACTTGTATTCTCCCTCTTGATCAGAGCGGAATTTTTTTTTATGAATTTCCCTCTCTGGTTCTCCACCAAAGTCTTAAATTCTTTAAAACATTGAAAATTCTGACTCTTTTTACTTAAAAAATATATCCAAGATAATCTAGTGCAGTCATCAGTAAACAAAAGAAAATAATATGCACCACCTAGTGACCTAGTCTGCATAGGTCTGCATATGTCTGTATGTACCAGATCTAGAATATCTCTTCCCTTCCTATCAGTATGTAAAGGAAATTATTCTCTATGCATTTTCCCTAATACACATCCATCACAATCTAATTGAACACTATGAAAAGCAGGGATTCCATCGACCATACCTTTTCTTTGAAGTAGCAAGATTTCTTGTAAGTTAAGGTGACTGAATCTCTGATGCCAGAGATTTTCGGCTGTCAATCCTGTTGAAACTAGAGCTTGGTGTGGCATGCTCTTGACATTCAATCTGTACAGGCTCCCCACACGCACTCCTGATGCAACTGGTTCCATCTTGTTATTCTTTATGACACAGAATGTCTTGAAGAATTCAACTTGCAGGTCCTGATTAGTTATCATCGATACAGAGATTAAGTTCTTCTTAATCTCGAGCACATACATCACATTCTTAATATTTCTAATGTTACCACTAGGCAACATTATTGGAATATCATTGTACCCTTTGATCTCATAACCTCTGTCATATCCTAGATAAATTTTAGATCCGTAAGAAGTTTCTTCAAAAAACTCAAACCAATTTCTCTTACCTGTCATATGTGAGGATGCACCAAAATCAACATAGCATATGTCGTCCTCATCTTCCTCAGAAGCTGAAAGAGAACAATCAGCTACAAACAGTCGAAGATCATGACTGTGACCTTCATTAGAAAAATATCCCGTGTGCTTACTCTGCTTATTCCTGGCCTCATCTATCTGCCTCTTAAAGAATAACTTTTCTTGATGACCATTTTTTCCACAGTAAAAGAATTTAATGCCAGAAAAATTATTTGTAGACATACCTCTAAATGGTCTCTTTTGAAAAGTGTTTATGCCTTTCTGTTGCTACTGTGGTTGTTTCCCTTTGTACAAATTTCTCTTCGCCATCAGCCAAGATCAACACTCTGAGGTCTCAAATTTGGTTGCCGCTCTTCTTCTTGTAATAAAATTCCTGTCAATTCTTCAAATTCAGGGGCTTTATCTCATGTTGCCAAGCCTGTGATGAACATATGATATTCATCCTTCATTCCGTTCAATGTGATTGTGACTAGATTGGAATCAGACACTTTCTCCCCGATGTCTCCCAATTTGTCCTTCAAATCTTTAATCCTTGAAATGAATCGAGCATCGGATTCATTCTCCTCCATCCTCATCGAAAACAACTTGCCTTTGAGAGACAAGATGCAATTTTTGTTTTGTGTCTGGTATAAGTTCTTGAGAGTCATCCAGATCTCAGTGGAAGATTTTCCATCTTTGATGTGTGGGATAATATTGTCTTTCACATACATATTCAGTAAGACTTTTGCCTTGTTCTCCATTTTATCTGAGTCTTGAATAAGTGTGGTTGTACCTATTACAATATTCGATTTCTGCTCATCACCGCTGAAAATCGACAAGTCACCCGAAATCAGCACAAGTATTACCCTAATAGTCGCATTGATCACGCCTATCGACGCGACCATCATGCTAGAAAACGCGTCGACCCGCCTGTGCTCAGAAAATAAAAATAAAAAATCTGAGAGCCTGTGAATGAGGTGTTTGCTGCAGTCCACCTCCTCCCATGAGCGTTGAAGCTCCTGTGTGCACCGTAGCCATGAAGGTTATGTAGCCGTGAAGGCTTTGTAGCCACAAGGGCTCTAAAGGAAATCAGGCTCACCCTGTTTAAGCTCTGATACCATGATAAAAATTGAATTGAATAGAAAAGGCAACTCTCAGGTGAGTACTACACCTAGAGACTGCACACAAAATGTAGAGTACACTCTAAATTCATTAATTCTAACTTAAGGAGCTACATTACAACAATGTAACCATGTCTCCATTATTACAAAATAATAATAATTATTTTCAACTTGTGATTAATCTTTCTTCATGTTCATGTGATTGGCGATTGTGTTTTTAATTCCGCAAAGATTTATAGAAGCGATTCAGTATTTAACTTTAGCGCATTGTTAGATAGGGTGAGTCCAAGATATACATGCTTGTTGTATAATTTCTACACTTTCCATCTGTGCACACAACAAAAGAGTCCTTGCACACAGCTTAGGACTAGGTCTCCGCAAACACAGCTAGTAGGAGCCTTTCTACCCAGACCGAACACAAACTAGCCCAAAACTTAGATCAACACATAAAATATAACATAAATATTCTATTAAAAGATATCCTTACTCGACTCAACTCTTACATATTTATATGACTCGGACGCACACATACCATGGTCTTAAACCATGGTTTGAGTCATCGGGTTTCCCTTTTCACCCATTATAATTATAAAGTATCTTTGACTCGTCCCAAAGCCCCTTGACTTCTACGCGCAATGCGTATTGAAAAAATATAACCAAAATTGTACCCCAAAACTTGACCTTAGGGGATCCTATCCCAAAAACTATAAGATTGAAAAAGAAAGGATATTGAAAGTGACAATGATGATGCCAAGAGTGATAACAAAAAAAGGAAGGACAACCACAAACTAAGCTTCCTTGGGGAAAATGAAAATATTGGGAGGTCATACTTTGTTGATTCTCATAATCATCCTCACCATAATCTTAGTAGCGTATAAAAAAAACTCAAGTTTGTGATGACTTGGATGTGGCTAAATGAGAATCCAAATTAGAAAATTCCTCTACATCTCGTACCGAGATCAATGACATTTTCACAATGATTCCATGGATGGGAGCATCAATTTAATGATTAGAAATTATAAACTATATGAAGCATGCACACATAAATATCACCCCATGCAAATAGATGGTGGATGTGACATCAATCATTACCTTATAGATATGACGGACATCCCCTACCTTGTAAATATCTCAATTTCCTCTTGTTAAAATAAATATATTTAAGTGTATGAATAATCATATGTGGAGCGGTTATGGGTGGGAGCCACTTATAGGGGAAATAAACTATCCCAAGAGGCATTCAACCTTAATCAAATCTCACACAATGTTGGTGATAACATCCCATTGATGGGTAGATTGTTCTTCCATTTAACATTAGGATTGACTATGGCATAAGCTCCACCTGGTTTATAAAAATAGATTAAAAAATAAAAAATAATGCATGATTAATCAAACTGTCAATTGGGGTTATCTCAGGTGGTTGGATGGAATGATTGTTATCTCTTCCACTTAGTTTCAATTCTTTGTGAAAGACATAATGAAGAGAAATATTGTTGTAACGGCTACATACCTATGAATGTTATTATGTTAACCCTTACTCTCACCCTTAGATTGAGAGAGAAAATAATTTCCCTTTTTAAACAATATATAATTAATTATCCATAACTAATACTAACCATACATAACCAATTTTTGACAATTTTGAAAAGAAAAAATATTAATATATTTTCAACAACCAACCAATTAAATTAAATGTGATAAAATCAACCTCTTTTTTCTTACCATTTCTATATATGGTAAACATTTTAAAAACACATAGATACATATATTAATATATAATTCATTAAATATATATATATATAATTAATGGATTTGTGACTATAAATAAATAAATTATAAAAATAATAAAAAATCTTAATCTCTTAATTTATTATAGTTTTTATTTATATATTTTATATTCATTATAATCTTCCTCTCTTTAAAATATTTTTTAATATTATTGTTTTGACATGAAGTTGAAAAACAAGACAATTTGATTTCGAATAATTTAATGTTATGCCATCGGTATATTGTTAAATAATTTTTTTTATTTAATTAATTTCTAGCAAAATTATATGTTTAGAGGTTTTTGCATATAACTTTTTTTTGGTTATGATTTTGAGAATCACTTTTATTTTGAAATAAATTATATTGGAATGGAAATTTATTGAAATAAAGGTAAATGTTGTTTTCGTGTATAGCAATGTTAATATATTGATAGGTTATTTGTGATTATAATACTGAATTTATCATATTATTAGAATTTTTTTTTTTTAATTTTAAATCTTCTTCAAACACTTGTATTGTAACTGTAATTTTTATTAATCGAGTGACTTGGATTTGAAGGGAATTTATTAATAATTTGTAACTGTTTTTCATGTTGTATCTTATTTTTGTTGTTAGTTTTTTTTATTTGTGCGCTCATTTTAATTATGAATCTTAAGACAAAAAATTTCTTTTTTTAGATTAAAAATAACTACAATGTAATGTATTTTGATTATCACGAAGGATCATATCTAATATATCTTTCAAGTCTTTTGATAAAGATGTTTTTGAAAATGACTTCAATGTAAAGTTTCACAAAGCCGTCTTCTTACTCGTATAAAAGTGATATTCTTTTCTATATATAATATTTGAAAGGAGTCCTTAATATTTTTATTTAGGATGAACTTAGAATTATGTTTATTTAGATGCATAGTCATAATATTTAAGTAGTAGGATATAAAAATATTTTTAATTGTGAGTTGGAGATTGTTTATTTTTTTTTTAATTAAAATTTATTTTTTATTGAAATATATTTGGTATGGATTTAATAATTAATTGGTCAAATCAATGTTGTTACTTTTATTATTTGAACAATCTGTAATATTAATATTTTTCTTTTAATTTTTAATATAGACAAAACACTTTTTAATCAGATGCACAACATAATTTTTCTATATTGTTATTATTAAGTTTTATATTTTTTTCATTAAAAAATATTATCATTATAAAATTTCATTTTAATTAGTAGATACAAAAATGTCAAAGGCCAAATTTTTTTGATCAAATTAAAAATGTGGCTTCCTAACTTACTCTTTTAGTATCGTATAAAAAATATTGGAACTTGAAAATATCTTAATATTTTTAATAATAAAAAAATGATTACAAATTACTCACTATTCATTATATTGATCATCAACTTCTTTTTAAATTTTTTTTATAATTTTTTTTTCTTCTTAATCTCACTTTAATAATATTTTTCCTTTTTTATCCTCTTTTTATTGTTAGTTATATTTTTCATTCCCCAAATTATATATATATATATATATATATATATATATATATATATATATATATATATATATATATATATATATATATATAATCATGTTTTGATCTGCAAGCGATTAGGGCCTTTTTAAAAGTCTTTACTCGGTTAGATCCAAAATAAATGGAACCTCAAGGGACAAATAGATTTGGAGCTAGGAGTAAAAGGTTTTTCATATTTTTTTTTTTTTTTTAGCTAAGAAGATAGAAAGAGGGACATTGAAGGAGGAACTTAATTTTTTAATAATGTTTGGCTCTTCTTGTGATTTTGGAAAGAGAACTACAATCATGGGAAGGAATTCATCATACTTCCCATGATGTAGATTCAAATGTTTTCTCTTCCAATGGAATATTAGGAGGAAGAAATCATTGAAGGCATTGGCAATGCCATTGGTAGCTTTCCAAAGTTTCAAAGGAAATAAGAGAGGGAGATACATATCCTATGCCAGGATATGTGTCTAAATAAATAATTCATAGCCTCTTTCAGATTCAATAGACATTTATTGTTAGGATAATTTTTGGAGAGAGACACTAGATTATGAAAATGCCCCATCTATATGCAGTCATTATCATGAATATGAGCATATTTTTTTAAATTGTCCTAACGTGATTGCAAAGGATTTACAAGAAAATCAGTCAACTCATAAAGAGCAATGGTTTTTGGAAAATTCCCCCAAAGGATAAGGAATTTGAGGCCTCGGGGAACCAAAAATTCCAATTAGAACCACATATATAGAAATAGTTTCACGTCTCTTTCTTCTCTGGAAGATATTTTGACGCAACAATTTAATCAATAAATCCCTCGTTCATCTATTGGAAGTATTTATAAGTCTTTTCTACCCCCAATAGAGATTGAGAAAAATAATACAGAAGGTAATCTGCAAAATTCTTACCCAAGGAGAAAAATAGCTCAGTATTGTAAGAGGATGAGATTGAATACTTCCTAGAAGACATGGATTTGGATTTTCCATGCATGATTTCTCTAGAAAATACCTCACTCAATAAATATATGCAATCCATGTCATACCATTTACATTCAACACTAAGTCTGGTTCGAGTTCTTCAAATCCCCATTTAGGAGTCTATACACAATCTTTCAAATATCCCCCAAGATGGTCAAGAAGGACAATAAAAAATGGTGCAAGAGCATTAAATCCTTTTTCCAATAATATTGAGAAAAGTTAGTTAACTCAAGGAAATTCATATCAATATCGAAAGCATTTTGTCCTTCTCAACACAAAAACCCCTGAAGTTTTCATCCTAAATATTCATAGAATAAGTATGTTCTTATTTGTAATTATTGTTGATGTTAATCTATGATAATTAGTAGTTGGTTAGTCGATTTACTAGTATATTTGGTTGATATCCCAATATTGTAGTCATTTTATGATAAATGTCATTTTTCTGGAATTTGAAAAGCTAGGCTACATGTAATTTTCCTTTGATTAATGAAAAACTCTTCTAATTCACAAAAAAGGATAAAAATAAAAACTAAAATTAAATAGGTTTTATTTTAAAACAAAAGCAATTTGTATAAGTTTGAAATTATCAAACCCAGATAAATTTATGATACACACACAAATAATGAAACCATGTGAATGAGAGAATGTGTTTATTCAAAGATATGTTTGTATTAGTCGTATTCATTATTAATGAAGACATTGAACTATATGTCTTACTGATAGATGTCGTTACTTAAGGTATATTTCTTTACTTAAGCTCTTGATATGTATTGGGGTTTAGGCCTATATAATTTGTTTTACTCTAGGTACCATTCTTGAACTCGGGGGATGTGTCTAGTGGGTTTTTCTAGAATATATTTTCATGGGAAAACATATTTTTTTGATATTTGTTGCAAAAAAATTCATTTCCAAATATCCCATTCAAATTATATCATAAAATATGAAAAAAGAGCCCTTATTTGTTTGCACAAAATGACATTTTCTTCCTCATTTTCCTTCATATCTCTCATTTATTTCCTTGGGCAGATACTAATAAAATACAATTCTCCTTTTGGGAGCCAATCATGCCCTCCTATTTAGTACAAAACTCTGCAATTGAAAATCTTGTGTGTTGTACATGTATTCTATCTTTCCACTTTTATTATATTGCAATAACGCCCTATTCCAAAATATTTACCATGGTAAATATAAGACACAAGGTTTTTGCATATACAATACATATGAAAAAAACATACACACATTATGTATATATTAGTTCTTGCAAATAGAGGTTATCCATGTGCCTAATAAGTAATATTTTATTTTTCATGCCACCACCCAAAATACATAAAAAATCATCCACAATCAATATAGCTTCAATGAAGACATGATATTTTCTTGTCCGTGTTGATTTGAAAATTTAATCTCTAATTCTCTTATGTTAACCAAAAAATGTGATGGGTGATTTATAGGTATGAAACTATTGTAAATGTTAGTATAGTTTTTCTTTTCCTTCATTTCAATATACAAGACAAGAAAAGTAGTCAGGGGCAAGGGATTAATCATTTCCCTCCAAAACCAAGTTAATTATATGTAATGTTTGAAACTAAAAACATACCAATAGATATAGTACACTAGTAGAGAAACAACTTCATCTAAAACAATAATGACTATAATATGGTATTTAGAAGACAAATGGGAAGAACAAAGTTAGGAACTTTTCAATAAATAGTTTCTTTGAAAAATCATAAGCACCAATGAGAAATTGAAGAACACCTAAGATTGTTCAAGCTGATTCTAAACCTTAACTAATCAATCTCAAGAAAAATACAACTTAGTGATACAAAGGCGTGATTTTTTCTTTTGTATAGTTAAAAATTCAGTCTTTAATTCTCTTATACTTAACCAAAAAATATCATGTGTACTTCGTAGATATGAAACTAATGTAAATGCTAGTATATTTGTATTTTTTCTTATTCCAATATACTCAAACCAAAAAGGATTAGATATATCCTTCTAAAACCAATAACCTAATTAATTGTAATATTTGAAACCAAAACCATACCACCATAGACTCATAAAAAAATAATGACTACAATATGGTTTTTGAAAAAAACACACAACAAAAATATGAGTGAATATAATGTAGCACTTTTTAGCGGATTCTTTCTTTGAGAAGGCAATAGTGGTGATGAGGAATTGAAAATTTTCTTAAAACCATTCAAAGTTTACAAACGAGAAATGTATAAATAAACTGATTAACATCTTATTCAATCATTCAAGTGAAAATATCTCCACCCAAATTCTCTCCTTCATGAGCGTCGTTTCTAATTTTCTATTTTAATTTTGGAAAATAAACTAACGTGTTTATTATAAATATTTATCATTTTCTATCTTAGAAAGGAAAAAAAAAATTAATTTGTTTAAACTTTTTTATTTTATTTTTTCCTTTTATGCTATGAGAAATATTAATATGATTTTATTTTATATTCGAAAAAATAAAATTGATTTTAAATCTAAATATGAAATAGCATAACATAATAATATAATCTTTACCCTATTCAATAAATATAATAATAAATTATTTTAAATTACTAAATCATACTGAAATATAGTTTATTGTAGTGAGTTAACTATATACTAACACATTAATAAGATTAATGTGTTCATATACATAGATACAGAATAATAATGTGCATAATTATATTTTATATTATTAAATGTTGTATGATGTATCAAATTCATAATATTATAATAATATAGTTTTCATTTTTAATTTATTATAATATGTTTTTATATTCAAATTTGAATATATATTTTTAATGAGAGATATCAAAATTATTGTATTGAGTAAGAATAAGATTTGAAGGTTGTTCGAGTCCATGTGGTTAAGTTTTTTCTTGGTCTTCACTAATCCAGATTTATGCAAGAATGCAATAGTACAAAGAAATAAACATAAACATAGAGATGCAGCGGAAATAATATTTCATTTCATTACTATCAAATAACAGAAATATGCTTATAGACATAATGGAAATAAAATAGCTAGGGCGCTGTAGCGCATCTCTGAGAAGAGATGATGTGGCTACAAGCCTCTGAACTGTGTTAAAATGAGGCTCGAAGGCATATTTATTGTTGAGAAACAATAAAAAACCCTAAACATCCAAAAACCTAACCCTAGGAGATGAAGCACCAAAATTGTGGGCCCTGTTTGGGTAAATTGGTACATCAATCATCTCGGGGTCGTAACTTTGGCATACGATCTCCGTTTGATGCACTTAATACCTCGTTAGGAAGATCTATCCAAGGACTATAAATTTTGAGTAAGCAACATGGGTCATTGGTCCATGGACCGATGTTGTTCCCGATTTTCCCAAAAAACGTTGTTTAGGGCCTCAAAATGGCTCCGGAAGTTCAAGACCTGAAAAACTGCTAAAAATAGTAAGTTGTGCTGAAACTAAAATACTGAAAGAAATGATGGTGGGGGTTCAAATGAAATAGGTGGGTGGCCACCAATATCTAACTGGATCATTAGGGCCTCAAAACGGCTCCGGAAGTTCATGACCCGAAAAATGGCTAAAAATAGTAAGTTGTGATGATACTAAAAAATTGAAAGAATTGATGGTGCGGGTCCAAATGGAATAGGTGGGTGGCCGCCAATATCCACCTAAATCATTCACTTGCTATTCATTTTATGAGTGATGATGTGAACCACTGGTATAGTTTTCTGAAGGAGTATACAGGCTAAATAGTTTAGATCATCATTGATGTCTTTCCCAAAAATACATGAAATGGAGTGAGATCAAGGAGGGGATTAATATATATGTATATGTTTAACATATATTTAACATGTTTTTATTTATGTTTAAAATGGTAAAAATATTCTAATTGAGAGAGACTTGTCAAATGTTAAGGGACATGTGTTGTTATCATTCGTACAAACCCCCTTTAATGTCTTTCCCAAAAATACATGAAATGGAGTGAGATCAAGGAGGGGATATATATATATATATATATATATATATATATATATATATATATATATATTTAACATGTTTGTATTTATGTTTAAAATGTTAAACATATTTTAATTGGGAGAGACTTGTCAAATGTTAAGGGACATGTGTTGTTATCATTGGTATAAACCCCATTTCACATCCTTGGTTGGATGTTAGGCTAAAAACAAATATATAAATTATCTCAATAAATGATTTTTTCTTTTTTTGGAAAAATAAAATAAAATGTAACATTATTATAAATTTTATATAACTAAAATCATATAATGTATTTATAAAAAATATTTTTTATTAAATACATACATTTTATTATTATAAATATTATGAAGCATTTTCATGACTGTTATATGGAGGGTGGCTTTGAAGTTGTGCAAAGATCAAACCTGCAGCTCCCACGAGGGTTTGATTAATCTACACCAGTTGACTGTAGCTTCACCAATGACATCAGATCAGGTCAGTATTTATTTTTTATAGCCTAATTGTGGAGGTGTAGGGTTCAGGCAAGGGATATTCGGTGAGGGGTGGATTATCTGTCGGGTTTCAAGGAGGCATCAGAAGCTCTGAAGGTTAACCTTAGTTGCTAAGATGGATGGAGATCTATTATATTACTCAATAGATCACTAAGAATTTGTCTTGATCTGTACATAGTCTCCACCTCAACATATTGATATGAAGTCACCGAGAGCAGATGGGATACTAGCTTTGCAGGTAGAAGAATCTAGGGTTTCACCGAAGGCAATTTATGGAAGCTCTACATCCCTTGAATTTGAAAACCTACTATTGGCATCCAAACAAAACACTCTAGGGTATCAATGTACAGGAAATATTGCGGAAGCTCTTATAAAAAAATAATGGACTTCTCAATTCCATCGTCGTCCTCGCTGCAATTTCTGGAGACATGCATCAACATTAGTTTGACAGAGGAAAATTTTTATGGATCTCTCAATTGGGATGGGCACACTAGAGCTTCTAATTATTTTTTTGGCTAGGGCCCCTCTAGGGTTCAATATACTACAAAAAGTGGCCAGGCACAAAACATAGACACACCACACTAAAATAAGGACCTCTGGAATACATCCTTGACACAGACCTTAGGTTTTTTTGTAGAAATCCCTATTAATTCTTATGATTGTCAACGGATCGAAGTTGGAGCTAGCATATCTTCAAAAACCCTCATAAGATATTGGGAATTCAAATGAGGGCCCTCAAAAGAAGAGAGAGAATAAATATAAGAGCACTAAAGTTAGAGAAATAAGGAGATTGTTGGTTCTAGGGGAGGGAATCAAGTTGGATGAAGTCATGGATATGAAGTATCATGTATTAGGAAGGGTTCGATGCATATGAAGAAATGGATCACAGGGATTTGAGATCAGGTTTTGGAAAATTTACCGACTATGGTGACTATGACCAAGGGATGGTTTGCATTACGTTTCAATAGACCAAAACATGCTCCATGGGTATTGACAAAGCCTTGGCATATTGAATTGGTTCCAGTGATGCTGAAGAGATATTCACCTTTTTTTACCAAGAGAGAGAACAGTTGGGGGCAAGACCAATATGGGGTCAGAATTCCTAGGCTACCACTTCAATTTTGGATCGAAGATGTCTTTGGATGTATAGGGAATGATATGGGTTTTTTTTAAGATTATGATAAAGCTTTTGTAGAATATGGAAAGATGGCCTTTGCTCACATATTGGTTCATCTCAATACCAGAGAAGGACTAGTGGAAATCTTGTAGCTTCAATGGTGGGGCATTAATAGATTGCATAAATTAGACTATGAGATGGTTCCTTTTATATGTAGGAGGTTTCATGAAATCGGTCACCTATACAAGGAATGTCCTTTTATTACAAAAGATAATAAGGTAGAGGATTATATGGATGGGAAAGAATGGAATGGAGCTGGAACAGTCGACATGAATCAGACGCCAAAAAAGAGTTTAGTTCGTCTGCCAAAAGGGAGGGAAATGGACAACAGGAACAAGCCTCATATGCCCGTCCTCCATCACCAAGGGTAACTCGAGAAAATGCATTAGCAATCAGCCCCACTCTGGGTACTAATTTCTCTCTCATCTCTTGATCCTTATATTTTGAATACTCCATCTCCATCATGTCTTGCTCATAATTTTTGGGTTCCATTATCTCTATGTGATTTAAGTTCAATTTCTTGTTCCTCGGTCTCTATCCCTATATGTTTTCTGGCTGCTTTCCCTGTCGTTATTCTAGCATCCCAGGTATCTATGCACTCTATGGAGGATACCTCTTCTGAATCTAATGCAAGCCATAGATATAATCTGAGATCTCTAACTAAACAACCCTAATTGTGGGTTAAGGAATAGGTCTCGCATCCCCTCTGAAGATTTCCAAATCCTTTCGAGGTAGGAAGTCTTAAATATTGAAATATATCCATAATTCTAGTATGGATGTTGCATAAGGTAGATATTTATCTGATCTGAAATAGGTGGCTTACTTGTTTTGCTATGAAAGCACCTTCTATTCTATTTAAATAATCCAAGGATCGTGCTCATACATCCATTTGTGCAATTGAATCCTTGTATCAAGTTTATGTGTTTTTTTACATGATTTATGTGTGAGCAATTAAAAATTGTTTTTAGCTAATTAAATGCGTGAAAAACAAACATAATTTGCAGAAAATTAACCAGTAACAGACAACAGCAAAATAATAAAGGAGTTCACCCTCAACACTTGGGCTACGTCTCCTTGAGCCTCCATCAATGGACTAGGCTCTCTTGGATTAAGATGGTAAAATTATTTTACAAGATGATGCTCAGTTCCATTGGTTTTACAGTCTGTACCGATGGGCTGAGAATACCAAAATACCCCTAGATTGATTGTTCAAACACTGGAAATGGACCATGGCTCCCTTGGGCATGACCTCTTCTGCTCGTGGCCTTAAGCTTCCATGAGCTATCCTTTGGAAAAAACACCCTTAGAAGTGTTATCACTCTAGTAATTCTAAAGTTGTGAGATTTTGGTTTAAAGTCTAAGAACATTAGAGGTAACCACAGACCAACTTTTAAACTCTAAGATCTAGCTTTCTTAGGGTTCAAAGAGGGCTCTCTCTATAATATTTAACTTTGTTTGTTTTATAAAATATTAGGCTAGTTATGATTGTGCAATTTGGTTTTGTTTTGTTTGATTTGGTGGGAAAAGTCACCTAATGAGATGGATAGTGGGAAATATATTTGTCCATTGGGCTGAGGAGTCAAAAATCAACTAGACGGAGCTAGGATCAAGGTAAAAAATTAAAATGTTTTCAGGGCAAGATGGATAACCCGTGAATATTTTGGAAGGCTATTTGATGAGGTGGTATGATCGGGATAAAGAGCAATGAAGGGTTGTTTGATCCGGAAAAGGGAAGTAGTAGGCAGAGGTCAAACGAAAGAGGGATAAATTAAGGGTTCCCTACTCTGGAAATCAACAGAAAACATAAAAATGATAAATAGTAAAGACAGGGTGCTTTTAACAAATCCTGAAGTAATAATCCTATTTATTCATTCAAATTTGGAAAACATTTATGGATGCATGTAACAAAGAAATATAACAATTGAAATAAGGAAATACTTCACTTCAATAGTTCATCACATGAATCCTGAAATATGATGCTACTTGATCCAATCCAGCCTGCTGCTCGAGATTTGAAACACAAAAGCCTTCAAGTCCAATCAAAATGACTATAGAAATATTCAGCAATTTATTCCACTATGATACTTCTAAAGATGAAGTATTTATACATAATTGTTTACAAAATATCCTAGAATGTTTCTAGGAATTATCTAAGGAAAATAAAAATTATCTTTACAAAAAAATAGAGACAACTACTTAAAAAATCAGCAAGCTATCCTATCTATCCAAAAGAAATAATAACTGATTATGGATGAGGTGTAGCTGGCTGCATTGGTATCCTTCTTGCTGGCTTTATATATTTCAAGTTGGTTTTGAAATCTGATCTGCTTATCTTATACTCTTTCACTGATTCTCTTTAATATCTGATATTCTTTTTAAACTCAGATACTCTTTAACCACTATAAAAATTTGTTCACTGTTGTAATCAAAATATGTTTTCATTGTAATTTCAACAAAAAAAATTTATCTTTTATCTTTCTGCCTTTTTATTTTTCGTAGAAAATCTGTCAATGACTGCCAATCTTCCTCACTTGGAATTTGTATTTTCTTCAGTTTCCTGAATTTTTCATCTGCTTTTGTGTACCTGGAAAAAGTTGGTTTAATGACAAACAAGTGTCTTATCTCATGTTTCAAGTAAAATAAGTCCTCAAAACTTCTGATTAAGACTTTTCCTATTGGAATGCCTTGTCCACCACCTCATTTTTCAACTTGTTCCTTAGCATATTCTCTGATATTTTTATTGTAATCCTCCTGAGGCATTAATTTGTCATTGATGACCAAAATATTAGGTAAACTTCTTTACCTCAAATTCTCAAATTTGACCATAAACCTGGTTATGGTGATGTTCATATTCTCACATTTTTCCTCAATCTACTTCATCAGGTTCTTCTTGGTGATAACTTTCTTTATCTCAACGATAGTTTTAGTCTTGTCAATAATTTCAAGTTCTTCTAACTCTCGCTTGTTTTTGTTGTTAAGGAACTTAATCAATTCTATAACTTGTTCTAGTTTGTTATCAATTTCCTCCTTAGTCTTCTGAATCTCTTCTAATACTGCTTTGAGTAAATCTCCCTATTCAAAAATCACTGGAATTGAAGGCCACACATCATTGATGGCTTCTATAATCTTGTTCGATAGATGATTTTTCACATATGAAATCTATTCTTTTAAGGTCAATTCCTTTTGTAACTTCTTCAATTCTTCATTTAGTCTGATGGCCTTTTTCTCATGTGTTTTGGCACTTATTTGAGCCAACTTTTTTGTATTTTCAAGGTTGTCAACCATCTTTTTCAATCTATTAATTTCACTTGTGTGAAGTGACATTTCCTCCATAGCTTTCACTAATTTGTTGGCCTCATCTGTAGGGTGAGCTGTTGTAGTGGATGACTCTATAGTTGATGTTGTGGATGATGTCACTGGCACTGCAGTAGCCAGTGGCACTTTGGGTGCCAACTCTTCTGCTAGAGTTGATGGCACAACTGTAGTGATCACAGGAATAACTATAGGAATTTTTGGTACTTTTGGTATTTCTTTTTCCTGAAAAAATTTATCCATTTGAGTCTCGATTTCTTTGATCTGGGCTATCAATTGAAAAATAAAATTCATCATGTCATCCTTCTCATTCTTTCCTTCTATTATTTATTTGGCTTGAGGATGTTCACTTGATGGCATTTTAAGTTGTTTCCTCAATGCTGTAATGTCCTCGTTCTTCTTCTTTACTAACTACTCTGCTGCTTTGACATTTGCAGGGTCATATCCAACCTGCAAGACTAATTCTTCCAAATATTTAATCCTACGATCTTTAGCATACAAGGATGATTTTTCCATTTTCATTTGATATTTCATGTTTGTGATAGTGTTCTAATTTTTTTGAACACTCATGTCTTTAGTTTTAATAGTAGATTACAACATCTCTGAACTCTATCTATGAAATTCAATATGATCAAGAGCATGAATTTTCTCTGTTTGGACTTCTAAGTCAATATTCTTGTAATATGCTACTGTCTTTGGAATTTTTATTGTAGGCTACAATACTAACATGATTAGATTTTTATTTGAATAATAAAAGGCAGACAAAAGTCTATTTTTGACACTTGGTGTTTGTTTCAGATATTGAGAGTGGATATCTTTTTTATCTCTTCATTCTTTAACTTGATCTGTTTGTACTTTTCCCTGATATCTAAATATTTCTCATCAGCTGTTTGTGAGGATGAAGTTTCCATGTTCTGTTGTTTCTCCATCAACTGTGTATTTCCATTATTAATCTGTTATTCATTTCTATTATCTGTATTCTGCTCATTTCTGATAATAGTGGCAGCATCTGTGTTGGTGTCTGGGAGACCTGTTTCTTCAACATCAATGGTTACCTTTTCTTTACTTACTGAATCTGTTTTAGGCCTTTTATTATATCTGATCTTGAACCTAGTTTCAGTAGTGATCTCAGCAACATATGTTTCTTCTTCTCTTACCCTCTTGGTGGCTTTTTCTGGATGATCTGTAGTTTGTAAAGTGTGACTAGTATCACTTTTCTTCACTTCATCTACTAAATTATTTTCTGTCCACTCAATCTGTTGGCATATTTTTCTATCTCTGGTTTTGTTTCATGAATGAAGGGTGTCAATTTACATTTAACCCTCATTTTACTTAATATCCCTTGTGGATCATAATTCCAAGAAAAACTCTCTTCAAACCTGTATTCCAATAACTGCTTAGCTACTTCTGCCTCTGCATCTCTATGATTGCAAATGAATGGTCCCACTTGATTCTTCAATTTAAAATATTTTTTCTTCTTTGCTGCTCAGAAATTGATAGAATCAGAGTTTAAAATTTGCCTGATATACTCCAAGGAAAAAAATCTCATTGATACAAACTTGGGTAACTTGTAGGGTAACAAATTTGATCCAAACACTTTAATCTCAGTGTGCTTTTTATACAAGTACCAATCACCAGTCTTGGTATTCTCTGAAAACTGTAAAATCTTCTTCATATCATCATTTATCCTTGGTTGTTCAGTATTTTTCAACATTTTTACCAATGGATGGATGAATAAGTATGAAAATTTTTCATAAGTAAAATCTACATACTCTTTCCTGATCAAAGAGGTCCAGAAATTAACTGAAAGAGGATTCCCTTCTACATCAAGCTTTTGAAGGGTTACTGGAAAATTATCAGCAAGAAAATAAAAGAACATGTGGAAGAGGAAAGCGGTGTAACTGAACACTCCTTCAATTGGAAATTTGACCAATTTCTCATGAATATTATCAACAATATATCCAGCATAATCATAGATAACAGATGGAGGTTGTCCTGGTGTGAAAGTGGATAGGAAACCTAATATCGATTCATTTGTATGTTCATCAGTAAAGTACCCTAGGATGAAAGATAACATGGAAATTACATGCCTAGAACCCTCTAGAAATTTTGAAGTGGAATATGGAGGATTAATTTGAGGAATTTCTACATGTAAAGGTATAAATGTTTGGAATATCATGAATATTTTTGGAAAATCAAGGCCAATATAAAACTTAGTAAGTACTTCAATGGATAGAGGAACTGCTTGAGGATCAGGCTTAAGTTGTAACATTTGATTAATGGATTCAACAGTAATAGTGAAAAGTACTTATTTATTGGCATTCACTATTGCTCTTTGCTCAAGTATATAATGATGATGGAATAATCTAATGACCTCTGGGCATGAGTGGCTAACTAGAACCACATATTTGGGCAAGTTTGATTCCCAAATTTGAACATCTTCAACATTATCTAAATATTTTTCATAGCTCCAGTTATGAAGTTCCAGCAAATTGAATTCTACAACAGGGTCTGCTATCTTATAGTCAATATCAGCTAATGGAGTGTGTTGAATATCTACAACAAGGGGTTGTAGAGGATTAATGACTATGGAAGTCTTAGAAGATGTAGCTGGAATAGGTTTAGGCATTTTTGAAACTTTTAGGACTAAAAAAATCTATTTTTTACCTTTTTTGGCTACTTCTGCAAGATTAAACAATTTGCAGAAGTATTTTTCACTCTAACAAGGATTTCTTGGATAAAAATAGGGAAAATGTGGTCTTTATTTGGGCTTTTCCTTTCAATTTTGGATTCTTCAATAGGATTTTACAGACTTTTACTGGTTTAAAACAGGAAACAAGGGTTTCCTAATTTTTTCAGTGAATAATTGGGTAAAAAGTATTTTGAATTTAGGCAAAGAGGCTTAGGATAACTTTAGAAGGTTTCTGGGCTCAATTTGGGGTTTTTAAAACAATGGTCACCATAAACAGGGTTTTTTAGAAATTTTGACAGGGTTTGGCCTGTTTTTTGGGATATTTTTAACAGGTTTATTTGGTTAAATTCAAACCCTGAATGTAATTTTTCTTTAAAAAGGTCTTTTCAAATTGAAACAAGCTTGATTTTCTGGAAGAATACCTATTATACGCAGGTACTAGATTTTGAAAATGGTTTTTGAAGGTTTTTGAGTAGATTCAATGGTATCTTTTCAATCTCTGGAGCAACGCAAAGCTCCTTAGTAGTCTTCAAGGGGTACATGCAAAAATTTTCATTATTTTGGCATAAAAATGGCCGAAATTGCTTATTTTATAGTTGGGGTGGCTTATACAGAGGTTACGTGCAGAAAAGATAGAAAATTAGTGTGTTTCCAATGTTTTTTTAAGCATATTAGGTTAATCGGCGTCTGCAATAAATGGCGGTCAAGTCATAAAAATGGTGGTTTTCGGGCTCAAAGGGTCAAAACCATGAGCGGTTATCGCGTGCCATTTCGGTGGTAAGATGTTTTGGACGGATCAGATGCGATCTAGTAAAAGGGAAACACGTGGAGGAGAGAGGAAATCACAATACCACCCATTTCACATGAAAATGAGATGGGGAATATCACGCAAATTTATTTGCGATATGGATCTTTCATTGTTGGATGGTGGGGTTCAATTGCGAATGGCCCAGATCTATTGGAAAAGTAGCATCATGATTTGGTAATGGGGTCGGGGTGTATTAACGCAATGGGGACAGGTTTAAACTTTATAAATATGCATTTTTATAAAGTTTAAAACCTTAGGCTTTATAATATGCGGTGGGTATAAGGTTTATATGTTAAATTAAAACATTTACGCAATGTTTCAATCATACATTTGTGCGGTTTTTTATTATATAGTTCTTACAAATTTTTGATATTTGTTTAAAACTATAGGGGGTGAGGTATTTGTTTTATTGATATGTTTTAAAAAAATGGGATAAGGGCAGGATTTAATTTAATCACATGGGGTATTTAAACATTAATTTAAATGTAAAATAGAGGGTTTGTGGGTTATTTTACATATAAGGGTTTAATACTATATGGGAGGGAATAGTTTAGGGAGTTAATAAATAAATTAGAAATTAATATGAAAAGGGATAATGTATGAATAAAAATATATGTTTCACTCTAAGTAAAGAGAAAATAAGCATAGCTTGTCTTTTTTATATTTCTCCACACTTTAACTTAGGATAAATGCATTTTAAGGGTTTATGAATGATTTTTGAAAGGAAATGAAATTAGTTATTTAGGGTTTTACTTGTACTAAGTAAAAATGGGTTTTTACTTATGAAAAAGGGATTATGATTATGAATGTGTTAGCCTCTCTCAAATAACAATAATAAATCCAAAATAATAAATTAATTAATTAAATATTCCAAGTTAGGAATATGTGCCTAACTCTTGGGTTGTTCCTCAAATATTGGAGTTTGTTTAGTAACTCCTATCTTGGTGGGTTTTTGGTGAGAAATTATCTCAACCAAAGCAGTCTAAGATAGCACGGACTATCTTAGACATTTTCTCTCTTTTATTTAAATTGTAAACTAAATTCTTTTAATAAGAGAGAATGATGAGAATGTCGTGAGGTTGAAGCCTCTTTTCCGCCATTGTTTTGTCTGGTTCTGTATCTATGTTTTCTATAATGTTTGTCTGATTTGATTTCATTTCTAACATGTGGTATCAGAGCGTATAAAAATTGTGGGTGTATGTGAGGTTTGAAGATATGCTGCCACTAATTGCTGCAGAATGGGTATAACTGTGTGAAAAGGATGTTGTGGAGTTGTTCAATTGAAAATTTTTAGAGAATTAGCGTGGAGGTCGACCCTGCCGATGGGTGAAAGTGTCGAAGAATATAGTTCGTGGGATGTCATACCAATTAAAATTTCTTTGGTGTTTTCTGTGTTTCGAAGGAGGTCAAGCCTCAGTCGAAAGAGGCATTGAGTTGCGCAGTAGTATCTAAGTGTATTCAAAATCGGCGGCATGAAATAAGGAGCTGCTTACATTGGGATGCAAATCTCATTTGTAGGACAACATCTTAGCATCCTGCACACTCGAAAGGAAGCAACCCATATGTGAGTAACGAGCAACCAATTTGGTATTGAAGTCCCATCTTTTTTATTGGTTCAGTATTTTGTAATAAATTATGTGAAATTTTCTTCTACCATCCTCGTTAATGGCCACCTCTTCATATGCACCTTCCATGAATAATTAGCATGATTCTGAACCTTCCTTGATGTATCCCTCTTCGTCCCAATCAGTACCCAATGAATTCTTGCTGATAACATAATCCTTGCCGCCATCGCTGCCATAACGAACTACTAAAAGAAAATAATTTATATTCGTTCCACACTTCCCTGACAGCACGCCTCCTTTGTAATGCTGGAAATTTTCGCCAGAGGCATCGATTCCCACACTGACAGGCTGACCAGCCAGCGCTCGTAAAAAAATTTCAAGGCTACCCAAACTCTCATACACAGTGATCGATGAAACTATTTTATTGATATTCGTATTTTTCTTTTCACATTGTAACTCTGCCATGATTTTCTGACGGGTCTAAGAACCCACACGAGCTCCAGCAACCATTGATGCGTGTGAAGTCCAGAGACCGAGACGACCATATCCAGTGAGGACTATTTCAAATTTAATTTTCCCTCTAACCGATCTACCTGTGTAATAACATGCAAATCTTCAGCTTTGACATGAAATTTTTGAAGACCCCAGACAACGATGGCTGCAATGGTAATGCATAAACCTATTTCTTACAGAACCTTGCACATGCACTTGAAGTAGCCAATCTAAGGAGTTCTTGCTCATATTTATGGCTAGAAAATCAAATCACTGCACATTCCTTAGAAACTACTTACAGAGTGGGAAGAAGCATTATTACTGACAATACACAAGGGCTGAAAGTTCTGAGGCATAAATACCAGATCTCAGATTCTGAATATATGCCTCTAGCGATCCAATGCTGAGGAATCCAAATGATCTGGTGAATCTGCAGCAAACATAATCCTGTCTAAACTGATTATGAGTGCTTCCGTGATGGTCCACTTGCAAACGTAGGAGATTGCAAGGGCATTGGAGAAGCAGATTGAAAAGGTTCTAAGTTCACACTGCCTGTAGAACTCGGAGATGGTTTTCGGAGAAGTTGATATCGCACGATCTAATCCTTGACTTTCCTGAGGAAAGTCTCCCAAAATAGACTTTGTTCTCCTTTCAGTGTTATTTCTCATTGTGCTTTCATCAGTCAAGGGAGAACACTTGGTTTCAAATGCAATATTATCTTGAGTTTAAGAGGGAAAGGAAGATCGGTCAATAAAATACTAGTTTGTGCTAGGCAGAAATTAAAAGAAGAGTGTGTACTTTTCTCAGGGAGTGAAATGACAGAAAATGTTGTTCGCAAGGTGATTTTTTTATATATGAACAATTTTGAAGTTATAAGAGATAGTGAAATTTTTTATTTTGACTGATAGAGTGCTTTAGTGAAAATTGGAAAATTGGAAAATTGAAAATGGTAGTAAAGTGAGGCTCTTGTGAAAAATAAGGTGTGTTTCCATTTGGAGAGATAAGGTGTGGTTTTTTTTTTTTTTCATAAAATTGTTTTTTTGTGGAAATCTAAAAGGGTTAGTAAAGTGAAATATTTGTAATGGAGAAATAAGGAATATGTAATTTTTGAAAGACATAAGTGATCATAGACTTTTTTTGTGGAGTGAGGGTTTTTGAAGTGATGGAGTGAAATTATTTTTGTAATTTTTGGAGTAATAAGGTGTATATTTTGTATTTGGAGTGATAAGGGAAAGCCATTGTTGTAATTCAAAGTATTGTTTTACTTTGAGAGAGATCGTGTCACTATCCATTCAGATTTTGAAGACAAATTGCTTCCAAGGGTTGTGAGCTTGGCATATTCTTTACTTGAAGGTGGAGATTTTTTATGTACTCAATACTTAATAAAGATATCATTTTTTGGTGATTGTGTCCTAGATCCACCCGAAATTGAATAAGGGGATCTTAGGTACACCATGTGTGTTTGTGATGGCGCATGTTTTTTATGGCTTCATGTTGTTGTTTTTTATTTGTGTCTGGTTGTGACACATCAATAACTTCATTTAATATCGCATACATAAAATTCAATACAAGAAAGCACAACACATGTAACGAAGAAGTTGCAAGGAAGGAAAATTAAGCTCAACACATGCATTTGTGTAACTACAACATATAATCAACGATTCTCTACATCAGAATTCTACATTAAACAAAAAATTCACTTAATCAAGTTAATTCTTTTCACGGCTTAGTCTACATCAGCATTGTTGCAAATCCATTTCAGAACTTGTAATCAAATTCATTGTTTTAAGTGAATCATTAAAAATTCATTGTTAATGAATTTTTAAGAGGACAAGTGAATTCATTGTTTTAAGTGAATCATTAAAATTATTGTAAGATTTCTTTGGTGCATTGTCGACAGTGCTCGACACCCTTCCTTTAATAAAAATCAAGTGAATGCACGAGTTTTAACTCTAAAGAAAACAAGCAACAAGTTCACGTCTCCTGCAAGCAAGCGTGAGTATTCATTCAAGCAATTTGCATCAAGTCAGTACAAAGATCAAACCATCAAGCAAGCCAGCGAGAAGTTTATTGCAGCAACCATCAAAGCGACCAAACAAGTTCAACTCTAACATCAATCAAGCAAGTTGAGATCGATATCAAGCTAGCGTGGCTATTCATTCAAGTGAGCGTGAAGTAATCAAGTAAGTCAAGTAAGCATTCAAGAAAACGCGATCATCATCAAGCGAGCATGAATTCTAGAGTTTAAGCGAGAAAATTCTACAATTATAGTAAGTGTTCCAAGGAAGCGCAATAAGCCACAAATCAAGCAAGCATGCCATTCAATCCATATAGCAAGCAAGCTTGTCCTTCAAGTACCAAAATCAAGTGAAACAGTTCAAAGTACGACATCTACAACAAGAGAGTCTGATTTCAAGTGAGAAAGTTCAGATGGCACAACATATTCAGTTGTTAAAGATTCTTTACAGTGTGATCATCTCTAGTGATGAATACATGGTGCACATCAGCAAAGAAACTCTTGCTGATCTTTCACGGCATCTAAAACAAACACATGAAACTATTGAGTTTCTTCAACTCGAGTTGCAACTTCAATGGAATGAATTACAAGAAAAGCATGATACTTTCAAGTCTTTGAACCATCCAGATGATAAGTCATTCATCCCAACAGCTTCAAGTGTCGAAGTTGTTCCAGTTCCAATTTCTTCCAAGCCCATCATCAAGCCATGGGAAGAAATTCAGAATAACAAGAATCAACGAGGCTTAGGATATGTCACTGATGACACCAACTTACATATCCCAGATTATTCCAAGCCAATTAAGTTGTCAGTGCAGGATTTCTTGCACAACTCACCTCAGTCGATTCTGAGAAAGTTGCAGACAACCAGCAATGCACACAACCCAAAATTGCAGACAAACGGAATTGCATGCAACCTGAAGTTGAATTCCAACTGAAATGTTCTCATTTTCAAAGAACTGGTCATATGGAAGATCAGTTTTTTTATCTTCATCCTTGTCACCATTGTGTAAAACCAAATCATTCCTTAGAAAAATGTCGCAACCAACAACAATCAACTAGATTGAAGATACATTATGGATGGATCGACCCTTGGAAATGGTCATCCACAGTCAAACGATTGTCTCAGTTCTACAATCGCATACAATCACACATAGTGCAGCTAACAGTGAAAAGATGATGGTACTCTCATGCAGTTGAACAGGGGAGCACACCAGTGTAAAACTCCTACACCTAAAGGGGGGGGGAGTTCAGGAATACTTTCCAAGAGAAGTGTCTCTCCTTTCAGTTGCCAAAGGGGGGAAAATGTTAATGAAATTGACAGTGGTTGTCAGACTGAAAGTCTCGACAAAACCAGCAAAAGCAGCCAGTGGGCATCCACAAATTTTCTAGTGGGCATCAAAAAAAATTCCAGTGGGCAGTCAAAAACAAAGAAGTAGTGAACAATTTTCAGCACAGCAAAAGCAAGAGTGAGTTGTTTTTGACATCATCAGCCAATGGGATTTGAACAAATTTTGTCACTGGAAAAAGGATGTTGATTTCATGCAAAGGACAGATGGATCCTTTTGCAACTTGGCACTTGATGGAGTTGTCGAGAAAAATTTAGTGATGAATCAGACATGGAGCTAACTCATGGTCTCTTCAGATTGCAGTTTTTCAACGTCCAACTTTGGTGGTTTTTCAGGCATTTTTTTTTAGGATCAACATGAGAACTTGGAAGATGGTTCCTTGTTCTTATTTTGGATTTTTCATTGAAGGGGGGAATGTTAGCCTCTCTCAAATAACAATAACAAATCCAAAATAATAAATAAATTAATTAAATATTTCAAGTTAGAAATATGTGCCTAACTCTTGGGTTGTTCCTCAAATATTGGAGTTTGTTTAGTAACTCCTATCTTGGTGGGTTTTTGGTGATAAATTATCTCAACCAAAGGAGTCTAAGATAGCACGGACTATCTTAGACATTTTCTCTCATCTATTTAAATTGTAAACTAAATTCTTTTAATAAGAGAGAATGATGAGAATGTCATGAGGCTGAAGCCTCTTTTCCGCCATTGTTTTGTCTAGTTCTATATCTATGTTTTCTGTGTCTGAGTTGATTACATTTATAACAGAATGAAGGGTAAATGTCGATGAATATTTTTTTGTGTAGGAATTAAATATTTTTAACCAACCAGTCATCGAGCCTTGGGTCTGGTCTCAACAGAAGTCAGAGAAATTATTTGAGCCTCTTTAATTGATAGTTTAGAATACTAAATAATTGTAGGGGAGGGGAAATTAGTGATTTTTGCCCGATGATGCTTTATTACATGCTTGCACAGCTGCATTCTACCTACCCATCTTTATTTCTAACATTTTTTAATTCATTTTCATGGGTGCATTTAGGCTTGCAACCCTAAATCAATTTTATTTTCAAAGCATAAAAACTATCTAAGTCTAACCTTATTTCATCCAAAGGCTCAGATTAAATTGTTGAGCTCCTCATTTATTCTCTATTTAATCTAATGATTTTTCAAGTTTATATTGTTTGACCTATCTTTATTCTCTATCTAAAACATGAAATTCAAAGTGTGAAAAGTTAAGATTAAGTTGTTTAACTGATCATGGATTATGGCATCTATTGACAATCTGCACATAATCATTATTCTTACAGTAAAGTAAATAGTAGTGGCATTTTGACTTGCTCACTTTCAGGTCTTATTTTATCTCTTTTTTCTTTTGGGGTCTATCTTTTTCTAAGTCCTTTGATCTTTCTTTTAGGACTTTTACCCTCTTTTATTTTTTTATTATTTTTTCATTTTTCAAAATATGGGAAAGCAACTTACAGAAAGCAAGGTATGTACATATTTACAAGACTATCAAAGTCAATTCAAAAATTATGAATCCTATTGTTATAGTACCCTAAAAAGAAGTACTCATCTTCTCCTGAAACCTATCTCTTTGTTTCCATAACATGTCAAACATGCAAAATGCACTTTTCATTCACTAAGAATAACCTCTGGCTCCCCTAGTTATGCCCCCAACACCTGGTGGCCCTAGGTTCCTTGGAACTTCCTTGTGGAAAAATCACACTTATACGTCTCCAAATGCCTTTGAAACCTGCACCAATGGCTTCAAAAGGTCCAAGATAGTCAAAAATGACTATTCAATTTGTTGAAATTGGACTCTGAATGCTCTAGCAATGACCCCAACACATGTTGCCCCTCGCCTTAGAAAATATTCAAATGCACCAAAACACCTACAGATGGCCTTTTCTACCTCTACAACCTACTTCATTGAGTTCCCAACATGCTAAAATACTAAGAATGACTTTTACTGAGCTCAATTTGGTCGAAAATTGAGTGAGTTATGACTAAAACCAATTTTGCCCCAATTCCTCCTCCAAAATTGGAAAAATGCCAATTAATTTTCTAAATTTTGAAAGCCCACCAAAATTGGTGCGGCCTCCAAAATTTCCGCCAATTTAAGCACTAGATTAATTAGCACTAATCCTAAGTTAGCGGGCAAATACGATAGTTTTAAATTTAATTATGTTTTATGCGCTAATGACGTGTTTGTTAGGTCTCCATAATTTAGCAGAGTGACAAGACTAAACGCTGCAGAGACTACATCAAAAACCACTTTGGGATTCTAGGATTTAGCGCTCCTGAATCCAAAGAGGGATCTCTCTATAAATGCAAAGATTGATTTATCTTTTAAGGTTTTTAGTGTGATATTAGGCTAGTTATTAAGAACAAGGGTTTTTTGTTTTGTTTGGTTGGTCAAGTATGATCTTTAATTGGATGGAATATCACAAAATGAAAGAGTTCAAAAGGTGAAGATTCAAGTATATTGAGAAGTATTCAGCAAATAGGATTAGCATGAAACAACTTTAAACCATTGGGCAATGGAGTCACAAAAGGGTTTAATTGTACAACAATTTCAAGAGTGGTCCAAGGGGAAAGTCATCTATATCAAAAGATCCTTTAGATTAAATGATGGAGTGGAACATTAAAAGTGTTGAGAAGGCGGAAAAAGCCAATAATTTCAACAAGGATTTATCAACTTTCCATACAAGAAAAGCCTTTTTAAGCAACTATTTGAAACCAACCAAAGACAGGGCTAACCATAAACTTCTTTGGACAAGATTGTATTAAAGCTAACTTATCAGACAACAATCCAGTAATCTCACTAGACTACTTTTAGAAGGGATGAAAACAGATAAGAAAACAAAGTGCAGCTTAAGATCAAGCAAGATGCATTAAAATTAAAGCCTGCTTTAGCATACTCTTAGGGAAACCTTCAAACAACCTTTGGAGAAAGAACTAGAAGACAGGGCAAACCATAAAATTTTCTAGTTTAACTCTACTTAGCATGTATTGAAAATATCATTCAAAAACTTCCTTTCAAGTTTTGCACATCAAGACATGGACTAACCAACATTCCTTGATAATGTTTACACTTAACTTAAGTCATTCTTAAATACACAATTTGGAGGAAAATAAAGCTTATTAGTGAGAGTAGGGTACTTTTAAAAGTAAATCCTAGCTCTATATTTTTTGTTCTTTATCAGAGAAAAGTGAAAAAAATGGCATACATGAAAGGAAAACAATAATAGTAAGAGGTACTTCACCAATGATATAGACCAGGATCCCAAAAACCAACTTGTATATTGATTGTCAATCCAGTTACATACTTCAAGTCCAATGTTTCATCACAGCAAAAACTTCTCTTCTCAGTCTAACTTCTTCAATAACTTAACAGAGCTTCAGAGCTTCAGAATTTATTTACATTCAACAATGATTCGATACAGTAACTATTACATCATAAATCCAATAACCAACCCTTTACAATGTGCTCCTCAAGGAGATTTTATAAGAATATGAGGAGGTGGGATCAAATAAAAATATATCTAGGTTCAATTAATAAAAGTTAATTCTTCTCGACCTTTGAGGGGCTCAACAGAGAAGTTTTCTGATATTTTCTCTGTATTAATTGGTTTTCATTAAGTATTTAGCCGCTTAGCAGATTTTGTTGACTTTAAAACTCTTTAGGCGGGCTAGCAATAACTCTGGCTGCTTTAAACAAAATATCACTGACTAAGGAAATAATTATGCCTTCTTTTGATTAATTGAAGTTATAGGTGGCGCTTTGGTAGTTTGAACAGATATTTAGCCTTTTATGTGGCGGAGGAGGCTTCTTTACCGATATTTCTCTTTTTAACCTTAAAACACTTTTAGTTTGCTTTTGGTCTATGTTTTAGGCTTAACTAGCCTTCGATCTTTGTTTTGGGGTCTTCATTCTTTAACACTGTCTTTATCCTTTGATCTGTGGATTAGAACCTGATATTCGGGCTTTGGCTTTAATCACCCTTTAATCATTGAAACTTCATTACTGATACACTTTGTTTTCTTTTTTTACATAGGTGGATTTCTACTATTGGAGGGCTTATGTTTAAACCCTGGATCGTGATCCAGATGTTTTAAAATTGGATTTCATACCCTGCCTTTTTGTCACTCCGAGACTTTTTGTCACTAGTCTATGACTGTGGAAAAACACAGAGAAAACACCATTTAAAACCCTGCAAAAACACATAAACTCATTATAAAATCCTGTGGAATTTGGTTAAGACTGCTTCAAAGGCTCGTGAGGGTGGAAGAGCAGTGAGGAAAATCATGGATGCAACAGAAAAAGGGAGGAAAGTCCTGGCAGAACAACTAACCAGTTGAAAAAAGGAGTTTGGGCGTGAAAGTGAACGTGGATGGTTAGATTAGGATGATCAACAGTTGAGATCATTCGGTGAAATGCTTGGGAGAGTAGAAGGATGGCAGACAAATGGAGGTGATATTAAATCAGGACCGTCTGATCTTAGATATCGACGACGGAGATTGCTCGATGAAATATTTTGGGAGAAAATTAAGTGAAAAGTGAAATGGGGGTAAGATTAAGTCGAGACCGTTCGATCTTTGGAGATCGACGGCTAAGATCGGATCAGGAACGGTGTTGCGGGGGCAATGGTATAGTGAAAAACCGGCAGCGGTTTTCGCGTTGCATTTGGGGGGGTAGGTGGTTTTCACATTTGGAACACGATATGTGTTAGCATTCGACACGTGGATTTTGAAAACCGCCTATTTCGCATGGAACTTGTGCACTGTGGGGAGGGGTAAAAAATTATGCGATATGCAGTTTGAGCCGTTGGATGATGGGTAGCAGATCCAACGACGCGGGTTGAGCGTGATGGATGAAGAGTTGTGAGGAGGATGTATAGGGCCCGATAGCCTTTGATCCTTGTAGATCGACGGTCAGGATTCATTTAAAACTATTTTTTTTAGGAAACAAAAAATATAGAAAAGGTAAGGTTTTGAAGGATTTTGGAAAAAAACAAGGAGAAGGGAGGGACCACCTTTTTATAAAGGGTAGAAGGAAGGATCAATAGGAGCCATTGGATCTTGAGGATCGATGGCCGAGATATGTCGATGGGGAGAAAGAGATGGGCAAGGTTTGAAAAGAAGAAGTATTGTGGGCCGTTGGATTTGAGAAGATCAACGGCAAAGATTGCATTGCAGGATCGCATCGGCGGGAGGAAAAGGAAAAGTGGTAATGTGATGTGCCGATGCGATTGAGCACGAACCGTTCAATCTAAGAGAGATCAACAGTCAGGATTAAATCAGAGGTCGAGATGGTAGAGGATCATGTGACAAATGAGCGCGATGCGACGAAGCGCGAACTGTCGGATCTGGCAGAATGAACGGCTAGGATTACATCACATCGGAGAAAAGGAAAGAGGCCAAAGCATCGGGGGTTAGAATTTGCAATGTGTGATTAAGCGCTGGCTGTCGGATCGGTATGAGAGATCAACGGTGGAGATTTAATCGGTGGGTGTGAAGTTGGAGGACTATGGGCAGAGCGCGATTGAATCTTATCCGTCAGTTCTTGTGGATTCGATGGCTGAGATTAAATCGGGGGATCAACATCAGAGGAGGGAAAGGAAAGGACACAAGTGAAAATGTGATTGTTGATTTGCGATGGAGCAAGAGCCATTTGATATGAAAACTAGATCGACGGGGGAGATTTAACAATGAAGAAAAAGGAGGAATGGCAGGTTTTGGAACGGGGATAAATATGGGCCGTTGGATCTGGGCATAGAAAATGAGATCAACGGTGGAGAATTGATCGCGAGATCGCATCGGCAGGAGGCAAATAACCATAAAAAAACAAGTAAAATGTGTATTTGCGATGCGATGAGCATTTGCGATGTGATTAGTTTTCACACCCGGTCACAGCGCGGGTCATATGTGGAAAAGGGGTTGGGGCTTAAGGCTGAAAGGGGCTTAAGGCTTTATGGAAAAATGAAGGATTTTTAGGATTTTTGAAGTGTTTTTTGAGGAATTTGGAGGTTCCGATAAGGGTAAAGACGGGGTTTTAAACCTTATAAAGGGATTTTACAAGGTTTTGAAGGGAAATTTGAGGGAATGAGAGGTAAATGAAAGGGTTTATGGATGAAATAGAGAAGAAAAATGGAGAAGTGTAATGAGGAAAAAATGGGGTTTTTTAAGCTGTCTTTCTCTTAGTAAACAACAGGTATTTTGAGGGTTAATAGTGAAACAATAGTGAATAATAATACCAAGGATAAAGGTCATCATAAGACTTCAAGAACTCAAAATTTGGAAATGAATTGTTTCTTGAAGGCTAAAAAAGATTTAGCCACCAGGCATAACAAATTTTATAGGTGGCTAACAGTGGCTCCACATGGGGATGACATCTTCTTGAAGATGTCAAGAACTGCAAATAATTTCTCTGGAAGCTGACCAGTGCCTTATCCATTGGGCTGCAACTTTCTTTTCTTTTGTTGATCATTCTTTGATTTGATGATTTCTGCACCAATCTGAAACAATGGAATTCTATCAAAACAAAATCTCTACCTACCCACTCCTAATGATCCTAACATTTTTTCTTCTTTCAGAGTGCATTTGGACTAGCAAACTCTTTTCATAAACATGTTATTCTTTTGAAAAACAGGAAACTAATCTAAGTCTAATCTTATTCCTCCATGAACTCAGATTAAGTAGTTGAGTTCATAAGTTTCTCTACCTAACTATTATCTATTAGGATTAGACTGTCTAACAGATCTTTATTCTCTAAATTCTAAAACAGGAAATTTAAAAGCAGCCAAGCCAGGATTAAACAGTCTAACTTGCTGCAGATCTATGGCATAAAAACAAACTGCACATAGATAAAATTTGCAGAAAATTAAAGCAAAATGGTGAAGGCTTAAGATCTGAAAAACTAAAACATCCTTCATTATTTCTTCAGCTCTATTTTTAGGCCTTTTTGAGCTGTTTTTCTTTCTCATCTAGTTCAAGTTTTGAGCATATTGGAACCAACTCTTCATCAATCTCATAGGTTCAGGTTTTGAGCTTGTTTGAACCTTTGTTTTTCTATCCTAATCTACCTTACTGATAAGCCAAGATTGGACTGTTTGGTTGATATAATTCACTAACCTATCAGCAGTAAATTGAAAATCTTGTTAGTCATGATTAGGCTGTATGACTAACTAGAAGTGTGTTTTTAGGAGTGGCATTTGAGCTTGCACACTTTCAAAATTTGTCTCTCTTTTTTGGTATGGGGCTATACCTTTCTTGTTTTTACAATTTGCCCTCTTTTTTATTTTTTATTGTTTTTGTATTTTTATTTTTCTAACTTTGAATGCAATGTTCATACAATGGTAATTTACAATGAGCAAAACAGGAAAAAGTTTCAAACTAATATAGTCAAGAAAAATAATGTTTGAGCATCCTGCCATTGACAAGACCTCCAAAAAGTTCAGTTCCATTCACTTCCTACAAGAAATAAGAATTGTTACCAGCAATATACTAAATGAGATAAGGGCCTAGCCATAAGTTATCAAATTTTCCATGTTTTCCCTTATCTTCTCTCCTGGAATCCCACTTTAAAACTTTGTCACCAATGTTGAAGTCACTGGCCTTTGTTCTTTTATCAAACAACTTCTTGATGTTTTCTTGCTTGTGTAGTGCTCTGTTGTAGACTTCCTCCCTGGTTTGTTGAAGATGTATAGTCTGATTGATTCTTCTTGTCATATCATTTTCTTCAAACTGCAGTTCTTGGATCAGCTTCATGACTGACACTCCTAGACTGGTTGGAAAATTTGAATCTTCTCCATAAACTAATTGGTAGGGTGAAATTTCGATTGATTTCTTAAGTGTTAATCTGTCAGCCCATAGTGCATGTACTAGCTTTGTGTGCCATGGTTTCTTATTATCTTCCAGCAAATTTTTGATTATATTCACCAAACTCTTGTTTGAGGATTCTGCTAACCCATTACCTTGAGGGTAATAAGCAGTAGAATGGTCCAGTGTAATCTGATATTTGTGACAGAATTCAACCATATTTTTTGATCCAAATGCAGCAGCATTGTTAGTGATAATCTTCCTAGGACAGCCAAACCTAGATAGGATATGATTTTCAAGGAATTTTATGATGACAGAGTCATTGGCTTGCCTAGAAGGAATGGCTTCTATCCATTTGGTAAAGTAGTCTTTTGCAGTGAGAATCCATCTATGTTGGGCAGATGAGGCTGGATGGATTTCCCCTATGAATTCTAAACCCCACTGCTGAAAAGGAGCTTCAACAGTGATTGGATGCAAAGGTAAGGGAAGAAATTTTCTTTTTCCTTCAAAGAGTTGGCATTTGTGACAGGAAATAATCATTTTATGGACATCTTGAAAGAGGGTGGGCCAGTAGTAACCAGCTCTAAGGATTTTATTGGTAGTTGTCTTCCAATAGAGGTGGCCTCCACATTCTCCTTCATGGAACTCATGCTTGATCTTATCTGCATCATTCTCAGGCAAACATTTAAGAAATAATCCACCAACATTTTTCCAATATAGACATTTATCCAAAATGCAGTAGTTAACATATTTCAACTTTAAAAATCTTGCCTTTGTTTTAGACAAACCAGGAGGTGTATTCAAATTGAGCAAAACATATAAAATATTAGCATACCAAGATGAAAATAGAAAATGATCTTCAACAATGGGAGTTGGTAACTCCTCTTGTTCATCTAATGCATCTATCACGTTTATATCAAGAGCTTCAAAATTATACTCAGCCATTAATCTTGCTAGTCCTTGGCCTTTTATGAGCTCAGTGAGCTTCATTTCTAAATCATATTCAAGTATCATAGTAATCCACTTTCCTCTTTTTCCATCTGGGTCCTAGGTTAAAATGTATTTTACAATTGAATTTGGCACAAATGCAATTGTGTGGGAATGTAAAATGTAAACTCTGAAGTCCTTTAAGGCTTTGACTAAGGAAAAGGCTTGTTTTTCCATGATATTGTACTTCAGAGGTGCATCTCTCAATGCCTTAATAAATAATGTAATTGGCTGCTCTTGTCCCTTCAAGTTTTTCTGTAATAGGACATCAGCCACTATGTGTTCTGATGCAAATGAAAAAATGAAAAAATCTTTTGTAAAATCAGGACTTATGAGAACTGGTGTTTTGGTTAATGCTTGTTTTACTAGTTCAAATGATTTCTTTGCTTCTAAGTTCCATTTAACTCCTTCTTCCTTTTTCAACATGTTTTTTATGTTTCTAAGGAGTTCAGCTAAGATGGGTATGAACCTTCTCAAGAAATTAATCTTCCCAATGAAAGATTGAAGTTCCTTGATGTTTCTAGGATTGTTACACAGTAATTTGTCACCGTCCCTACAATCTCCTATCCCGCACATTGGAGGGCCTCTTTCATGACCAGTGAGAAGTGACATAACTTGAAACCACTTTCATGGCATCCCCCTTGACAAGGACAATCATTCCTCTAAAGAAAGTTTCCTTTGAAAAACCCTAAAAACTGATCTTTTGGCCTTGGCGTGACTAGCCAGTTCATCCCCCGTGCCAATGGGGGGAATCCACCAAAGAGGGCATGCCAACTGGTGCTCTATCCTAGTGTTTTTCCTGTGCCAAGCTTAATAAGGATTGCTTTTAAAAAATAAATGGCAGAAGTTTGATTCCAAAAAACTTCTGAATGAGTCTCTAAAATGAGTTGGGAGGTTTGGCTCCGAATCTCCATGTATGGGAGGTGGTTTTCCACCTATCATGGAAGCTTCCTTGAGGATAGGGCCAATCTCACAATTGTAGAGATCCAAACTCCCCTTCCACCATCTATATAAGCTTTCCATTTTACCTTAGCAAGCTAGTAGTCTTAGTATTCATAGAAGCAAGAGCTGAATATGTAGCAAGGAGACTATCGCCAGACAGCATTTGAGAGCCAAGCCGAAGAGAGAGAGCTCTGTCCCATTCCCGACGAGCTTCATTGAGACATGCTCCGCTATCGACCCACTGAAGGAAGATCTAGCATCAGAGCTTTGGGTTGTATCTTTCCTTTATTATTATTAATGATAAGCGACTTTGATTATGGTTTCATTCATGTGTCTTTGTCTTTGATGCAATGAATTACATCCTTTCTGACTGATGTATGGTTACAAGATTTAGATTCTATGCTGTGTATCGTTATGTTTCTTCCCATGTGTACAGGTGTTCGGGCGTGTTAAGCGGAAGGATCGTGATCTGCCAAAGCGAATGACAGGAAGCGTCATCCTTTCTTCAACGACCATTGCATAGGACCTGAGGTAGGCAACTTGTTATGTTCTGTCATTTTTCTAACTAGAGACCTATGTCACTGCATGTCTTATTTTTGCTAGACCTGATCTGGGCTACTAGGGATCACCTCTGTCCGTGGAGGGGATTTACCTCTCCAAAAAACTGGCGACTCCACTGGGGATTTGATTGGAGTTTGTCTTGTCTCTTTCGATTGCTTTTTGCTTTTTTCTGCTTGATTTGCTCTTCTGGTCTGTCTCCTTTTGGTGTAAAACCTCTGTTCAGCCCCATAGGATCAGATCTGACCTCTGTTTTTTCGAAATTTTCATCTTTTCATGGTTGGCTTGATTGGCGCGATTTCCACCCTGACAGTTGTGCCCATTGGCACAAGTTTTCAGTTCATCACTCGCGCCATCCCCTGTCTAGGGCAGATTACAACCAGACAGTCGCGCCATTTCCTGTAGGTGCTAGGGTTTTCCCTTGTTTAGAAGTTTTTTTTTTGTTCAGTACTTTGCTTCTGGGTTAGTTTTAGATTTTTCTTGAAGTGGTGAGTCTTGTCTTAGTTGGGAGAAATTCTTTGTTTTTTCATTTTCAGGCATTAGCGCTTGTTGTCAGTTACCAACCCGCGCCAATTGGCCATTGGCGCTAGTTGTCACTGAGCAAGTCACGCCATTTGGCGCTAGTTTCACCCACAAAAGTCGTGCCAATTTCAGGATGTGTGAAAATTGAGACTTTTTCCCTAAATCCTTCACCAGTGTGTCTTTCCCTTTTGGTCTTTTCTCTGTATGAGCATAGAATTACATTGCTCATTGTTCAACTGAAATGTCTTCTTTCCATGATTGCTTCACGTAAAAGGGAATGAATGCCTTCTTTTGATCTCATGCTTTGGAAGTCCTCTTTGTGTTTAACCTCATATGTTTTTTCGCCTTTGAGGAATTTCGTTACAAAGTGTTTAAAACAATGATTGCATTCTTAGTGTGGTTTTGCATCCTTTTTGCATTCATCCTTCATTAAGAAGATTTGTGTTCATTTATTTTTCGTCTCAAAGTTTCTTTTCGTTAAAATGCATTAGATCACATTGCATTGAAAAGTATTTTTTGAGATTTATCATTGAACTTAGATCACATTGTTTAATGATTGAAAGCTAAAAATCGCTTTGAGTGCATTCTCTTTCATTAAAAGCATGCAAAAAGTAGATTCTCATTTCATCGAAAAATGCATTGAGTGCATTCTTATCATTTAAAAATAAAAAGGACATTGTGCATAGATTACAATTGCATAGTTTTAAAAAAAGAGAATTTTGCATGGATTACATTTCATAATTCGCATTGTTGAATGTTTGAAATTACTTTGGATAGTGAAAGTCATCTAGTTTGGAAAAAATTTCGTTTGCGGTGTTGTTGTTTGTTGCATCATTGTTTGAAACTCTTCCCTTAACTAAATAGCATTCATTGAATTGAAAGATTTATTTCGTCATATAGCTGCATATAGGAGATTGTCAGATGACATACGGTAGGGCCTTGAAACCGAGACATAATTGAAGATAAACCTAAGGAAGAATTGAAACCTAACGAAATATCTAGAGGTCTATGCTAGTGACGTGTTTCGGCATCATTAAACCTAGTAGCTGTCATTCACCTTTTGGCTTTAGACAACGCTAGTACAGACTTGTGCTCCCCGTACCGACGCATATATAAAGGGAGACCCCACTAGGTTGCTATCCTTTATCCGTAGGAAGCTGAGTCTGCCGCCTTTATCTATGATACACCGGACACAGCATTCAGGGATATTACCTGCACGTACGTCAAGTTCTTGGTTTATTTCTCTTTCATTTTTTAACCAAGGTGTATATGGCAGTTCACAGATATCTAGTACACCCATCCGCCTAGATTACTAGAGCAGTCAGTTTGATCTTTACTGACTCCCTAAATTTGAAAAGATCGTCGAGCACTTGTCCTTTCATGCTCGTTTCCAACCTGAAAGTGATAGAGTCACCTTTTGCCAGTTTCTTGACTAATAAAATATGAAACGGTAGAATTTTGTTTCAATGTTTTAAAAATTAACTGCCCACGCAATATTCCTGGTTAAAGTTAGTTTCCTTAGGGTGTTGTTTTGGGTTGTCTCCTATGGACAATTTTCCGGAATTCACCAACCAAGGAATCCCCTCTGATGGGAATCCTGGTCATTTTCCTCATTTCGGGAATGTTAGTGCTCCTTATATGGCAACGTTGTCCCTTCCTAGGTTAACTGTTGGGTTTCCTGTTTGGTTATTTTCAACCTCTTTGTTCCCAGATGTCCTGGCTACTGGTCAATCAGTTTTTTCCATTGTACCATCAGTTCCTCCGCCTGAACAACATCATGTTGATTCCAAGGTGGACCTCTCCCCTTCTTCACCTATTTCTGTGTCCTCCTCTTCTACTTCGCCTGGTGAAAGTCTGGATTCGAGTAACCAGGTGGCTAAGAATAAGAAGAACAAGACTAAGAAGAAGAAGTTAGATAAAGGAGAATCTAGCTCTATGACTATTGCGCCTAAGAAGCCTTCCATTGATGAACCTTCCAACCCTCCACAGAAATTCAAGTTCCCTTGCATGTTGTTCCAGGGAAACCATCTTCTTCGAGATTGCCCTGGCATTCCCAGGGTGCTCGAAGTATGGTCCAACAGTCATCCGTTGTTGCCTTTGGCTTTCAAGAGTCAGGTTGGGGGCACGTCTTCACCTAGTGCTGGTAAAGCTCCTAAGAAGTAGGGTAAGCTTGCCAATCCTTGTAAGTTGTGTGAAGGGCACCATGCCATTCACCTTTGTCCATATATGGATGAAGCTAAGAGAGTTTTGGACAACTCAAATATTTCTACACCATGCCTCCCAGCTGGTTATAAACGGCTTTCTTTAAGTCCTCCACCAGTTGATCCTACGATTGGTCAAGAGTCATCCTTGGTCGATCCCACTCCCCCAGAAATTCAAATTCAGGAATCTATTCCCGACCAACCATTGGTCGTGGGATCAGTTGAACTGGCCCCATTTGTAGTGCACCAAGTCTTTTCCATTGAGAGTGTACTTCACCTCCCTCAGGTTCTTCTTGTCTCTTCAGATTCTTTGGACTTGGAGAAAGATTCTCCTGTCCCTATACCTCAAGAAGCCGCTCCTTCGCCTCCCATGATGGAGGTCCCGGAGGATACTCCTCCCGAATCCGTGATGGAGGTCGTGGAGGATGCTCCTTCTTCTTACATAACACCAGGGGAAGACCATCTCAGTTCGATGGTAGCCCCTCCAAGTATTTTGATCGCTTCCTTTGATTGGAATCGATTTTCAGGATACTGCCTTCCATCTTATGTGCCTTTTGAGATAACAGTACAGACCTTTGGTCTGGTCGTACCCAGCACCATTATAGACAAAGGCGCGTCTGTTAGTATTTTATCCTCAACTACTTGGAAAGCTTTCATTTCACCGCCACTTATGCCTGTTACGCGGAATCTATTGGCATTTAACAGAAGAGATAGTCAACCGTTAGGGATCCTTCCAAGGTTACCTGTTACATTGGGAGGTAAAATCATCCATATGGACGTGATTGTTGTTCCAGGCCCCTTGGATTTCAATCTGCTTTTGGGGTACGATTACTCCTATGCCATGGGAGCACTTGTCTCCTCCCTTTTCCATGTGGTCTGTTTTCCACATGAAGGAAGGATCGTGACCATTGATCAGCTTTCATTCTTTGGTCCTAATGTGGCAATTGGCCCACCATCATCCCTTCTTGGTTTTTATCCACCCATTGTATTTTTCCCACCGCAGATCAACTATGTGGCTACCTACCCCGTGCCTGTACTCAGTGATAGTTCCATTGTACATCAGGTGTTGGGGGCATTGGGTCCTGACTTTCAGGATGCTTTCCTTCCATCGGGTGTCGAACTCTTGGAAGCGATGACTTCTTATTCATCATGATGAAAGGTCATCGAAGCATGGTTCATCTGCTTGTGTCAAGCTACTTAAACCATGAAACAAGGCCTTCGGAGCACAATTCGTTTTCTTGTGTCAAGCTCCTTAAAAAATGAAACAAGGTCATCGGAGCAGAGTTTGTTTTTCTTGTGTCAAGCTCCTTAAAAAATGAAACAAGGTCATCTGAGGATAGTTCTTTTAATGTGTCAACCTCGTTAAAATAATTAAACACTTTCTTGTTTAATTCGAGTCTTTGATAAGATCTCATAAAATCCCAGTCGAGTCTTCCTCTTGATCTCGTAATTCGAACCTTCACTCCATGTGTCTTTCATATGGATTGAAGCTTGGGGGGCATGTACCTCGAATTGAGTCACCATGCTGGGGGCATGATTACTATTTCAAGCATAGTTTGTTTCCATTTCAAGCTTGTGTAAAAATGAAACCGGTTTCAAGCATAGTTTATCTTTATTTCAAGCTTGTGTAAAAATGAAACCAACTTCAAGCAGAGTTTCCTGATTTCAAGCTTGTGTAAAAATGAAACTGGTTTCAAGCATAGTTTATCTTTGTTTCAAGCTTGTGTAAAAATGAAATCATTCCCATTTTACCTCTCGTAATTTCCATTTTATCATCCTAATTTTCCAGATGAGCCTTGGTTTTTTCACACTCCATCGTCACTATCTGCTTGGTCGATCATATGCCTTCACTTGGTTGTTTTACCCTTTCCTAAGGAACCGCTGTAATGAGTGGTCTTGTTAGCCAACCTCTTAAAATTTACTTGTTCTAAGTAGTTCCACCATTACCGGAACCAATTGCTACCCTTTATACCACTCGTTCCTCCAAGAGGAGTCATCTTTCAGCTCTTTTCTAACTCTCTAAACATGAAAAGATTGTTGAGTTGCTTGTCATTTTGATCTCGTTAAATTGGCTGCGAAATGACATCTACCTAGTATATGTTTACCCCTTTTTCGGGCTAGGATAGATTATTTATGAAAAAGGAATACCCTAGCCTATTGCGACTAGGAGGTTTTCTCAGACACAGTTTTCTACCTTTTCGGATCTGAGGAACTACCTACGAAAAGGGACTGTAGGAGTTTAATTTTATGCTATCTTTTCAAACTCTCTAAACATGAAAAGACACCGAGTTCTTCCTTTGTCAGACTCTTTAAAACTTGATGACATCAGATTCTGTCGTCATGACGATACTCAAGTTCCTCCTTCCTAGGGCTCGTTAAATTTACTAGGTTGGATTTGTCCGAAGGACGAACTTATATGACAAGAATATGGTATCCTCTTCAAGCTTCTGTAAAAATAAAGAGGTACTCGCCAGAAATGGTAGGGAAAAATGAAGCTAGTATCATCGTCGTGTCGGCAGTATGTCGCTCTTGAACATGGCACTTGTTTGCATTTGTGTTGGGTTGGGGACATCTCATCTCGTTATTTTCTTGCCTCCATGGGTTTGGGTTATCCTTTTTGACCTCTCATCTGCTTTTTGCCTCGTCATCATGACCTCAGATATTTTGATGTCAAATACTGCCAAGTCCAGTGTCGTGCCGCCGATATGTTCAAGAGAAATTGACCTCTACAGTTTCAACCCTCCTCTGATTCTCTATTGATCCTAATTCGCAAAAATTATGTTCCTCTATCTCGCGTCGATGATGTGGGAAACACTATGGCCCACCTTCGATCAAGGTCACTTCCTGTCAACTTCATCTCATTATCTAGGAAGTTGATCTAGAGACTCCCTTCAGGAACCTTAGAGCCTACATGCCTCAATGGTAGTTTCTTCGCATTCGACGCAAGGTTTTCATCATTGGCCTTTGATCGAATGATTCTACGGGTGTTTGATGTCAGCTCACTATTCACATTCCGTGGATTGTACTTGTAGTACCTTGAGGGCCATCGTCATTATTGGTGGTTCCTCTCACGTCTGTTAACGACTTTCATCATTGGCTAGTAATTAGACGATGTTCTTGCATGTTCGACTTCATCTCATTTAGTCACATGCTAGGACTTGTACTTTGTTCGGGTCGAGATTGAGCGCAAGACCCTAGGTTTTGTCTGATGGAATCCAGGCTGCAGATTTTGTGGATTATCATGATTGGTTACATGACTCATTGATTGGATGGCTGTGACCATACCTGAGTCTGCTTATTGATCCTTTCTGGATGGCTGTGTCCATACCTTGGATCCTGAATATTGTATACTCTGTTATGGATGGTTGCGCCCATACCACATATCATGTATTTGAGATATCCATTGTATTTGTCTTCGCAGGTTTTCCGACGACAGTGTTTTCAGTTGGGCACATTCTCATAAAGCATTTCACCCCTCTCTCTCTCTCGGGCCTCATGCTTTAGGGGGCATCTATTACACAGTAATTTGTCACCATCCCTGCAATCCCTCGTCCCGCATATTGGAGGGCCTCTTTCGTGACCTGTGAGCAGTGACATAACTTGAAACCACTTTCATGGCATCCCCCTTGACAAGGACAATCATTCCTCTCAAGAAATGTTCTTTTGAAAAACCCTAAAAATTGATCTTTTGGCCTTGGCGCGACTAGCCAGTTTAGCCCTCGCGCCAATGGGGAAAATCCACCAAAGAGGGCATGCCAACTGGTGCTCTATCCCAATGTTTTTCCCGTGCCAAGCTTAATAAGAATTGTTTTTAAAAAATAAATGGTGGAATTTTGATTCCAACAAACTCTTGAACGAATCTCTAAACTGAGTTGGGAGGTTTGGCTTCGGATCTCCATGTATGGGAGGTGGTTTTCCACCTATCATGGAAGATTCCTTGAGGATAGGGCCAATCCCACAATTGTAGGGATCCAAACTCCCCTTCCACCATATATATAAGCTTGTCCTTTTCCCTTAGCAAGCTAGTAGTATTAGTAGTCATAGAAGCAAGAGTTGAATCTGTAGCAAGGAGACTATCGCCAGACAGCCTTTGAGAGCCAAGCCAAAGAGAGAGAGCTTTTTCCCATTCCCAATGAGCTTCATTGAGAGGTGCTCCGCTGTCAACCCACCGAAGGAAGATCCAACGTCAGAGCTTTGGGTTGCATCTTTCATTTATTATTATTAATGATAAGCGACTTTGATTATGGTTTCATTCATGTGTCTTTGTCTTTGATGCAATGAATTACATCCTCTCTGACTAGTGTATGGTTACAAGATTTAGATTCTATGCTGTGTATCATTGTGTTTCTTCCCATGTGTGTAGGTGTTCGGACGTGTTAAGCAGAAGGATCGTGATCTGCCAAAGCGAAGGATGGAAAGCGTCATCCTTTATTCAACGACCATTGCATAGGACCTGAGGTAGGCAACTTGTTATGTTCTGTCATTTTTGTAACTAGAGACCTGCGTCACTGCGTGTCTGATTGTTGCTAGATCCGATCTGGGCTAGTAGGGATCGCCTCTATCCGCAGAGGGGATTTACCTCTCCAAAAAGGATGGTTGATTTACAATATACCATCAATCCTCTTTGGGTCTATCTTTATCCCCTCTTATAATATGATGTGTCCAAGTAGTTTGCCTTCTTGGAGACCAAACATTTTTTTCTTTGGATTTAAAGATAACCCATATTTTCTGCATTTCTCAAATACTTTTCTCAAGTGTTCTAGGTGTTCTTCATCTGTTTTGGAAAAAACAGTGATATCATCAAGGTAAATAATGATGAATAAGCCTAATTCTTATGAGAATGAAATATCCATGGCTCTCTGAAATGTGGCACCATCATTCATTAAACCAAAGGGAATTTTCACATACATGAAAGTACCCCATGGTGTAGTAAAGGCTGTTTTGATTTGATCATCAGGATGTACCATAATTTGGTTATAACCTGAGAAGTCATCTAGCAAAGAAATTATTTTAGAACCAATTACCTTTTGTGAAATGTGATCCATCTTGGGTAAAGGGTAGTTGTCTTTTAATGAGGCTCTGTTTAAGTTCCTAAAATCAATACAAAGCCTTATTTCTCCCGTATTTTTCCTAACTGACACAAGATTAGACACCCAATCTGAATATCTAATAGGGACTATAATTCCAGCATCATACATTTTGTTAATCTCTTTCTCAACCAAGGGTACTTTAACAGGGTTGATTCTGCGCAATTTTTGTTTATAGGGCTTCTGGTTTTCTTTGAGGTGTATCTTGTGTTGAATTATATCTGTGTCATAGGATTTTAGATCTTCATAACTCCAAGCAAATACATCAGAAAATTCTTTAAACAGCTCAATATATTTCCGTTTGATGTGAGTTGGCAATGTATTAGACAGTTTGATCATTTTTTGCTTTTGTTTACTGCGTATGTTACATTCTTCTACTTCAGTTTCAACAGGTTCTAGTTTTGGTTTTTTGGCAACATCATTGAAATCAAATAATTCTTCTAATGGGACCAGTCCTTTTAGCAAGCTTTGAGTGCTAGATTGCAGCATTTCTCAGTCTTCTTTTTCTAAATCTACACTAATTTCTGTGGTATGTTCAAGTTTGTTAGATAATAGATTTATATCATCAATATTTGGAGACTTTAATTCTTCATCAAGTGAGTTTTCTTCAGTAGGACAGTCATTTTCATAATCTGAATCTGAACTTGGTGGCTCAAATTCATTTCTGGACTGTAGGAAGTCTTCTATTTTTTTATCTCCATCAAACACTTGCCAGTATTTTTCATTGTCTGGGACAGCTAGTATAAATTTGATTTGGGTGGTACATTGCTTGGTTTCATAAGGTGTTAGACAAGTTCGAGCAGCAAAGGCTAAACCATTGGCAAGGACATTTTGGTTTCTTGGGACAAAAATAAGTTGGAGTTCATCAAATGTTTTTAATAAGTCAATGAAATAATTTCTATAGGCTCTAAGTCTAGGGTGTTTGGCACTATATTCCTCATTCACTTGCCTAACAATCAACTCTTTATCTCCATGAACTTTTATCCTTTTGGCTCCTAATTTCTTCAATAAGTGTAGGCCTAAAATGAGGGCTTCATACTTAGCTATGTTATTTGAAATTTGAAAATTTAACCTGTAGGAATGCCCTTCAGTATGATTGTTCTGAGTGTTATGTATCCATATACCTGCTCTGACATTATTCTTAGTGCAAGACCCATCAAAATTCATACTCCAAAGAGGACTAGTTTCAGAATTACTAGTTTGGCTACTATCCTCTTTATCTATTGTGCTTTTAGATTGCTCTTGAAAGTCAACACAATGTTGAAATTGTTCTAGTTCCTCATGTTCTTCATTAAGTTGATAATTCTTCTCTTGGTTCTCAAGGTTGACAAGCAATGGATGACTGTTTTGTAGCTCTAGACCTGTGATTAGTTTGCTGTGATTTTCTGATTTGGAAAACTGTTCTGATACTTCTGTCTTGTCTTCCTCCTTTTCCATGTCTACCATTATGTTACAGTTAGGGGTGGCCATTAAATCAGTTAAGGTTTCTTTCTCATTAGATATTTCATGATTAAAGAGAATAAATGAGTCAAGGCTTGTATGCACAGAATAAAGAGGAGAATTGTCCGGTCTCTCTTGGCTACTAACCATGTATTTCACGTGAGATTCCCTATAAAGTCTTCTAGTTTGATTAAAAACAGGGATGGTTGCATATGTCATATACATTTGCATTGTTCCTTGTAACTTAGCTCCCCATGATCTTGATAACAACATACCATACTTGGGGGGTACATCAGCCACTACAATATCCATCACTAAACACTTGGTTGGAATTTGTGCTAAGTTCACACAAAAGTCTTTGATCAAGCCTAAACATTTCACTCTGCTGGAGTTAAAGGAGTATAGATATTTGTATGGTATGGTGATTTCAAGGCCTAGACTCTCCATTACTACTTTGGGCATTAAGTTATGAGAGACCATTGAATCATGCATGGCATTGTGTAAAATTTTGTCATGAATTTTCAAACTAACATAAAAAGGAGGAACTAGCCCTTCTTGGTATCTTCCCTCAATCTTAGGACCAAATAAGATTTCTGGTTCATCATCATTGAGGTTTACAGTGTCATTGTTTTCTCCTATGTTGAAGGCTTTCAAAATTTGTGATCTATATACATCTTGGGTGACTAATTCAACGAGAGGAACAAATATTTTTATCTTGGCAATTTCCTGTTCCAAATTAAAAGGCATCTGACTTTTTACAATGTTTGTTTCAGCCTTGTTAATCACTAATTTATCAGCAAAATCAGTTTGCTGATTTCCTCTATTTACATTGGTCAAAATCGTTTTGATAGGAGCACTAGCTGAAGTACTAACACTGTTGAAGTCTGCACTCTGTTTTTCATTAATTTGAGTGCCTTTCTCTTTGTTTTGATCAAAAGTTACAGCAACTGTTTTATCTTTTTGTTTAATGTTTTTGGGTTTGCTCACATGGTTGTTTTTCGCAGAATTATCAGAGGTTTTGTTCTTGGGAGCTTCCTGATTCTTTTTACTCCTAAGGTCATATCCTTTTGGGGTTTCTATGATGACATTTTATAGCTCTTGATAGTAATATTCATCCTCTGCTCTTTTATCATCATAGGGTGTGTATAGACCCCATTTCTTATTAATAGGAACATCAAAATTATCATTGTCTACTCTCAGCGTGTTTATGTCATCTTCCTCTTTTTGTTCAATTGTTTCTTCAACCTCACTTACATAGTTTTGATGAAAAGGAGGTATAATCTCCTGATCAGAGTCTCTTGGTATGTTTTGAGGTTGATTTCTCCTAAAGTATTGATTGGGATTTTGATTTCTGTTTTGGGGAACAGATTGATTTTCTCTAGCTTGTGTTCTCTCAAGTATGCTCATATTTTTCATCATTTCTTCCATCATCCTTTCCATTTTAGAGCTAGATGTGGAGGGTGTAGATTCCTCCCTAAATGATACTTTCTTCTCATTCCTCATCCTGGCTATTTTCTCTATCAGATTTACTTCCACAAATAAGGCTCCTTTCTGCATATCTTCTAAAGTCAATGGATCTCTCTCTCTCAGATGATAGGCCATTTCAGGATGAAATTCTTCAGGAAATTTGTTTAAAGTTGAGCCTTGTGGAGGTTTCAAGTCTAGGGGTAGTTCATTATAAACACTATTGAACCTAGTGCAATAATCTTGGACACTTTCTCTAGTGTTTCTTTTGAGATTGTTGTAGTCTAAAAGTATTTGGAGAGGGTTTTTCCTAACTTCCCATTTGTTTGAAAATAACTGATGAAAGGTTTGGAGATCATTAATACTATTAGGGGTTAAGCTTTTGAACCATTTTGTTGCTTCTCCCCCTAGTCTTTGAGCAAAAAATCTATGTTTGACAGTTTCATCATCAATATCATTCCTATCAAAATAGTCATTCATCTTATCCACATGTTGTGAAGTAGTAGTAGTACCACTGGCATCAAATAATGGTATTTTGGACTGATAGTCTTGTGGCAGATTGACTAAAGGTAAAGGAAGGAATAGGGGAGCATACCATGGTGTGAGAAAAATGGGGGGTTTACAGGTGGAGGATGTAGAATGGGAGGGGGTTGAGGAAATGGTGTGGTTTTAACAGTGGGTGTGTGGATAGCAGAAGTGGATGGACCAGCAAGAGATTTTTGAGCATATCTAGGATGAGAGGAACCAAAATTATGAAGGAAATGCAAATCAGGTGGAGTAGTTTCTATGCTACCAGGATGTTCACTTCCATCTTGGGATGAAGGTGAAAGCTCAAAATCTATCTGATCTATATCCTCAAGTGACCTAGTTCTAAATGGGTTTTTTAAGTCAACTTGTGAATATTGTAGAGCTGCAAGGTTTTCAGGGACATAATTAGCTCTATGGAGTGGTCTGACAATAGTTGGATTTTTACCTTTAGGAGATTTCCTAAGAACTCTTTCAGGATTATCAACTATCTCAGGAGGATTTGGGTCAGGATGGCTCCTAGTATGAATTATTTTTGAAGCCACAGTGTTGTGTCTTAGACCCAGTTTTTAGAAAAATTTTACCAAGTATGACAATCATTAAGAGGCTAACTGATATTTTAGCAAGAAAAATTTAATCCTTAAAGCCTTCTTAACTGAGTTTGAATGATGTTATGATAAAGGGTATCCCAGTGGAGTGTTTAGGTCTTTTTAGGATTGTGGAGTCACCAGGTGGAAATTTTTAGCTTTAGAAGGTAAAAATTTTTATGGTCCACCACCATTAATAGGTTCGAATATCAAAGAAAATCAGCAGGCCTATTGTTCTTCAGTGGAGTCACTAGGTGAAGATTTTTTACTTGATTTCAGGGCTTTGAAATTTTTTCACCATCAACAATCAAAATCCCTCTAGGCAAACACTTGGTTCATTGTTGAAAATGGGATTATCTGAGTTGTGAAGTTATCTATTACTTCAGAAAGTCCCCAGTATGGTCGCCAGAGATGTTAGGTCTTTGTAATTTAGCAGAGTGACAAGAATAAACATTGCAGAGACTACATCAAAAACCACTTTGGGATTCTAGGATCTAGCCCTCCTGAATCCATAGAGGGATCTCTCTATAAGTGCAAAGATTGATTTATCTTTTAATGTTTTTAGTGTGATATTAGGCTAGTTATTAAGAACAAGGGTTTTTTGTTTTGTTTGGTTGGTCAGGTATGATCTTTAATTGGATGGAATATCACAAAATGAAAGAGTTCAAAAGGTGAAGATTCAAGTATATTGAAAAGTATTCAGCAAATAGGATTAGCATGAAACAGCTTTAAACCATTGGGCAATGGAGTCACAAAAGGGTTTAATTGTACAACAATTTCAAGAGTGGTCCAAGGGGCAAGTCATCTATATCAAAAGATCCTTTAGATTAAATGATGGAGTGGAACATTAAAAGTGTTGAGAAGGTAGAAAAAACCAATAATTTCAACAAGGATTTATCAACTTTCCATACAAGAAAAGCCTTTTTAAGAAATTGTTTGAAACCAACCAAAGACAGGGCTAACCATAAACTTCTTTGGACAAGATTGTATTAAAGCTAACTTATCAGACAACAATCCAGTAATCTCACTAGACTACTTTCAGAAGGGATGAAAAAAGATAAGAAAACAAAGTGCAGCTTAAGATCAAGAAAGATGCATTAAAATCAAAGCCTTCTTTAGCATACTCTTAGGGAAACCTTCAAACAACCTTTGGAGAAAAAACTAGAAGACAGGGAAAACCATAAACTTTTCTAGTTTAACTCTACTTAGCATGTATTGAAAATATCATTCAAGAACTTCCTTTCAAGTTTTGCACATCAAGACATGGACTAACCAACATTACTTGATAATGTTTACACTTAAATTAAGTCATTCTTAAATACACAATTTGGAGGAAAATAAAGCTTATCAGTGAGAGTAGGGTACTTTTAACAGTAAATCCTAGCTCTATATTTGTTGTTCTTTATCAGATAAAAGTGAACAAAATGGCATACATGAAAGGAAAACAATAACAGTAAGAGGTACTTCACGAATGATATAGACCAGGATCCCAAAAACCAGCTTGTATATTGATTGTCAATCCATTTACATACTTCAAGTCCAATGTTTCATCACAGCAAAAACTTCTCTTCTCAGCCTAACTTCTTCAATAACTTAACAGAGCTTCAGAGCTTTAGAATTTATTTACATTCAACAATGATTTGATACAGCAACTATTACATCATAAATCCAATAACCAACCCTTTACAATGTGCTCCTCAAGGAGATTTTATAAGAAGATGAGGAGGTGGGATCAAAGAAAAAGATCTCTAGATTCAATTAATACAAGTTAATGCTTCTCGGCCTTTGAGGGGCTCAACTAAGAAGTTTTCTGATATTTTCTCTGTATTAATTGGTTTTCATTAAGTATTTAGCCGCTTAGCAGATTTTGTTGACTTTAAAACTCTTTAGGCAGGCTAGCAATAACTCTGGATGCTTTAAACAAAATATCACTGACTAAGGAAATAACTATGCCTTATTTTGATTAATTGAAGTTATAGGTGGTGCTTTGGTAGTTTGAAGGGATATTTAGCCTTTGATGTGGCGGAGGAGGCTTCTTTACTGATATTTCTCTGTTTAACCTTAAAACACTTTTAATTTGCTTTTGGTCTGTGTTTTAGGCTTAACTAGCCTTTGATCTTTGTTTTGGGGTCTTCATTCTTTAAAAATGTCTTTATCCTTTGATCTGTGGATTAGAACCTGATCTTCGGGCTTTGGCTTTAATCACCTTTTAATCATTGAATCTTCATTACTGATACACTTTGTTTGCTTTGTTTACACAGGTGGCTTTCTGCTATTGGAGGGCTTCTGTTTAAACCTTGGATCGTGATCCAGATGTTTTAAACTTGGATTTCATACCCTACAGATCCTTTCCTTCATTGATTAAGGCACAGAATCGTCACTCCGAGCCTTTTTTTCACCGATCTATGACTGTGGAAAAACACAGATAAAACACTGTTTAAAACCCTGCAAAAACACACAAACTCATTATAAAATCCTGTGGAATTTGGTTAAGATTGCTTCAGAGGCTTGTGAGGGTGGAAGAGAAGTGAGGAAAATTGTGGATGCAGCGGAAAAAGGGAAGAAAATCCTGGCAGAACAGCTAACCAGGTGATAAAAGGAGTTTGGGAGTGACAGCGAACGTGGACCGTTAGATTAGAATGATCAACATTTGAGATCATTCGGTGAAACACTTGGGAGAGTATAAGGGTGGCAGATGAATGGAGGTGATATTAAATCGGGATCGTCTAATCTCAGAGATCAACAGCGGAGATTGCTCAGTGAAATATTTCGGGAGCAAATTAAGTGAAAAGTGAAATGGGGGTAAGATTAAATCAGGACCGTTCGATCTTTGGAGATCGATGGCTAAGATCGGATCAAGAACAGCATTGCGGGGGCAGTGGTATAGCGGAAAACCAGCAGCGGTTTTCGTGTTGCATTTGGGGGGATAAGTGGTTTTCACTTTTGGAACGCGATATGTGTTAGCATTTGACACGTGGATTTTTAAAACCGCCTATTTCGTGCGGAACTTGTGCACTACGGGGAGGGGTAAAAAATTATGCGATATGCAGTTTGAGCCGTTGGATGATGGGTAGCAGATCCAACGGCACGGGTTGAGCGCGATAGATCAAGAGTTGTGAGGAGGATGTATAGGGCCCAATAGCCTTTGATCCTTGTAGATCGATGATTAGGATTCGTTTAAAACTATTTTTGTCGGGAAACAAGAAATATAGGAAAGGTAAGGTTTTGAAGGATTTTGGCGAAAAACAAGGAGAAGGGAGGGCCCACCTTTTTATAAAGGGCGGAAGGAAGGATCAATGGGACCAGTCGGATCATGAGGATCGACGGCTGAGATCTATCGATGGGGAGAAAGAGATGGGCAGGGTTTGAAAAGCAGAAGTATTGTGGGCCATTGGATTTGAGAAGATCAACGGCAGAGATTGCATTGCAAGATCGCATCGACGGGAGGAAAAGGCAAAGTGGTAATGTGATGTGCCGATGCGATTGAGTGCGGACCATTCGATCTAAGAGAGATCAACAGTCATGATTAAATCGGAGGTCGGGATGGCGGAGGATCATGTGACGGATGAGCGCAATGAGATGAAGCGCGAACCGTCGAATCTGGCGGAATGAACAGCTGGGATTACATCGTATCAGAGAAAAGGAAAGAGGCCAAAGCATCAGGGGTTAGAATTTTCCATGTGCGATTAAGCACTGGCCTTCGGATCGGTATGAGAGATCAACGGTGGAGATTTTATTGGCGGGTGTGATGTCGGAGGACTATGGGCAGAGCGTGATTGAATCTTAGCTGTCAGTTCTTGTGGATTTGATGGCTGAGATTAAATCGGGGGATCGGCATCGAAGGAGGGAAAGGAAAGGACACAAGGGAAAATGCGATTGTCGATTTGCGATGGAGTGAGAGTCGTTGATCTGAAAACTAGATCGACGAGGGAGATTTAACAATGAAGAAAAAGGAGGAATGGTGGGTTTTGGAATGGGGAGCAATATGGGCCGTTGGATCTAGGCATAGAAAATGAGATCAACGGTGGAGAATTGATCTCGAGATCGCATCGGCGGGAGGAAAATAACCATAAAAAACAAGTAAAATGTGTATTTGCGATGCGATGAGCGTTTGCGATGCGATGAGTTTTCGCGCTCGGTCATAGCGTGGGTCATATGCGGAAAAGGGGCTGGGGCTTAAGGCCGAAAGGGGCTTAATTCTTTATGGAAAAATGAAGGTTTTTTAGGATTTTTGAAGTGTTTTTTGAGGAATTTGGAGGTTCCGATAGGGGTAAAGACGGGGTTTTAAACCTTATAAAGGGATTTTAGAAGGTTCTGAAGGGAAATTCAAGGGAATGAGAGGTAAATGAAAGGGTTTAATGGATGAAATGGAGAAGAAAAATGGAGAAGTGTAATGAGGAAAAAATGGAGTTTTTTAAGTAGTCTTTCTCTTAGTAAATAGCAGGCCTTTTGAGGGTTAATAGTGAAACAACAGTGAAGAATAATACCAAGGATAAAGGTCATCATAAGACTTCAAGAACTCACAATTTGGAAATGAATTGTTTCTTGAAGGCTAAAAAAGATTTAGCCACCATTTGGCATAACAAATTTTATAGGTGGCTAACAGTGTTAACGTCATAATCCCACGTCTTAACTTAATTAAACCGTAATTAATCTTCGTCGGTTTCATTTGGCTTGGCACCTGGTCTTCAGCTTATGGTCACATGGGGAGGGGGTTGGCCCCCTCCAACCCCCAAATGGTTCGCAATTAAAATTTAAGTTTCTGCGGAGAGTAGATAGAGTAAGAACTACTTGGTAGGAGAGATGGTGGAGTGCACGATTTGCAGGTGAGAGGTCAGGGGTTCGAGCCCCCACTCCGCCATAAAATTTTGCACCAGGTCATAATAGTAACTCCTCCGCTAATTTATCAATCCAGCCATTCTAGAAGCCTCCGCCACCCTAGTTAGCATACCTCCAGACTTAGTTAAATCCCGCCAAAATGTGGGTTTGATACATTTGTGTGACAGAATCGATGCAATCGACAAACATATGTGTAGTACAATCGACAAAAGTCGACATTCCAAGATACATATTGACAACACTCATGCATGTATATATTTACAATGAACTTATCACAAGTCCTCTATTTACACATAAAAAATCTCATGCATATGTACGCTCTTCAACTCTCTCTTTCAAGTACAAATAAGTACAAAAACCCAAAACATATGAGTGATCATAATAGCTGAACTGAATGATAAATTGTTGCAACATAAATGAGTGATATACCCATCTTTTACACCATCTTGGCGAAATTTTGCAACAAATAAAATGCCTTCAAATGAAAAACATTCACATGCAATCTTTCATCATACAAGTTGTAATAATATACTGCAACTTGTCATACTTTCAACAGAAATTTATGCATACATAAGGCTCAAATTTTCATCTATGTACAAAGTAAATGCATGCATTACTTGGTCAAGAAATCAAGCCATTTCTTACCAAACCACTTCAATGGCCACTTTTCCTATTGAACATCCTCTTCTTGTGAATCATCTTGACTCACATTGATGATGTAATCTCTTGTTCCATTCTTGTTAATATTTTTCTCCACTTGCTTCAAATGCTTTGAATGAGGTGTTGGATACAATGTCCAACTTTGGGAAATGAGATGTCTCTTCTTCTAACAAAAATTGAAAATCTTTTGCATCTTATGTTCAATTCGCCTTTGCTTGAACTATTTCCTGTATGCTATCATTCTCTTCCAGCATCTTAAAGCTTGACAGTTATACAAAATACAATATGAAAACCAATTTTTTCTCCCATTCATGCATGCAGATTTTTCATGCTTAACATAATCATAAACAACATGATTATAGGAAGAATTATACCTTGAATGATTCTTTGAATGTTCATCTTTATCACCTTCTTGAGGAGATGAACTTGAAGAGGTTCCAACTCTCTTTTGAATACCAACAACAATGTTCATGTCCTTAGAGTTGTCACAACTCTCTTGTTCGCCATAAGATGCATGTTCAAAAGCATCTTGCTGCAACATGGGTTTCAAACAATTGCATTCATCTTGAATACAAACTTTGCATGTTTGAGGGTTTGAACCTGCAGCAAAAGTCCTTCTTATAACTTTTTCAATTTCCTTCATGGCTTTAAAACTTTCTCCATAAAGTTGTCCATAGCCAAGACCCAAATACTTAGGAATTTCCTCAACCGTAATTGGCTCAACTATGCCTTGTGCATTTTTTTCTAATCCTTTACCTTCATAGCCCATTTTGATCATCAATTTGGACCCTATTCCTCTAGTGTGTTTTTTCAAATAAACCTACACATTTATTTTGAGATGAAATTGAAGACAAATTTGAATTATTTACCTCTTCTTCAGGCACATGCTTTGCTAAGGCTTCTTTGGCATCATGGAGCTGAATATCCATCTCATGCATATTTTGAAGAAGTTCTTGCTTCTCTTTCTTCATAGAAACCAATTTATCTTGAAGTTTAGTGCTCTCCTTTACATTTCCATACAGATTTTGCACCATATCTTTCATGATGTATAAGTCCTGCTTCATCTCTTTATCAAAGTGTCTTGCAAAGGAGGATGGTTTAGAATCACCACTTAATGAAGTTGACATCACAATTGTAATGAATAAAATAGCTTCAAAAACAATTCATAAAGCTTCACAAACTTCTTTATTGTGATTTGAGAACCAAGCTCTCAATCTAACTTCTCCTTCACACATAAAATTTCAAACTGTTAAATTCTCCTTGCACAAATCAACAACCAATAGCTAACCCTAGCTATCCTTGGCTACAATGAGCTAATCTAAGCTATGATACCAACTTGATCTGAAATAGGTGGTTGGATTTTTTTTTCTATGCAATCACCTTCTATTCGATTAAAATAATCTAAGGATCATGCTCATACATCCATTTGTGCAATTGAATCCTTGTATCAAGTTTATGTGTGTTTTTACATGCTTTATGTTTGAGAAATTAACAATTGTTTTTAAATGCTTTATGAATGAACAAAAAACATAATTTGCAGAAAATTAACCATCAACACACAACAGAAAAATAATAAAGGTGTTCACCCTCAACACTTGGGTATGTCTCCTTCAGCCTCCATCAATGGACTAGGATCTTTGGGATTAAGGTGGTCAAATTATTTTACAAGCTGATTCTCAACTCCACTGGTTTTTCAAACTGTACCAATGGGCTCAGAATACCAAAATACCCCTTTATTGAATGTTCAAACACTGGAAATGGACCATGGCTCCCTTGGGCATGACCTCTTCTGCTAGTGGCCTTGAGCTTCCCTGAGCTATCCTTTGGAAAAAAAACCCTTATAAGTCCTCATATGCTCCTAAAACCTATCTCACTATTTCTAGAACATTTCAAACGTACAAAATGCACTATTAATTCACTCAGAATGACCTCTCGCTCCCCTGGCTATGCCTCCAACACCTAGTGGCCCTTGGTTCCTTGGAACTTCCATGTGAGAAATTCACACTTAGGAGTCTCAAAATGCCTCTGAAACCTACACCAATGGCTTCATAAGGTCCAATATAGTAAAAAATGACTATTCATTTGCTGAAATTGGAATCTGGATGCTCTAGCAATGACCCCAACAACTAGTGGCCCTGGCCTTCAAAAATATCCAAATGCACCAAAACACCTAAATATGGCCTTTTCTGCCTCTAAAACCTACTTCATTGAGTTCCCAGCATGCCAAAATGCTAAGAATGACTTTTACTAAGCTTAATTTGGTCGAAAATTGAGTGAGTTATGACCAAAACCAAATTTGCCCCAATTTCTCCTCCAAAATTGGAGAAACTACCAGTTAATTTTCTAAATTTGGAAAACTCGCCAAAATTTCAACCAATTTAAGTGCCATATTAATTAGCACTAATCCTGGGTTAGTTGGTGGATAAGACAGTTTTAAATTTAATTTTGTTTTATGCACTAATGATGTGTTAATGTCATAATCCCACGTCTTAACTTAATTAAACCGCAATTAATCTCTGCTGCTTTCATTTGACTTGGCACTTGGTCTTCGGCTTATGGCCACATGAGGAGGGGGCTGGCCCCCTCCAACCCCCAAACAATCGTAATTTAAACTTTAAGTTTATGCGGAGAGTATATAGGGTAAGAACTACTCGGTAGGAGAGATGGTGGAGTGTGTAGTTTGCAGGCGGGAGGTTAGGCGTTCGAGCCCCCACTCCGCCATAAAATTTTGCACCAAGTCATAATAGTAACTCTTCCTCTAATTTATCAATCCCTCCATTCTAGAAGCCTCCACCACACTGGTTAGCATACCTCTAGACTTAGTTAAATCCCGTCGAAATGTGGGTTTGAACTTTAATATATATATTGTAATATATATATATATATATATATTAGAAATAATTCCACCAACCCAATGTCCCACATTAACATAAAAAATCATTTGACCCCGATAGGTTAGGAGGTGGCCCACCAAAGAGGACACGTGGCACCCTCTGGTTGGGTTATAATCCAACCCTTAAAAAAAATTCAAATTCCAACTTGGGAAGAATTGGAGGTCATTGGACAATTTCTCTCTTCACTTAATCCATCTAGAAAATATGAATACAACACTTGTCACAGTGCCACTGGCTGCAATATGGAGAATATTCCTACAATGCTGACTGTACCTTCCACATCAGCTTTGTACCTATTCTGCTCCTTTTTTGCATGTTTTGGAAAATGAACAGTAGATGATAACTCAGTCATACAAACTCAGATTTTTATGAAACAAATTAAGCCGGAATCCTAGTGACAAACTCTATCTGGTCATTCATGTTTGAAGCAATTTCTAGCACTTTAAATTTTTAGCTAATTTTAGGCCGTGATCCAAATTTTGATCATTATCGCTTGATGGGGTTCTTAGAGCAAGAAGAAAATCAGAACCGGTTTCTCGATGAAGTGAATATATTTTAATTGCAAAGGGTTGGCTAGTCCTTCCAAAAAAATTAGCCCTTAGGAGATTATTAGAATTAGAGAAGGTAGATGTCATATTTCTTCAAGAGACACTTGGGGAAAGTGCCCATATTATCACAGTTTTGGAAGCCATCAGTCCAGGATGAACTTTCCAAGCCTTAGATGTTTAAGGAAGATCTAGAGGCATTGTTATGGGCATAAATTGTAGATCAATGAAGTTAATAAATATTTGGGGGAGGGAAGGAGTCTTAATGGCGGATGTATTTTCTAAAGAATTTGGAATGAACATTAGGCTTGTAAGTATATATAGTTTCTGTCACAATCAGGAGTATTTCTGGGAGGCAGTTATGAGGTTTTCATTTATGAAAGAGGAAAACATAATACTGGGGGGAGATTTTTTTTTTTCTATGGGTCATGCAGAATCATGGGGAAATCATGCTCAAGTAGAATCTCTCATAGAATTTTTTGGATAGATGTTGGAGAACAATAAACTCATTGGAATACCTGTGGCTCATCTTCAACTGGCCTGGAGAAATTGAAGAATTGGGGAAGTCATGTTAACTAGGTGGCTTGATCGATTACTCATCAAGGAATCTCTGATGGATAAATTTAAATTTATTAGGAAAAAGGTTGCCTCGTGAGGAATATTGGATCATTTTCCTATATATTTGGAAATATCAGGTATATCCCCAAAACTGAGGTCTCCCTTCAAATCTAGTTCGACATGGTTAAGGGATGAGTACTTTCATCGTATTGTTAAAGAGACATGGCAGGAGAGATCATTGATTGAAGGTAGGTCGTCAGCAACATATTTTGTTGGAAATATTCCGTGACTAAAGAAGAGGACGATATAATGGGCAAAGGAGAAGAAAAATAAGGATGAAGAATCTATCAGGAACATTGAATCTAAATTAGCCATGTTAGAAGAACCATACAGAGGAGTGTTTTTTTCTGCTGAAGAAAAATCCTATGTTGTACACCTAAAATTAGAGAGACTCGAGATTTTAAAAGAAAGGGGAGAAAATTGGAGGCTAAAGAGAAAAGCTATATGTCTTCAAGCGAATGATGAAAATACAATTTTCTTTCAAAAATATACAAGAGGAAATTTTTTTATCAATACTATATGGCCTTTGGAGGATGAGGAGGGCCCACCAGTACAATCCTTCAGCAAGCTAGCAAGCCTGGGAATTAATCACTTTGGGAATTTTTTTACAGAACCCCAGGAGGCATCTTTAGAAAAGATTATTAAAGTAGCTAGTATTTTTCCTCGATTTGTAGATGAGGAAGTATCTAAAGAGCTGAAAAATCTTGTGACCCTAGGGGAACTAGAGGAAGTGCTTAAATAGTTTAAAAATTATAAGAGTCCAGGCCCGGATGGATGGCCTATGGAATTTTATTTGGCCTTCTTTGATTTGATAGGTCAAGGTCTTCTTAGGGTCATAGAGGACTATCGAATGAATGTAATAATGTATGATGCTTTTAGCGCAATTTTCATCGCCTTAATTCCCAAGTTTGATAATCCTAGCACCTTTACTGACTTCTGGCCTATTTCTCTATGTAACTACATCTATAAGGCCATTTTGAAGATTATTGAAAATCACATTAAGACTATTTTATCACAACATATAACGAAGGAGCAATTTTCCTTTTGGGAGAAACACCAAATTCATGAAGCTATATGCATTTCACAAGAAGGTTTACATTCTTTGAAAATTAAGAATATGAAGGGTATGATTTTTAAAAAAATCCTATCCAAAGCATATGATAGGACCATCTGGTTGTACATGCAGATGCTATTGACTCATCTAGGATTTTCTCATGATTTCATAAAATGGATAATGTGATGTATATCCTTTGTTTCATACAGTATCCTCATAAATTGATCGACATCCAATTTTTTTTTCATACAAATCTTGGGCTTAAGCAAGGCTACCCTTTATCGTTGTTATTTTTCTTGCTGATCATGGAAGGCCTGAGCAGATTGATAGTTGAAGAAAATAATCAAGGGAGAATCAAAGGTGTTAGAATACCAACAAATATCATTTTGTGTCATTTAATTTTTTTGGATTATGTCCTCATTTTTATGAATGGGACCATCAAGGATTCAACTACTTTCAATTTCATTCTTAAGTTATTCTGTAAGACTACAGGGATGGAGAGAAATAAAGAGAAATCAACATTGTCTTCTATGGGGCATACACACTACAAATTAGATTATGCAAATAAAATATTTCTTTATAGGATCTTAGCCTTTGAAGATGGCCTCAAATATCTGGGATTTTGTCTCAAACCCAATAACTATAAAATAGCTGACTAGATGTGGTTAGTTGCCAAAGTTGAAAGAACAATAAATACCTAGCATCATCGATGGTTATATAGGGCCGGTCACTTAGTTCTTATCAAGTCAGTGTTGGAGGCAATCCCTGTATACCGGATGTCCTTGGTGTGGATCCCAAAAGGAATATTAACTAGAATACAACAAATATGTTGTAGATTCCTTTGGTGAGGGAACAACGAAGGTAGGATTTTTGCATGGGTAAGGTGGGTTACATTGCCATGCCCAAGAAATGGGGAGGTTGGGGGTTGAATAACCTTGTATTTTTTTCTAAAGCCCTTGCAACAGAAATGGGATGGAAGCTCCTTACTTCAAGAAATATATGGACAAAGGTGGTCGTTAGAAAATACATTAGTCCCCAACACATTGATGAATGGACCATATTATTAAGATGGAATAGAACTAACATATCTACAATATGGTGATATGTTTTAAACTCCTTCGAATACATCAGAGCAGGTATGGATTGGAGAGCAGGATTGGGTGGGAAGGTTCATATTGAAATGGATGCATGGTCCAGAAGTGGAAATTCTCACATTATACCTCCTGAACTCATCCATTTTTTGGAGGCATCTAGTATAAGGAATCTAGATCAAATAACAAACCCATAAAATTCTACTATTTTTGGAAAGTCATGGAAATATGCACAGGATCTAGGGATCCCTATGATATGGAATCAAAACTAGTCAAACTATATAAGTGCACTATCAGAGGCTTATATAAGGATTCAGGAAAGGGAAGATGAATTCGTATGGGTAATTTCTTAGCATGGCAGATATACTCCAAAAGAGGGATATCCTTTTATCTATGTTGATCACGAGCCTGTCAACTCTATCTAGTGGTGACCTTTTCTATGGAAATTAAAAGGTCTACCAAAAGCTAAACTTTTTATGTGGTGCTTTTTGTGTAATAAATCCCACACGGGAGACAACCTTCAATGTCAAACCTTTCAAGGACCCTCCTGGTGCGTATTATGCAGGAATAATGTATAAACAATAAATCATTTATTTTTTCAATTCCCTACAACTACCCTAATATGGAATCAGATATATCAATCGATGGATATCAATATCTGGTGGCAGGGAGATACTTTTCGAAATGCGTGGGAATCTTGGTGGAACTGAGCCCATCCTAAAAAAATTTGAAACCTGCCCTTATTGGTTTGTTGGAGTATCTGGATAGGAAGGAACAAACTCATATTTTAAGCAAAGGTCCCTAAATGTTAGCTCTCATGTTCTCACAACACTACTTTATACAATATGATCCCGGAAGAAGAACCAAAATAACAACACAGGAATATATCAATAGAAACCATCGACAAGACTTATCCTTGGGCTTATTTTAATGGATCGACTTAGAAATTTGGATGTGGCTGTGGAGTAGTTTTATATTTTAGTGACGACCATTACTTCAATATGAAGATGGGTTTAGGGAGAGGAACAAATAATTTTTCAGAACTTAAAAACCTCAGACTTCTCCTTATTTTTTCCCTTGAGAAACGATGTTGGAAACTACAGGTATTTTGCGATTATAAACTTATCATGAATTGGTTCAATAAAAAAATTAATGTCATGCACACACACTCAAGATTTAAAATCTCAGTTTGACTATATTTCTTGTCGTCATATCTACAGGGAGCAGAACCAGATTTCCGATAGCCTTTCCAAGGAAGTCACGTAACAGCCTATTGGTTATTAGATGATTCGGGAACATAATGGACATGACTTCCATCATTATTTCCACATACCTTTCATAAATCACCATTCTCAGGAGGCAGCGACTACCTTAATCTACATAGATCATAGACGAAACTCCATATTTTGTCATTTTGTCATTTTGTGCAAGTTCATAGACCTATGATTTTGTATATTTATTATGTTTCCATCTTATTAGTTACAGGCATGTAACATTCACTTCATAGACTCTACACAGTGTGTGGCAATGCCACCAGTTTTGACATATGCTCCTTCAATAGCATCTACAACATGTAATTTTCAATATTTTATATAATGAAAGTTACTATTCTTCCTTGGGAAAAAAAATGTTGCGAAACATGATTAGTGATGTTCAAACATAATTTAATCGTGGGTAACTATGTGAACCCATATAGTTAAATATCATTAACCATATTAGAACATGGAAAACTTTAATTAACAGTATTAAAACATGTTTTACCCTTATTAACTTGGTGGTTAAGCTACTTACACATGTATGTTTTAATTTTATTTAAAAACCTTCACACTCCAACTAGGGCATCTATGATACCTAATAGTTTTGGTAGATATGTAATCCTTCTTACGTTCAAGTAGAACATTAACATGCAATATTTTTCTCTATATGTTTTTCACACTCATTGTTTGCTTCAAATTTTGCAATGATCTCCATCTACAACAAGTTTGTAATAACCCAATATACAATCATTAAAATATACATAAAAGGTCATATAAAATGATTGATAAAATAAATATATACTCACTCCAAATCCTCCTGAGAAATATAATGCAGAGCTTCCCTACATGGTGAATAATCCTCTTACCAACAATCCGCGAAACATTGCACCACCCTGATCCCCATGGTTGCGACCAACATGTGGGAAAGGAATCTCCAATCAACCATAGGATCAAATACATCATATCATTCGACAATTGGCCACCCCTTAGCTTTCATTCTACTAGTGTGCTAGATTTTGTTATCATCCTTCTCAATTTATCCAAGTCATAGAGATCCATTTTTCTCCTTCTTCTCCTTTTCCTTGTATAGAGTCCATTCATGATAAATGTAGTGCCCACTCTAGTTCTTTGACCCTGATATAACATTATCCCGGATACATTATTCTTTGAGGACCTCAGGTTGAGGATCCAAATATTTGACTCTTACTATGAGTAGATGTGATAATAATTGTTTTTCCAGTTTGATATTATGATGATAATGATTGTGATGGACATGTTTTTTGATTATGTCTAATCATATGATGGATTAGTTCTTTCTCTTAGTTACAAATATGTTAATTATTATGACATGATTATGATTTAGAATACAAAATTATATTGGTGACTAATATCATGAATCAAATATTACTAATGATCATTGAGTCTCGTAGGAGAACAATGTGATTCACTTGCATGTGATGAGTCGAAAACCTTTGGTTTGGTTTAAATTACATACTATTGTATCAAGATATTTTTAAAGTTAAAATTAAAAGTTTGTTGTGAATTCTAATGGCATGACAGTGGTTGTAGGCATAGGTTAGTTGATTTTCCAAACAACTCATACATGGGTGATGGGGTCATACAAATAGATGTAACTTCATGGGAGGGGTGGGATAGTGCCCCTGATTTCACCCACTAGCACTCCAACCGTGACTTGGGTTGGACAGACTCCAGATTGGGCTGCTCACGAAGATTTTACTAGGGGGGCACATCAAGGAATATTCCTTGATACCAACCACCATTAGTCTCAATATAGCGGGAAACATAGGAGAGGATATCGAGTTCCATCATTGCACCTAGTTGTTCCCCTCATATTCATTAGATGTTTGAAGGGAAAGCAGTGTGGCACCCTTGGAACTTCGAAGGGAATTTATTGAAGGGAATGACCGACTTGGCACCCTGGGCATCAAGAAGAAACTACTAAAATATAATTAATATATGATAATCATACTAATTCACATAATTCAGTAAATGAGGTTTTAGAACCAAGTTATATGAATTAATAACTAAACTTGGGGTAAAGGGATAATAGGAAGAAATAAAAATATTGGACCACTTGGACAACTTGAGAAATCTACCCTACCCATGTTTAGAAAATATTAGGTAGATAATGTGCATAAGTTTTTTAATATGAAAAAAGGGGGAAAGGGACATGCAATTAATTAGAAATATTAATCCTAAAATATTTTAATATCATTAATAAAAGTCGGTGGTGAATGAAAATGAGGAATAATAAATTAAATTATAGAAAATTAATTTCACGAGAGAACCTTGATGTGGCAAGAGCCAACACATGGATCTCCATCAAAGAGCCAAATTGAGTTAAACTAGGGTGTAGTTGGGGGACTAAATTCGAGACATACTAGTTGAATTTGGTGATGAACATAAATCAAGGAACGTAATGGGGGAATCAAGAGAAAACTAGGAGAAAAAATACAGAGTCCTGTTGGGGTGAGGAAATATATTATTTTTGAACAAAAATTAAGCAAATAATTTATTTTTGCTTGAAGTGCCAAGTGTCACCTATGAAGCCTCCTAAAAAAGAAGGAGCATGCTATGGGTGAAGAGAAATTTTTTCCCTATTGTTGGATGGATGATATAATTCTATTGTGAGTGACTACCAAGCTATATTGACTTTGGTGAGGTGGAGGTCATTAGGGAACGCACTCTTGAGCCAAGAGTACACTCCTCCATCAACTAGTATTCTTCCTCAGTTGTATAACCCCATTGCAGCTTGGGGGTCTTTTGGGAAGAAGAGTACCCAAGGAGTAGGTTGGGAGGTTAGCTAGTGAATCATGATGCCTCATTCTCTCCACGAGAACACAAACAACAACAACGAAGTGTAAGTAGTAGCAAGGCCAAGATCGAATCTCCACTCATGAGTGAACGATACATATTGTACTCATGATGTTCTATTACACAATTTTGTTGTATATATAGTTACCAGATTGTAAAAGTGAATGCTATGACAATTGAATTTCAAATTTATGGGATATTGACTTGTATATCGTACATTTATGTGTCTTCAATGTTGATGTATTTTTAAGTACTATATGCTTTCATAAAGGTTATGGTTAACGAATAGCTAGTTAAAAGGGGATGTCTAATTCCTTGTTATTTAAAAAATTGTAAATTAAATCACGTCACTTGGTATTTAGTTAAATATGAGATTGGTTCCTATATTTAGAACATGTTGCCATTATCTTGAATCTGAATTGTAAAAAGAAAATGGCATCATAGGGATGGTCTCTACAATAAAGAACTTAATCCTTCATATCCACTTGTCATTATTTAATTCTTTCTTTAACCCAGCTTTTCATTTATACATACTACATGTCAATGTTCTACTTGAAAATGTGAAGGATTTTATATTGATAAAACTATTATGTATCATATATTCCTTAGCTGAGATGGGATGATTTAAGAAAAGAAAAATAAAAACATGTATAAGTAGATTTACTATTGATGAACTCTATGATGTAACATGTAGCAATTCAAACAAACATAACCATCCTTAACCATAGCTAAACATGACAAAACGTTGTGAATCATTCTTAAATACATCCAAACATGGTTAAACATGTTCTATATTGTCCAACCATAGTCAATTATGGTAAACCATAGTGAAGCATGATCAAATATTTTCAAGCATAGTTAAACATGGTCAACAATACTTAACCCTAGTAACAAATGGTAAATCACAATCATAGTAAAATGTGTCAATTACAGTCAAGCAGGGAAAACCATAATACAACCAAATTCAACTATAATCAAAGTTTGTTAATAAAATTTGATAGTAAACAAAAGTGGATGGAGCATGGCTTTCAAACATGCTCAACTAAAGTCAGCCATGTCAACTATAATTAATCAAACATGCGCAACTAAAGTCATCCATGTCAACTATAATTAATCAAACATGCTCAACCATACTAGACCATATTCACAGTAATTAACCAAATTGAAAGAAGCTTAACTAACCTGAACAATAATTAACCAAGGTTAATTATAGTAAAAAATAATCTGCCCAGGTGAAAAATGATCTAGCAACAACCATAAGTCAAACATTGTGAACCACAGTTAACCAACTTTAACAATAAAAAGTCAACAATATAATTACCTAAATTAATGATACTAAAAAATGTTTTTCCAAATGCAACCATATTTTTGTTAATCATTTTCAAACATGGCCAACCATAGTCAATCGTAATCACCCTTCTTCTTCTATATTAAACTATACCCTAACATAGTCGATTTGAGTCTTTGGTCCAACATAAACATTGAATAATTTAGAAATTCAACCAAAGACAACCATCTTTACCCATAGATAATGATGCGACAACATAGTCAATGAATTATAATTACAATCAAACATGGTTAAACATGGTTAATCATGTCGAGTCATAATTAATTATTATGAAACGTAATCAACTATGGTTAGGACAATATATTATAGTTAACCATGGGAAAACATATTATAATATAGGAGATTATCATGAAGCATACCTAAAGATGGTTGAGCATAGTCAACTATTCTTAATCATAGTGAAACAAATGTAACTATGGTAAACCATGCAAAAGCATAGACAACCATGGTTAACCATGGTCCACTTTGATTAAATATTTTCAAAAATAGTGACGCATAGTAAATGATGGTCAAACATATCCAATGTTAGTTAAAATTGTTAAAAAATCAATGATTGTTAAACATTGTCAACCATGGTTATTCATGCCCACACTCCTTGTTATGAAGTATTATGTAAAGCATGAGATTCAAAGTTCAAATCCCTATGGGTTAGACCAACAAAAAACAAAACCCATACTCAACTCTAAAGAAAAACAATATGAAGTAATATGTCTACTATATTTAATGAAATAAAACAATTTTCGACCAAACTCAACCATACTAAAACATAGTAATATTTAAACAATCGCAATAAACATATTAGTTATAATTAAAAAAGATCAATCACGGTCAACCAAATTTAAGATTATTGATCATGGTCAACCTATTTGAATCTTCTTCAATTATTACTGCATTTTGAATAAGATTAATAGCTGCAAGATATCATAATCCTTGCCTCTATGGCTAATTAATTGATTAAGCCCATGCTTTCAACCACCTCCACAAAGCTTCATATTTTGATCATGGTCTAATTAGCATAATGTATTTGGTTTAGGTTTGGATTTTGTCATTTATCTTGACAATGTAGCGTGGATAATGTGGCAGTGGAAAATAATAAGACTTGCTTTCTCAAATTCAATGTCTAAAGATTCTTTATATAAAATTCAACTTACTTTATAACACTATAAGTAACAACAATCTAAGCTTTAATTATATCTAATCTCTTTTTCCATTATAAGTTTTTGTAGAATCTAACAAGGTTGTTGGCTTCTTGCTCCGTTCTTTCAACAGAATCCATGTGTTGCACGCTAGAAGAAAAATTACTTAACAACTTTGTGGCTTGGTTTCATCATTATCATCCATGTGCTAAATGTGGAAACGCTGAAAATAATGAAGGGGGATCATGCCACATGGTATGATGTTTGATGATTTTGCCAAGAAATTTTTATGTGGTTTATGTATGTGGCAAGGTAAACGCAAAGTTTTGTTTGTGCGGAGCTTTCACTGTGTGGAAAAATTTGCACAAGCAAAGCTCTACACATCTGTCGCTACTTGAGCTAGAATAATTGTGCACAAAGTGAAGACCTCTGCATTTCATAAAATCATCCACACACCTCTGATTACGTTATCATACAATATTTTAATAATAAACTGAGGAATCTGTAGGTGATAAATACTCAGATAATCGGATTTCTTCCAATGCAGTAAAGGTAGCTTATCTTTTGCCTATGGCTAGAAAGCTCCAAGCTAACATTCCGCTAAAATGAATTTGGACTCTTCTTTTTTGGCATTTCTATTAGTAGGGTGTGATTAATTGAAGCTTTAGTTGTTATTTCGAGCCTTTTGGAGTGGTTTGTGCTTTAAGGCTTGTGTCTTCCTTGGAAACGCTTTATGTTAAAAGTCAATTTATATGGGGAACCCAAGATTGGAGTTAGGTTTTGGATTGTAGCTTTGAAAAATAGAATTTCATGAAATATAAGCTATTTTGGCCAGATTTGGCATAATATTTTGCGTGTAATGAACCAAAGAAATTTCTTTACATGAATTTATTTTCTTCAACGACGATCTCATTATTTTAATTTCTTGTAAAGGTAACATGGCTATTTAGGGTCAAAATACCAAACGAAGGTGTTTTGCCGTAGAAGATTTATGGGTTTGATTTTGATTTTGATTTGCACATGTATAGTTAAATAGAGGTTCAAACTTTGAAGCTCACCACCCCTAAGAAGTATCTTATCAATCGTTTGGATTTTTTACAATGCCTCCCATGAGAGGGGAAGGGCATGTGTCTCGTCATTTTTTGGTAAGCGACAGGTGCTATAGATCTATCATGCTCTCGCTCTTCATAACAATTATCATGCCTCTTTTCCTTTTAGAGGACGATTGCAAAATTTTGGCTCTTCATTTGGTAAACAAGTGCATTTTTTATCTACTTGTTTTACTAAAGTCGCAGGGATTCTTCATAGATTTGATCGTGATGGTTTTATTTCTTGAATGCATTCGATGGTTTATAGGGAGGAAGGATTTCATCAATGATTTATCTTCGAGTATTGTAAGTGTGTTATTTGTAATGGGATTTATTTTACCAAATGAAATGCTTTAGGAATAGTTGGAAGAAAGGATTCAAGAATATCGGTGAACCAACTGTCATGATATTTATTTTCTGCGAACGCATTCTTAATATATATAATATAAATGAGATGTGTTGAGAAGAGGGAAATTCACTTTAATGCGACTAATCCTTGGCTCTTTTACGCCAACATTTTCTCCAAATATAGGCTTTGGTTTCATTTTAGTGTAAAAGATTTAAATCCAAGCTTTTGTTGAACATTGGAGCTTGCTTGTTGTTGTGTGGTTGTAACCAAATACTATGCATAACAATGATCATAACGAGCTCCAAAATTTCAGGACTCCCTAGAATAATTTTTCGAGACGATCTCCTTCATCTGGGAATTATAAGCAACTCAACAACAATAATGAAAACGAAGAAATGTGAAAAAATGTTTCAAATAATCAACCCTAAGAAAACCTCTTGGCATACTTTCTGCGAGTGATTCAAAGCCCGTATGAGGTATGCAGAGCCATCTTTCAAATTTAGCATCTCACGCGCACACTAAAGCTGAATAAAAGAAGCTCAATATTAATTACTCAAGGCATGGTTTAACACTTTAAAACCACCCGAACTAAGACTGAGATGAACAAAAAATAAATATGTTAAAACATGCATTGTAATTTGTTAACAGATTAACATATTGGAAATTGTAATTAAGACTAAGATGATGAAAAAATAAATATATTAAAAGATGCATTCTAATTTGTTAACAGATTACCCTATTGGAAATTGTAATTACTCCAGCATGCAAGAGTTAGTTAAGTTTAGAGAGTCAATTAACTGAGTTAAGTTGAGTCAAGTGAGTTAAGTCATATTTTGGGTAAAGTCAAATTTAGTCTGAGATTGAGATTGTTGCTAGTCCGAGTCGGAAATTGTTTAAATACCCCTCGTTGGGTTCATTGTAATCATCAAGTTTCTGTTTGATCAACTGAAGAGCCACAACTCATGTTATTATTGGACAAGTAAGCTTCCTTAGACTTATAACCTTCATTGTAATCATCAAGTTTCTGTTTGATCAACTGAAGAGCCACAACTCATGTTATTATTGGACAAGTAAGCTTCCTTAGACTTATAACCTTCACTCACCAGCTTCCCTTTACCCGTTTTATTGTTCACAACTGGGCACCCACCCACTTTAACAACTAGAATAATAAATACCTCACCCAACTTATTGATTGATCCTCCACACCGTGCCTTGCTTCATTATGACTTGTGCTTCTTCAACATTGCTTCATCTATACCTGGAATTGAAACTAATTAATATAGAAAACAGTTATCTGTATATGTGCTAGGCTATGTATCTATTGATACTACTACCCAAATTGGTATCCAATTAGTATAATAGGGTAGAAATAATATTTCATGAACTGTACCCATGTACAAGCTATGATTGGTGGGAAGGTCCATACAAATAGGTCCCTGAACCGATAGTCTCGCTGACACTCGTAGTCGGTGACTATATGAATAGGTCCCTGGACTGTACGATATTTCTTTGGCTACAGCCACCACCCCAGATGAGGGGGAATCCTCAGTAGAAATAATATTTCCTTAATGAAAGTACTTGATAAATAGCACGTAATAACAATTCTTATGTTGCAGGACACCAACCCAGAAGATAAACAGGAAAACATATCACAAGTAAGTAACTACAAAGTCTATAGGTTGACAAATAAAAAAAATGGTGTGTTAATTTTTGTTTCTTGCCTCCTCTTTCCATCAACTCGTATCAGAGATGAGGTTGATTATGGGGAGAAAAATATTTGTGAAAGAGGTAAGGCCTGCAGTGTTGCTGTCGTGTCAAGAGAAAGTAGTTGTTGAATAGAAAAGCGTTGAGAGAGAGTCGAATTGGAAAGGCCGCAAGCAAGCAGCCGCAGCCGCATTTAATTAGCAAGAACATACCCAACAACAGTAACGCACCCCACCAGCTGCAAAAGTTGTGTTATAGCGCACCCAGGACAAATGGTTAAAAGCCGCGTTATTCAACATACACTCACAAGATTTTGGACCGGAGTTCCCCTTGTTCATGGTATAATAAAGAATATTAAAGGCATGAGATACAAAAAGTCAAAAACAAATTTCGTTAAGAAAAGTCCAAATTAGGTTCATTACAGTTCGTTAATATTTTGATTGTATGTCTTAGATATACGAAGTGGCATGGTATTATTACTTTCTTGAAATGGGCTTATTCAAAAATGGTTATTAATGAAATTTGAAAGTGTGTTTTAAATTTTTGAGTGATATTAAAAGTTTTTTTTATAAGTTCTTTTTAAGAAAAAAAAAACAAGTGCATGGTATATAAAGAGTTTGGAAAGGTTTATAAAGACAAAAGGGAGATTTCCAAAAGTTGTTAAATAAAAGGAGAATTGATAAAAATGAAGGGTTTTATTTACAAGAAAGTTTAGGGCTTTGCAAAGTCGGTGAGTTAAAAAATATATATTTTTGATTTTTGTTAATATATGAATTGAAAATAGTAAAATTGACTATTTGCACAATTTCACTAAATATTAACTGAGGTTGTTTTTAAGTGAATGAACGAGAGAAATTGATTCTTAAGTCCATAAAAACTTGAAATATGAAATTAAACATTGATCAGGTGCTCAAAAATATGCTAAAAAAAATTCATTGGAATGGTGTGGAACCTAAATGACCACGTAGATCTCGTCGTTTTGAATCCGGCACAAATCGTTTCGCGGAAAACAGACACCGTATGTCCCAGAAACGAGTTCTATTCATTTTCCCAAACAATGAAATTTGGCAAAAAAAAATATTGTTGATTGTATATTTTGTGCTAGTGGCAATCTGCCATGTGGCCTCTCCTGATTAGCTGAAAAATTCAATTTTTTTTTAGCCTACCACAACTTGACACATGGCAAACCATGATTGTGCTGACATGGCGAATTTACATTGGTTGTTGGGTGTCCAACCACAGGATGCCACGTGGCCCAACCAAAGGCCACCATGTGGTAGTATGGGGCCACCAAAAATTGGTTAGAAATCCAAATTGCACTTTTCAAGATTTAAACACAACACCTCATACCAACAAGCCAACAAATTTACCAATGCACCGCCAATCATTACTTGAAATATGTTGTTTAAAACTTATATTTAGGTTTGAATGTGGCACTATTTGTATATATTAATTAAATATTCAACCTTTAGCCTTTAGAGGGAAAATTAATTGTCCCAAAATTTGCGCTGCCCGTTCACCAAACTATCGCTTTGTTAGTGCAATTCAAGGCGAAATTGTAGGATGGTTCCGGATTTTGGGGAATTTGTAGAGTGACTAGTAGCAATGCTAGGGAAAATCATTAATTCTTCAGTTTTTATATCTTTGCAGCGGAAAGAGGCTGCATATGATTTTTGGGATGCCAGGCATCCAATGGTGACCTATGTTTTTTGAATTGAGTACATCTACAAAGCCTTTTTGCAGATTGAAGACCAAGGATGTCGGTGACTTCATTTTTATGTTTTTAACACATCTAGATGGCCTTTTTTCATCTTCGAGGATAAGGGGTGTATGGATCAAGCAGGGTTTGGTAGAAGTTCCCGATGGTGTTGAGCATGAAGAAGACCTTGTAGGGGTTTCCTCATCCTTAGAATTCATTTGTAGCAGCTGTAACCAGTGGACTTCAGCTTAGGTTTAACTTCTTTCATCATGCAGTTTTCATTATGTGCTTCAATGTGGAATTGAAGGGTTCACATAATGTTCTTAACTTATTTCAATTGAAGTATGTCATCTTTGTAGGAGATGTTTTGAGTTGTTGTTGTTGTGAAAGTTCTCTGTAGGAGAACATTACCTTGTAGGGGTGATAGCCACTTTTTTATTTGTAGTAATATTTTATGTACTCCATTGATACTAAATTTATATGAGTGTTCTAGTCATGTTGATAGGCCCATAGATGTAGCCCAGGAGGGGTGAACTCCATCAACAAAAATATTCCTACATGAATTATGTGTGTTATGTTCATATGTTCAGTTGCATGTGAAGACTAATTCATGTTGAAGGGACACTAAACAAACAATCGCTTTTGAAGACCCTTTTTCGTACTTGCAAAACGTCGACACGATCCTAATTTTTGTTTTATGTGATTATGAGGAAGAGGAAATAGAAAGCCTCCTCTAATTTCAGATCAAGCATGAAAAACAGGGAATAAGAAGAAAACACAGAAAACTTGATGATGTAGTTCTTTCCTCCTAGACTACATCTATGGGTCTGCTTCTAATGTGCGACTGTTGTATTAAAAAATCTCATAAAGTCTCTTTACATCAAATTCACCATTTTGAAATGTGCACACAGGCATCAATGGCTACTTTCCATTGATAGGAATCAGCCTTAGCTCTCTGAATTAACTTACAGATCTCAAAAGGCATATTACAGGCACTGTTCAAAATAATTTCAAATTCGACTCCTTATAACTCCCTGGACTTGGTGCATTGGAAAATCCTTTTATAATATAGACAAGAGGTCTCGAGGTCAAACCCATGGGCCTCCCAAGATTTTCTTTGGCAAACATATTATAACGTTGCAATTATATTGTTAATCAAAAGTTCGATAAACTTCCCGAAACTTTATTTAACATATAGATTTAGACTTTGGATGAAGATAAACCTCCCATGCCATATGTTTTGTGACACATGGTTCATATCTTTGGAGTTGGCGTAACCATATATAATATATGGTATGTGATATGGTTCATATATTAATAAACTGATGATGTGTGTTGGCGAGAAGTCAGGTCTCGCAGACAAGACCCAGGTTCAGGAGTTGTGGCCAACAAAGGGATCCGATGTAGTCTAAGAACACGCCGACATTTTCACCCTGCTCCGGAGAGCAGTGAGTCTCACCCGAGGCGTGCCACAACCACATGCATAAGGGGATGAGATCAATGGCAAGGAACAAATTCGCAACTCATGAAGGACATTGCATCGATTACATATACAGAGTTATATACGCAAGATCACTTAATAAGCATTCAGACATTTTCAAATAAAATTTTAAACCAGCATAAACACATTACAGGCATGTAAACATCTTATTGAGAAAGCAACCTTCCATTGTATTAATCTCTTGGCCAAACACCTGATTGCATGGCAATCTCAATGATAGCTTACAAATCTGATACAGATGGTTTTCGGAACAGAAAGGTAGAATAGAGAAGATGAGGAACCCTAGGAAGGTCATGCATGATTCTTCCGCAGTCGCTCTATGCGTCTTCCCCTGTCATGAGCCTCGCAACCTCTTCAGCCTCTCTCTCTTCCAGCCAGGTGACGGTTATTTATTCACCCGCTCTCGCGACTATCAGTTCCTCTGTGTCTTTTCTTTAGCTGCTCCCAGCTTCTCTCCTGTTATCTGCGTGTTCCGCTTTCTGTCTTCTGCTGTGTGTTTTCTTCATCTGTACTTGTGCGTGTTCTGTCTTCAGCTATCTCATGCTTCCGCGCCACCTTGATAGCTCCGCGACTCCTGGTAGTTGCGACGTGGTCGCGATTGCCATGTGTCTTCATGCCGCAACTCAAAAGGTCAAAATTCAAAATGGTCTAACCAAGATTTCAAAAATAATCAAAAACAAGGGCCCCAACAGGCCCCGACCACAATTCCTTGACTCGTCCCCGAGTCAATCACAAATAACAGTCTCCACTTCCATTGCCCCGCTGGCTCCTGTGCCCTGTTCTGCTGTGCCTTCGTCCCGTGCCCTTTCCTGCTGTGCTCCTCCAAGCGGTTGTTCAAACAAGGGCCCCAACTCCGAGACCCTGCGAAGCGCTGTATCTTTAAGCCCGGTGAAGTCTAACACCGCTTGCTACCATTCCTGCATTAGCAAGTCTGCTTCTTCAGTGATCCTGGTGGCAGCGGCCTCCTCTATAGTCGTCGGGACAGCCTCGAACATCGTGGTAAGCTGGGTCTCAGCCTTGGCATCCAGCTGTTGTATGGATTTGGCACTGGCTTGAATGGGCGGATGGATTTCCCGAATGACCTGTTTGGCCGTTGCCGAGTTGGCCTCAGTCTGTTGCATTTGAATTTCAAGCTCGTCCGCCTGGGCATAGGGCTGATCTAACCGTGCTGGGTCTGCGGTCTCCTAAATTTCCCAGGAAATCTGTTGCAGCTGGGCAGAGATAGGCTGCGTTTTGACAGTGAGGGCGAGTGAGCACTCCTGCAGACTTCGCAGGAGGGCGTAAGCCTCGCCTGCTGTGGAGTGAAGAGTCGCCTGAATACGAGCTGCCTGATTCTGCTTGGCAGTCACCTGTTCTGAGTAGACAATCTGTGGATCTGGAAGGGTAGGCCGTGCGGCTAACGCCGCTTGAAGTTCCTGATTCTCCTTGCATAGACCAGTGAAAGTAGTCCGAAGGTGGTAAGCCTGGACTGCTATAGTGTCCTCCGTTATGTTGTCAGGAAGTGGGACATGATGAGCCCTTACAGTGGGCCATAGGTCAGAGAATGTCTCAGCAGCAATGGTGACCTACTTCTGTAGGTAGGTCTTCTCCCTGGTTAGCTGATCGCGCTGTTCAGTAAGCGCTGTGATCTGGTGGTGCTGCTCAGTGCACCGCTGTTACAGCTCTGAATGAATCTGTTCGACCTTTAGGGCCGCCCGCTGAATGAGTAGGTACAGTTGCCCTGTACCCCATGTTTCTACATTGGCCGTGCCGGAAGCGCCCTTCTCCAGCATCCGTTCCTGCAAAGGTTGGCCACTGGCCACTAATCGATTGGAGGTCTCAGGAGGAGGGACCGGTGTTTGCTGCTTCATTGAGGTGCCCATATCTGAATCTGGCCGATTTTGCTGAGAGGCCTGATCTGGGGGAGGGTCAGTATGCTCAGGCGGAGCCTCGACCGAGTCAGCCCTAACATTGGCCAGCCGGGTAGATATAGTAGAGATAGGATCCTGGGGTGTGGCCACGGGGTCAACCGGTGGTACTACGGCTTTAGAACTGGAGGTGACTTCAACCCCGTGGTCTCCTCCGAAAAGTTCCCGGATGAAAGGATCTGATACAGTGGCCGATGAGTTTGATGGAACGGAGGAGGTGGCAGGTGGACGGCCGGTGGAGGGAGCGGTGGACGGGGTGAAAGAGGTATAGGGGAGGCGAATGTTGAGGAACTCTGATGGATCGATCAGGGGTTCCTCCGGAATCAACATCCCTGTGAGTGGAGTGGATGGTGGATCATCATCAGTAAGGTCCACCACTGGATCTGTGACAGCAGTGCGGGCCCTCTTGGATGGAGGGGGGTCTGATGGATCAGGTCCCGGGCCCGTTTCGCCCATCGGGGTGATGATAGGGCTGGTAGAAGTGAATAAGTTGGTGGGGATGGGAGAAGTGAGAGGGGCGGTATGGGACGGAGCAAGAGACCGACCGCGCTGGAATTCAGAAAATAAGGGAAACAAAGGGGCACCACTTGAAACAACTTGGGTTGCCACGTTAAGATTTCATACCTGGGCATTAAAGTGTTGTAAGACAGGGACCAGTGATTCGAGCAGTTCCTATGCGGTCCTGGCTGCGTCCTGAGAAGGTCCCGCCACGACCTGTGAGGATCCTGCTGCGCCTGTCTTGGCAGGCCGCTGTGTCGGCAGCATCCGCTCAAAGTTATATCAGGGGATCCCGTCACGGATGTGCTTGATGACCCCCGGCCACGCAGAGACCTCACGATGAAAGGTATCATCGTTCAACTGGAATCTGAGGGGCGCCATGTGGAAGGTGGCTTCCGGCATGCAAGTTGGGCGGAGGTAAGTGTGCATGTGGCTTACCCTGAACCATACCTGCTCACTATACTCATCCAACAAGTGCCTGGGCACCTGTTGCTGGTTAGCCACCACATCTCTCATTAACCCGTACCACGCCCGAAACGCTTCCGCGTTCACCTGTTTGGTGATGGGGTCAGAGGACACCTGCCACGGGGTAAATTTCATCGCGAGAGGCTGGCTCGCGGTAGTTTCTGCTGGCATCCGGACAGGAGGAATGTGCCATTTCCACATGGCGAAAGCTACAATCAGGTAACCGTAAATGAAACTGGTGGTGCGCTTATAGCTCTCTTCGCAGGCCGCGAAGAGTTATTTTAGCACAAAAGAACACCAATTCAGCCTGGTGCCCTGGATACAGTGCTCCGCAATGGAGATGGTATCCAAGGTGCACTCTCCCTTGGTATAGTGCCGCATCGTCTTGCTAGCAATAAGATAGCAAGCGAACCGAATCTCCGGCTTATTAATCAAATCAATTTTGGCACCTTTCCCCCCCGGGCGGGTGCCATACTTGGTGTACACGTCTGTGTCACCCAACTTTCGGGCGTGCTTGGAAGATGTCTGGCCAGCAACAGAGACATCTGTGCCATTCTGAGACAGCCCTGTAAGCCGGTGAATGTCTTCGGCGTGAATGGGGATTTCCTCATTGAGCCACAGGGACCCGTTCTGTATTCGACTGAGGAGGAACCGGGTGCATTGCAGGGCCGGTCCTGTAGTTCCAAAAACAGGAAGAGTCCTTAAATTCATCAAGGACGATTGCTGGAGGCCCCTGTATTCTTGTCACATTTGGCTGTTGAAGCTACTGCCTGGTGTGTAGTGATGCTCCATGTATGTCTGCCAATGGAGGTGGGGGAATTCGGCCGGGTCGGACAGGTTGGCGTCTATCAACGCTGCACTGTCATATTTGCCAACCAGTGACTCTGTTTTGTGGATTCGACTGTCCAGCACTGGTTCAGCAACGGATAAGAGAGCCTTTGGCATCTTGGCACGGCGCTGGTAAACCTGGAGAATTCTGCTGGAACTTCTTTCTTGGTGCGGTGCGCTTTGAGGCTTCAACTGCTCTGGAGTCGCTGCAATTGCCAAATTGAACTGGTCCATCATTCTCGTGTTGTTGGTCTCCATGCAAGTTATGTCATCCCCTGGCACGAGCGGAGTTGATGAGACTCCATAACGACAATTAATTCTTGCTATCCTTCTTGCCTGCGATAATCGTGCGATCAATCGCATGCCTGTGTGTAATCTGACAGTTGCTGACGGCGTCATGGGGAAATGGGCGGACGCAACGGCTGAGGGAACTACGGGTGATGGCAAATGATTATGGTACGATTACTATCTACTTATAGTAATTTATGATGCAAATCTGAGAGATCCTACGGACTGACAAAAGGACTGACGGAAATGACCCGGACTGACACTGGCATGGGGATGGATCCTACAAGGACGACACGATGGACTGGCGCTGTGACACGCTGGACTGGTCTGCCCCGACCACAGTCGGTTGCGGTGAGGTAACCACAACTGACTGGTTATTTGACAGACTGCCTATGAACAGAAAGGACTCCCTACGCTCATCCCGGTTGCGGGAGAGTTATTCGACTAAGCTATGCTACGGGTTCTCTCGGTTGCGAGAGTTATTGATGAGAAGTGAAAGGTACCTACTCCTGGTAAGGTTTCAGGCGTGCGCCATTCACCCACCCAGGGAGAACTGTACCGTCCAGCTGTGCCAACTGAACGGCTCCTAAGTCGCAGATCTCGATGACAAAGTAGGGTCCCAACCAGTGCATCTGGAGCTTGCCTGGAAACTTCTGGAACTGGATATCATATAAGAGAACTTTGCTGCCGACTTGGAAGGCTTTGGTTTTGATGTGGCGTTCGTGCCACGCTTTCTGCCTGCCCTTCTGAACCTTCTGGTGAAATTTCGCCAGGAATCGGACCTCATCCAACTCCTGTAGCTCCTGGAGGCGTTCTCGAAGTGACTCCTCTTCTGAGAACTGAAGAGACGTAGCAATCAGAAGACTGGGTACTGTGAACTCGGCGGGAATCACAGCTTCCCAGCCATACACCAGCTGGAATGGTGTCTGGTTGGTCAAGCGTTTCACCGTGGTCCGGTAGGCCCACAATGCCGCTGGGAGACGCTCGTCCCAATCGTCGCGCTGAGCATTGCAAATTTTGGTCAAGCCTTTTTCAAGAATCTTGTTGAATTCTTCCACAGTACCATTGGCCTGCGGGTGGTATGGGCTACTTTTATGATGCTGAATCATAAATGTGTCCAGTAGTGACTTGACCGTGGCATTAATGAAATGCGTACCCTGATCACTGGTCAAGCTCTGTGGGCAGCCAAACCGGCTGATGATGTGTTCAAAAATGAACCGGGCAACGGTCTCTGCCGAGCAGTCGCGTACCGCTGCTGCCTCAGCCCACCGGGTGAGGTAATTCGTGGCGGTAATGATGTACCGGGCCTTGGAGTGTCTAGCGACCGGGGTGATGGGACCTACGAAATCAACAGCCCACTTTTTGAATGGCCGCAACACATGTGCTGGGTGTAGCGGAAGCTCGTCTCGGTGCGAAGGCCTTCCCATCTGCTGGAAAACATCGCAGCGCTTCACATAGGCCTTACAGTCAGCATGTACCGTCGGCCACCACAGGCCAGCTTGGAGCACCTTCCTTGTGGTGGGTTTCGCACCGACATGCCCTCCCGCAACACCATTGTGACATTCCCACATCACCGCTTCCCGTTCGTGATCAAGAACGCATCTGCGCAACACCTCATCGAGGCCCAGTTTGTATAGCTGCCCCGCAATCAATTGGTAGTCAGCTGCCCAGACAACCAGGTGGTGTTTCTGGAGCGGGGTGTAATCCTGAGGGCCTTGTCCCGTGGTCAGATAAGTGGCAATGTCAGCCAGGTAATCTGGTACTGCTTCTACTCAGAAGAGGTCGGCATCTGGCAGCTGATCGTCCAACGAGCCTTCATTCTCTCCCGTATCCAGCTTGGATAAATGATCGGGACCGACATTCAACCTACCGAGCTTGACAATCACCTCAAACGTGAATTCCTCGAAAAGTAGAAGCCAGCGACAGATCCATCCTTCCAACATAGGCTTATTCACCAGATACTTCAATGCAGAATGGTCCGTAAAGAATGTAAATTTTCTGCCCAGGAGATAGTGGCGGAACTTATGGAGGGAGTACACCATCGCCAACGCCTCCCGCTTAGTCGTGGTGTAATTCTTCTCCGCATTAGATAACCGACGGCTGGCGAAGTATACGGGGTGGTCAACTGTTGTCTCCCCGGGTTGCGCCGAGACAACCCCAAGTGCAATACCGGACGCATCAATATGCACATGGAACTGCTTATCCCAGTCGAGATGAACAAGTATGGGTGTCATCGCCAACTTCTCCTTCAAGGTATCAAGTGCCTTCCTACACTCTGCCATCCACTGAAACACCTCTGACTTCCGCAACAGTTTCTCCAAAGGGGCCGTAATCTTTGCGTAGTTGCGAATAAACCGCCTGTAGTATCCTGTGTGCCCGAGAAGTGCCCGCAACTGCTTCACGGTCTCAGGGGCTTCCATGTGAACGATGACCGCGACCTTGGCGGGATCGACGCAGACCCCTTGCTTGCACACCACGTGGCCTAAGAGTGTGTCGAATGGAACTGCAAAAATACATTTCTTCAAGTTCAAGTAAATCTGCAGCTGGCGACACCGGTCAAACATAATATGCAACAGGGAGGCGTGTTTCTTCAACAGGTTGTAGACGGTCCAGTCGTCCATGTAGACCTCCAGGAACTTGTGAATGTACTCCCGGAAAGTAGCAATGACAATCCGGGAAAACACAGCCGGTGCGTTCTTCAGACCAAACGGCATAACATGGTATGCGAATGATCTCCACTCAGTGGTGAATGTCATCTTTGCTTTGTCTTCCTCGATGATGCACACCTGATGGTAACCCGAAAACCCATCAGTGAAGGAATAAGCTTTGTTTCCCGCAACATGGTATAGAACTTCATCGCTGAAAGGAGTGGGAAACGGATCGTGGATGCAGGAATTGTTCAGGCTCCGGTAGTCTACACAGACATGGATCTCCGCTTTGTCCTTCTTGTTCTGGATGACAATGGGACTCACCCACTCTGCTTCTTCTACTGGGAAGATAAGACCTTCAGCCATCATCTTGTCGATCTCCATATTGACCTTTTCTTTGATACGTGGGTTCAGCCGGTAGGGTCAGTGCTTCAGCGGCCTGGCCCCCGATTTCAGCGTGATGCGCATTTCGCCCAGGTTCCCCTTGATCCCCTTCAGGTCCAAAACCGAGGACGGGAACAAATCTTCGTATTCCCGGAGGAGGCTAAAAATTTCTTTTGTCGTTTCCTCGTCCCAGTAATCTCCCACCGTTGCGAGCTTGGGTTTCTCGTCCGTTCCAATGTTCAGCTTCTTTGTCTTTAGCGGCTGTAGATGGACTCCTTCAGTTGTCGGCTCTTCACTGATATTCCGCTCGCCTTCCCTTTCATCAAAATAGAGATGCCTAAGGTCATCCAGACTATCGTCATCTGGATCGCCATCAATCTGGTGGCAAACCAACTCGCGCCTGACCTCAGGTCGTGACACAACTGGGCCCCCGTCGGGCTCGGGATAGCGGAAAAACAAGACCTCCTTGATTGCCTGTAGGGCCTAAGACTCCTGCGCCGTCTCCCCTTCGAACGAGAAGCACCGAACGAACTTGCCCATAACTGCCTACCAAGAGCGGGTTCCCCGTTTCTGCTCTTCCTCTAGGTACCAGGCCTGGGGAATTGTACCCAGGGAGTGGATAAACCTGTGGACCCACAGCTCCTCAGGATACCGGGTGCTATGCCACTGTTCCTCGCAGGCCCGCACATGGAGTCGCGGGTCGTAAGTTCCATTATACTTAAGCGTACTGCAAGGTCCTTCGTCCTCTTTAAAGCGTGCCCGCAGAGCATCCGCCGCGCACTCCCATCGCAACAGAGTGTTGCGATGATTTTTCCACCATCGGGCCGACATGGATTGCAAGGCCACATTCAAAAGCGGCATCCGGCGCTCAGCTGGGACCAGGTCTTCCACCTTGGTAATAAAAGTATTGAATGCTTTCATGTTCGAAAAGGTGGGATATCTGCGGATCTCAGTCCCTACCCACCGGACTTGGGCAACGAAAGCACATCTCCGTGTGGTGGTCTCATACCCCCCTTGCTGCCAGTCTTCCCAAGCGAGTTCAGATCCGAGCTCCGAGCTCTGCACACTCCGCCAACTGACAGAGCCAGTCGCGGTTGGGTTAATATAGTTGTCCCGCTTTCCTGCGGTCATCTGATAAAGGTGGTCCATCATCTGAGCATCCTCCCGATTTTCCACCGTTTCCGTATATCGCGGGCCCTGATACAGGTCGAGGGGCTGGGTGACCCATACCTCCCCATCCTCAAAAATCATCAGCTCCTTTTTAAGGTCGATGATGGCGTAATTCTCAAAAGCCCAATCAATGTCGAGTAAGGCGGGATAGGGATCCTTGTCGCCCATGATATCAATAACCTCAAAATCGGTGTATGTCTTCACCCCCGCAACGTCGACCTCGACACCCTCAAGCCGGCCGATTGGCAGAATGCAGTACTGGTTCGCCATCCTGAGTTGGATTGGTAAGTAGGCTAGCCGTGGCCTTCCAAGAGCCTCCCATGTCTTCCGTGGCATAATGTTGACGTCGGACCCCAAGTCCAACATGGTGTTTCTGATTTGGAATTCCGCGACTTGCGTGTTAAGCCAGAATTCTTTGCCTGTTTGTTACTTGTTCCGCTTCACGTGCTGCACATATTGAGGGCCAGCGTTCGCCGGGTCTCTAAGTCCTGTGCGCCCCTGCAGTGCTCCTTCCAAAGCATGCTTGAGTTGTTGCCGCAGCGCAGCGTTGTCAACAATCCTGAGGAATAGTCGAAGCCAATCCTCGACCACAGTACCTGTGACGTCCTGCGCCCCAGATTCCGGCAGCATGGGCTCGTCCAGCCCTCCCTCGTCCTGCAGCTGGGCGAACGCCTCAACTACCTCCTAGAAATACTTCTTCTGGACTTCGGGCCTGATCAACTTCTTCGGGGATGGCGGTCGAACCACTCGTGCTGGCTCCTTCCCGTGGGCATCCTCTCCAGTCTTCTTTCTGCCCCTTGTCACGATCGCAACGTTTTGCAAGTCTAGGGTTGCGGTCCCTTGCGGCTCTGAGTTTATCAGATTTTCTCCCCTCTGCCTCACCCGTTCTTCCCACTTCTTGATGAGCTCCAGGCAGTCCTCTGTGGCGTGGGCGTTTACCCGGCACTGGGAACACCAGGGTCGTCGCGGGAGGGAACATTCTTGAGCCACGTGACCCTCCTGGTCACAGTTGTAACATTTTACCGAACCGCGTCCGCCTGTGCGGCCTCCCCGCATGCCGCCGCCTCTTCCCCTTGGAGCCTCGTTCACCCTGTAGGAGGGACGATCCAATCGATCCGCAAGTGCGTCGAGCGCCCTGCACTGCTCAGTGTTGTGAGTCGTGGAAACACAAAATTCGCAGTACACATTATTCGGGACTGTGGAGTACTTCTGTAATATCGGGCACATCCGAGGAGGATGCCCCAACGTCCGGAAAATCTGCAATACTCTGTGGTGGAGGAACTCGGTTGAGGTGGGAACCCCGCGTAAGTCTGTTGCGGCTGGTAGACTCCCTGCGGGTTCATCGCCGCGCCGCCACCAGGTAGTGGACCCCCCTGGATTGTTGCGACCGAGGGTCCTGTTCCTGCGCCGCGCAACCGAGGACACTCGGTTGCAACATGGCCCTCGACCAGGCAATGAGTACACCAAACATTCGGTCGCGCTGGTCTCACTGGCTGAAGCTCCTTAAGCTTCTCAGTCAAGCTGGAAATCTGGTGTTGCAACCCTATCAAAGAAAGATCTTGCGGGGCCGGACCCCCCGATATTCCTGGGGGTAGCCTGCCATGGCTTCAATCTTCATGGCCTGCTCCAAAGCGTCCTGCAGATTATCAATCTTCTGCTGAGTGAGAGGGGTTCGTGTCAAGGGAAGCAGAGCCTTGATGAACCAGTCCCTCTGGTGGTTTGGATCGATCGGGTAGCTGAGTTTCCCGATCGCGTCCTTGAATCACCGCATCAACTCCCACACGGTCTCACCTTCCTTCTGCTTAATTTCCCACAGCTCTGACAGGCCCTGTTGGTCTGTCTGGGGAAGCTTGAATTCACGGACAAAATCCCGCTTCACGTCTGCAATTACGGGGTTAGGATGAGCCTCGAACCACTTGATAAACCATCGCAGAGCCCTCTCTCTGAGCGTGGTTTGGAATTCTATTAACTTCCCCGCATCTGGCGTCTGGCAAGCCCTCCAGATGGCTTCGCACATATACCAGTGTTGCTCTACATCATCATTGCCCCAGCCAGAGAACTCTGGATACCGGGTGAAAGATCCAGCCATGTGTGCTTGCGGAGAATTGACCAGGATAAATCCTCCAGGTCCTGGTTGCGTAACGGTCCCACTAGGAAAAATACCACTGCTAGTAACGCTGCTGTTACCAGACGTTAGTGACGTTGATGAACTATTGTATGACTGACTCAATGCTTGTAACTAAATAAAAATATTACTTAAAGGTTGATACAGTACCAGGGGAAGGTCGGGATCCTGGCCATGCAGAAGGTGGGAAGTAGGGCTGCCTGGAGGGGTGAGTGCCGTCTGATCTTGAAACATCCGCTGCATCACGCCGTGCCATTCGTCATCGGAACTCTCTTCGGGCTACATCTTTCCATTATCTTCGCTAGTCATTATCTCTCTTTCTCGCGTCGCTGGGCTCCCATGCACCCACTGCACTTCCACCGCTGTCCCGTCTTCTTCCCGGGTATCCAAACCCATAGTTCTTGTCCTCTGAGGTGCCTCCTTCTTATTTTTCCTCTCGATCTCCCTTCTCTTCAAATCTCGCATTACCCTTCTTCGCCACCTATCGGCGATCTGTGCCCGCCGATGCGCACGTCGCTCCCGCAACTTGCATGCGGCCTCAACATCCATTCCCCGCTCCCCACTTTCACATTCTACACAGCATCGGTCCCCTCAACCCTTCCCCCAGCACGGGTGGTTTACACTTCCATACTCGTTTTGTTGAATTCAATCAACCCTTCGTCCACCATCAGAGCTTTGATCCACAGCGGAATCTCCCTCAGCAGCTTCCCTCTTATCCCTGAGTGGAAAACAGCCTCGGCTTTCGAGAAGGATTGGTAGCACTTAGCAGCAAACTCCACAATGTATCCTTCCAACGTGGTCCTTACCCAAAAATCCACCGCGCGGGTTAGTTCAGTGTCTACCCGATGCAGTGCCACCAGATCTTCGTGCGCCCACCTGCGGTTTATCTTCCGCAAGCCTTCTTGGGGCACCGTCATTCGTAATCTCTGCAACCAATTGTAAAGGTTGGTAGGGAACCTTCCCTAGAAGATTTCGTACATATCACTGGCTGAGTCAGAGAAAAGGACGAGCTCCTTGATCGTCGCCTCCTTCTTCTTGGTCAACTCTGCTTGCTGAGCAATGAACTGGTCGAGATGATTATCCCACCATCACCGTATCTCTCCTTCAAAAATCCTCAATACCATGATCTAGGTCCCTTCATAACATGCAGGTCCCGGCAATGGAACCATTTGTTGGTGAGAAGTCAGGTCTCGCGGACAAGACCCAGGTTCAGGAGTTGTGGCCAACAAAGGGGTCCGATGTAGTCTAGGAACACGCCGGCATTTTCACCCTGCTCCGGAGAGCAGTGAGTATCACCCGAGGCATGTCGCAACCACATGCAAAAGGGGATGAGATCAATGGCAAGGAACAAATTCGCAACTCATGAAGGACAGTGCATCGATTACATATACAGAGTTATATACGCAAGATCACTTAATAAGCATTCAGACATTTGCAAATAAAATTTTAAACCAACATAAACACATTACAGGCACGTAAAAATCTTATTGAGACAGCAACCTTCCATTGTATTAATCTCTTGGCCAAACACCTGATTGCATGGCATTCTCAATGATAGCTTACAAATCTGATACAGATGGTTTTCGGAACAGAAAGGTAGAATAGAGAAGATGAGGAACCCTAGGAAGGTCATGCATGATTCTTCCGCAGTCGCTCTGTGCATCTTCCCCTGTCACGAGCCTCGCAACCTCTTCAGCCTCTCTCTCTTCCAGCCAGGTGAAGGTTATTTATTCACCCGCTCTCGCGACTATCAGTTCCTCTGTGTCTTTTCTTCAGCTGCTCCCAGCTTCTCTCCTGTTATCTGCGTGTTCCGCTTTTTGTCTTCTGCTGTGTGTTTTCTTCATCTGTACTTGTGCGTGTTCTATCTTCAGCTATCTCATGCTTCCGCGCCACCTTGATAGCTCCGCGACTTCTGGTAGTTGCGACGCGGTCGCGATTGCCATGTGTCTTCATGCCGCAACTCAAAAGGTCAAAATTCAAAATGTTATAACCAAGATTTCAAAAATAATAAAAAACAAGGGCCCCAACAATGTGGCATATGTTTGTAACATATGGTTTTAACATTAATCATGCGCCATCCAATATTTGTTAACCTTGGAATATAGTTATAACAATAGTCCTGCGTGATATGTGGAGATTCCGTGCCAAGTTTGGAGTGAGCGTTAACTTAATCCAAGGGTTTGGCATGCTATTGGATATGGCGGGCTCTGCCAACCCTTCCCCCCACTGTGCCAAACAATGAAACTTAAATATAAACTTTGCACCATGGATTAATAAAGCAACCATTAGGGTAATTTTGAGCTCTAAAATGGGCCTCCTAAGAAAAATCTACAACCAAAATAAACTTTATAAGAATCAATAGGATTCAAGATGATGATGTCAACCATGGGGGATGACTCACCATTTTTTAACTACAAGGGTACAAATATTAAAAAATAATAAAATATTAAAACTACTTTTTCAACTCGTATTTTCAACATATCTCCCAATTTTTTCGCTCAAATTTTGAGCGGGAGTACTCGTTGGATGCAAAATTTAATTCCTCATCCAATGAGAACCCAAGTTGCATACTTTTGATGGATCCTACTACATGAAAAATGAGAAATACATTAAAAAAGTGATTGTAATCACATGTTTTCATGTATTTCTCATTTTTCATGTAGCGGGACCCATACAAAGTATGCAACATGGGTAATCCTTGGATGAGGAATTAAATTTTTCATCCAACAAGTACTCCCACTCAAAATTTGAATAAAAAATTTGGGAGATAAGTTGAAAGTACGAGTTGAAAAAGTAGTTTTTTATTGTTTCCCTCTAAAATTTGATGATGTAATCAAATCTTATTTTATCATTTCTAATATTATTTTATAATTCCTTAGGAGTTTCATTTCAGACCTCAACATTCCCCTAATGAGCATGGTCCATTGGTAAATTTTTGTAGTGTTGGTTCAGAGGTCGCCGGTTCAACCCACAACTTGGAAGTTTGACCTGCACCTGGTTTGAATTGACTTTGACTTGCCACATGTCCTTCTGTGAGACTACCACGTGCCATGTTCTCAGACTCCCACTTGTCTTGCTTTGACCCATTTTTTTCCTATTTTGGAAAAACTTCAAAACGTGTTTTCTCCCTCATACGAAGTCCATTTTGAAAACTGAATATACCAGCGAAATTAGCATGAGAGCTTCGACTTGGTGCTTCTTTCATGAGCATATGATACTGTAAAATTCTGAGCATTTTGAGGATCCTCCTGGATCATTCCTCTCCAATGGAAGCATTTGTACCACCAAAAGTTTGGTTTTAAGCAGACATGAGGTGAGTGTACAACTCCCTCACCCTTCTAATCTCCATCCACCTTGCATTGCTTGGATTCATGTCTTTGAGTCCCACTTGAAGATGCTCTACATCTCCACGCCTGGAACTATGGACCTTCTTATCAAAGATGGTATCTTCCTGTAACTGAGTCATACATTCAGGTGCAAAATCATCTATGGTTGGAATTTGAGTATTTTCCTCTTGATCCATGATCATTGGAGGTTCATAATTCAATTTATCAACATTTACAACTGAATATATATAGATGTATGGAGGAAAATTCAACCAGAATGCATTAGGCCCAATATTTTCAAAAATTTTGCAAGGACCGTAACTTATGGGTTTCAACTTATTACCTTCATCTTTAATCCTTTCTTTGCTGATGTATAGTCATACTTGATCAACAACCTGAAAGTGATGATCCGTCGATGCTTGTCATGACGCATTTTGTATTTGGCCTAGATTTTCTCCAATTGATCCTGCACTTCTTCATGAATCTTATAGATTTGAATGAACTTGATTTCTTTTTTAGCATCTCCATGTCCATACCCCATAGCTTATTCACCAAACATAAAGTCCATTAGTGATTTTGGCAGGTACCTGAAACATGTTTCAAAAATGGATATGCTAGTAGAAGAGTGTAAGAGCTAGTTGTAAACATGTTGGACATAATATAAGGATTTATCCCACAACTTAGGATGTTTTCTAAAATAACCTTTGAGAAGATGTACCACTATTCTGCCTACACCAAAATGCCCTGAAACACGAGAATAATGTGCTTCTCTGATCACATGCACTCTTTCTCCCTGTGGTATGCACAACTTTCCAAGATGGCATAATAACCTATCATGAACATGATAATTAACTTCTTCCACCTGAGCACCATGAGTTAGTGATTCATAAACATCCTTAAAATAAATATTTGCAACATATTGTTATATATAACTTTCATGTGCTAAAGAACTGTTTTGCAGAATAACTGAAGCATTCAAAGAAGGTCTTGATAGCATATCAACTACTTTATTGGTGTACCTTTCTTATATTTGATTAATAATGAAATTGCTACAAAAACTCCATCCATCTATAATTTTGAGATTATTGCAACTTAGTTTGAGATTGAAGGTATTGAAGTGGTTGATGATCTGCATGAATCACTGTTTCTTTTCCCATTAAATAATATTTCCAAGTGTTAACATTTTCCACTAATGCATACAATTATTTATCATATGTTGGATAGTTAGCAACAAATTTAGAAAATGTTTCTGAATGAAAACAAAAAGGCTCTCATTTTTTTAATAACACTGCACCCATTGCATACCCAGTAGCATCAGTTTCTATTTTAAATGGATGTTGAAGGTCTGGTAAAGCCAAGATTGGTGTTGTAACAATTTTTTGCTTTAAAGTATCAAATTATTTTTTTTGTTTTCATCCCCACTGAAAGGAGATTTTAGAACTTGTTAAAGCATGAAGTGGTGATGCAATAAAGAGAAATGAGAAATAAAATTCCTGCAATACTGAACTGCACCCAAGAAACTTCTAAATTCTTTCATATCTTGAGGTCTTGGCCACTTAATACTCACATCAATTCTTTTTGGATCTATTTTTAGTTGACCTCCTCCAACAATGTAACCAAAATATATTAAGGAAGTTTTTCCAAATTCACATTTAGAGAGTTTGAGATACAATTTATCTTTTTGCAACACATAAAAAACTTGTTTAACTTGTTTTATGTGTTCTTCCAAACTTGAACTGAAAATAAGTATATCTTCTAAATAGACTATGACAAAATTATCAATAAAAGGACGAAAAACATCATTTTTCACTCTCATTGAAGTTGTTGGAGCATTGAATAACCCAAAAAACATAACCAACCATTCAAAAAGCCCATGTCTAGTCTTAAATGCAATTTTCCATATATCATTCTCTGCAATACGAATCTAATGATAACCACTTCTTAAATCCATTTTTGTAAAGTAAACAACATTATTTAATTAATCAAGTAAATCATCAATTCTACGAAGAGGATACATGTTTTTAATGATGATTTTATTTTAAGCTCTAAAATCAACACACATTCTCCAAGTTCTATCTTTCTTTGGGACTAATATGATCAGTGATCCACATGGAGAAGAACTAGGCTGAATAAATCCTTTATCAACCAATTCCTAAATTTGTTTCTTAATCTCTTCATTTTCTATGACTGGCATATGATACATGCCAATGTTCGGGAGATGGAAATCATATTGTAATTGAATCTCATGTTGTATTTCTCATTTTGGAGGTAAAATTTTTTGTTCTTTAAACAATTCCTTATAAGAATCTACTATTTCAACCAAATTTTCCTTAAACCGAGAATCATACCGTTAAAAAGCATCATACTTATCTTTATATTGTTCTTTAACAATCATGAGAACATAATTTTTACTTGAACTTATTAACCTTTTCATCTGACTGACACTGAATAAATCCAAGCTTGTCTTGATTTTGTGTGCCCTGACAACATATTCAATTCCATATTTACAGAGATGATACTTATTCTCCTTTCTACAAAATATGGCATCTCGATCATAAAGATATGGACTACCCAACACAACTTCACATATATCCAAAGGAATCACATATAATTCAACTTCATAAACAAAATTAGTTGTAATTGCAAATATTAATCGACATTGTTTTGTGACATGCATCTAAGTATTTTATTTCAACCATCCTAAAGGGTATGGTTTTGGATTATTTTTAGTTTCCAATAAAAAATTTCTTACTAGTTCCTCAGATATTAAGTTTTCTTGTGATCCACTATCAAATAATGTGTCTATCTTATTATGCTTGGATATTATCCTTATGTGAAAAAATTCAATTCTCTTATTTTCCTCAATCACATTATTAGAGTTTGGAGAAGATGTAGAACAAGTAGAACTAAAACTAGCTTAAGAAGGAACACATGTTAGACCCATAGCGGTAATCTTCTTCTCGTCACCAAATTTAGATCCCAAATATTGTTGGACTGAAACACTAACTTTCATTTCACCCTTCTTCTTAATGAACTTCTTTGGTTTAAGTTTGGGATGAAGCTTACAAATTTTGGAGTCATCATTTCCAACCCTCTGACAATGAGTACGAGTAGGCCTTTCTCCTTCCTTCTTTGTTGTTGCCAATTTCTTCCCTTTCAACTTTTCTTCCATTTTCCTTCTTTGGAACCTTTGTTCTTTGAATGCTTGAATGATTTCTTTGAAAAGTTTGACTAAAACAGTATGCCACCTGATTCAATATGAATGGCTTGTACACACACTTCATCAAAGTTAGTTGGATTAAACATAAGAAATGTATGTCGCAAATAAGAATGAAAACTTCCAATATACTTTAACAAATTTTCTAGTGTGACTAATGGAATATTAAGTGCTAATACCTTTTTCCTAAATTCCTGTGTAAAATATTGCACACTCTATCCTTTACCTTGCGTTAAATGTTGTGAATCCATTACAGCTCATTACATATATCCTAAAGGATAGAATTTCTTTCTAAGAGCTTTAACAAACTTAGACCATGAAGAGATAATTTTACCTTTTTGCTTCAAATATGATTGAGTTTTACTTTCCCACAAAATCAAAGATGTTCCTCCCATTCTAAGTGTAGCTAACTATATTTTTGCAGATTCATCAATAACATTTTGAATTCTACAATACACCTCAAGTTTCTTTATCCAACTATCTAAACTTTCAGGATTCATTTCACCATCATATATTGGCGACACAAACTTAACATCAAGCTTCAAAAAATGAGATTTATTTGGTTTATTTTGTGAATCTGAATATGAACTTGAATAAGAGAATAAAAAAGAAGAATACGAAGATGGAGGAGAAGGAGGTTCATCATCCACTTTTTCCTTTCCCTTTTTCTCTTTCGTGCCTTTAGAAGATGAAGTTGCTTCTCTAGTCTTCTTATCTTCATAAATTTATACAATCATCTTTTGCATATTAAGGAACATTTGCTTAAATTCCTCCTTGATAAAATCCTTTGTTTCAAGATTTTATCCTTCATTTGACTCTCCCATATTTTGAGAGACTTTCCTCTTTCCAATCTCCAGATTTATCTTCTCAAGTTTCCCTTCTCCATGTCGCAGCCTAGATCTAGTCAACATTCATATTGGAAAATATCCTACTTATACATGATCAACCTTCCTCTGATACCAAAATATGATCCTAGAACAACAAAAATGACTATTTGCACAATTTCACCAAATATTAACTAAGGTTTCTTTTAAGTGAATGAATGACAAAAATTGATTCTTAAGTGCATAAAAACTTGAAATATGGAATTAAGCATGAAAATCATATAATAAGAAGAAAACATAGAAAACTTGATGACGAAGTTTGTCCCTCCTGGACTACATCTTTAGGTACGCTTCCAATGGACGTAGATTGTATTAAAAATGCTCATAAAGTCTCTTTACATCAAATTCACCATTTTGGAATGTGCACAGAGACATCAATGGCTATTTTGATTATGAGGGGTTTCATGCATTATATTAGATATCATTTTTGGATTCAAATGCATTAAGTAGGTCATTCATCTATGACCATTTCCATGAGAGGTAGTCATGATTGACTAATTTCTCATGATTTTTGAATAGTCCACTTAGCACTCATTGCATTAGGTGATGCTCACAGGGGTGAAGAAGTGGTTTTGGAACTAGTGAAATGAACACATAGTGTCAATCATCACTTCCGAGGCTTGCACCTGGTAACCAGGACTTCCTGGGAGGTCACCCATCCCATAACTCCTCTAGCTCAAGCGCGCTTAACTGTGGATTTTTCCCAGTAATTAAGCGCACTTATCTTGTTATCCCATTTGCAAAACCTTAGCAAGTATTGTACCTCATGAACCATTCAAGTAGAGCTCCGTTTACTCTTTGTATTTTAAGTATTCAATGGCTATTTTCAACTGATAGGAATTAGCCTCAGCTATCTAACGCAACTTACAAATCTAAAAAAGGCCCAATATTGGCCAAGTTATGCCTCAAAAATCATATTATAGGCATTGTTCAAAAAAATTACAGACTCGACTCCTTACAACTCCCTGGCCTTGGCACATTGGCAGATCCTTTTATAATATCCACAGGAGGTCTCGGGGTCAAACCTGTGGGCCTCCCGGGATTTTCTTTGGAAAACATAGTATAGCGTTGGAACTATATTGTTAATGAAAAGTTCGATTAACTTCCCGACACTTTATTTAACATATAGTTTTATACATTGGATAAATATAAACCTCCCGCGCCATATGTATTGTGACACATGGTTCATATCTTTGGAGTTGGTGTAACCATATATCATATATGGTATATGATATGGTTTGTATATTAATAAACTGACGATGTGGCATATATTTTTAACATATTTTTTTAACGTTAATGTCGAATCATCCAAGATTTGTTAACCATGGAATATAGTTATAACAATAGTCCCACATGATATGTGGAGATTCCGCGCAAAGTTTGGAGTGAGCGTTAACTTAATCTAAGGGTATTATGCTAAACAATGAAAATTAAATATAACCTTTGCGCCATGGATTAATAAAGCAATAGTGTGGCTCGTTGGTAAAGTTTTGTAGTGTTTTTTCAAAGGTCGCAGTTTTGACCCACAACTTCAAAGTTTGACCTGCGCCTATTTTGACTTGACCTTGACTTGTCAAGTGTCCTATTTTGAGACTGCCACGAACCGTACTCTGAGACTTCCACTTGGCCTACTCTAGCCCATTTTTTCCCTGTTGGGGAAAAACTTCAGAACGTTTTTTCTCCCTCATACAGAGGCCATTTTGAAAATCGAATATACCACCAGAATCAATACGATGAGCTCTTCAACTTGGCATTGGTTTCATGAGCATCTAAGACTGTAAAATTTTAAGCATTTCAAGGATCCTCCTGGATCACATGACAATTGTGTTTTGGGTGAAGATTGTGCCTTATGTGGCCGCATATTAAAAATCATATTTTTTTCGGGGGTGATACGGAGCATAGCTTGAAGAAATTAGGAAATCAACTATATGACAGAGAAAAGACAATAGACATAGGTCACAAAACATGAATGAAGAAGATTAAGAAAATGAATAGAAAATAAGAGGTGGAAATAATTTCCATGTTTAGACATGTTTAAGCTACAACCAATGAACTGATAATTCTAGCAGAAGATAAAGAAGAAATCTAGGTTGATTGGTGTAGCTTTGATATGACACCACCTCCTATGTTTAGTGGTAAATATTTTGATCATTGTATTACCAATATGCTGCTATTTTTTTCGATATAAAGAGTTAATTGAGTACGAGTGAATCCCACGGTGACAAAACACATGTGGATGATGACTCCAAAGTAAGATGTGCATTGGTGAATCCAGCTATAGCTAATGAATTTGATGAATTTGAAATTTTTAATGAGTAGATGCATGCTTGGATAACCCATCATAGTGTGATTGAAAATAATGTTGATGTTAAATTTGATGAAGAACCATTAATTGGTGATGAGTGGTTGCACAATGCACATGATGAAATAGAAAGAACATATTGATATGTTGTTATTTGGTGAGAGAAACCCACTTGTGACTGTAATTCAAGTGGAAGACAACATGTTTGTAGCAACAAAGGTTGTTAAAAGGGAAAAAAATGAAAATTATGATCCAATGAAAGAAGAAAAGAAGGCAGAGAAGGAAGAGAAAGCTCTTAGTGAAAAGCATAATGAAGATGTTTTTAGCATTGATTTTGAGTATGCGGGTAAACAGGATAATAGTCCAACTAAGAGAGAATATGAAGAACAAGATGCAAGGAAGGACATGGATGTTTCTAACGACAAAGGTGAATGCATTGAAACAATTTTTCAGCAATGGAGCCAAGAAGATATAAGATTATCCTATAAGGAAATATGGTAGAAATAAATACAAGAATATGAATCACAAGAAGCAGAGGGAATAAGACAGTTTGAAGATGAAGAGTTGTGGCAGCAGTCCATAGTTGAACGAATCCTTGAAGAGGAAGCTTAGTTTGAGTCAGATGAAATCAAGACAAGTCAAAGAAACATTGCAGCAACAACAAGTAAAGAAATATGAATCCTATAGCAAGAATTCACAAAAGAGAATGAATCAATTTTGAGGATATATAATTTGGAAGAAACGAAAAAGAAAATGAAAAATTGTCAAAATTTTGAGTCATTGTAAGCCTAGCTGAGACATAGACCAGCACGCATGTTTGAGTGATGATTGAGCAAAATTCTATTGTAAGCCTAATAGACATAGTTAAGTCATGTTGAGTCATATTTGAGCTATATTGAGTCATAAGGTCATAATTAAGGGGGAGTGTTGGAAATTGTGATTACTCCTACATGCAAGAATTGGATAAATTTAGACAGTTTGTTAACTGAGTCATGTTGAGTCAAGTCGAGTTAAGTCATATTTTGGGTAAAGTCGAATTTAGTGTTTGGTTGCATGTCAAGTTATTTTATGTGAGTCACTAGTTGAAAAAGGTTTAAATACCTCTCATTGGGTTCATTGTAATCATCAAGTTTTTGTGTGATCAATTGAAGAGTCACAATTTGTTTTATTGTGTGTGTCAATTTTTGTTTCTTGCCTCCTCTTTCCATCAAATAAAATAGTGCTTGCAAAAAGAAGCTCAATATTAATTACTCAAGACATGGTTTAATACTTAAAAACCATTGGAACCAAGAATAAGATGAAAAAATAAATATATTAAAACATGCAGTGTAATTTGTTAACAAATTAACATAAAATATTCTTGAGTGAAAGAAAAAAACAATCACGAAGATTCATCTTGAAAATATATTTTATATATTAATACATGCATTGTAAGTGTGTAGAGGCTTTCTTGTTTTACATACTTACGATGGATCAATGCGTGGAGGTTTTCTTGCGCCGAAAAGTTTGCTTGTGCGAAGCTTTCACTTTGCGGAAAGGTCTGCATAAGTAAAACTTCCTAACATTGTGTTTCGCATAAGCAAACCTCCACACATTTATCCATTATAACTTTTCCAACTACCTTATTTACCTTAGATTAAATAATTATTTGTTTCTTATTTGTTTGTTGAATTTGCGTGGAAATTTAGGCTAAAAATTTAAGGATTAGTGTTGCTATATGAGGTTTCTAAACTGGACCAGGGACCACGTACCCAAGCTACCCACTGGCCAGCTCGTCTTTGCATTCGCCCGACGCCAACAAAGAAATAGTTACATAAGAAACAATGAGGCGGGTCAAGGGGAACCATATGTCCACCGGCTGAGTCGTCAATTTTTCTTAATTATAAATTTGTGTGGCTTTTAACTGTGAGTTTTCTTCACCTTTCACCATTAACACTTTTTAGGATCTCGAAGTGTCTCTTTGGTTGCACTGTTTATTAGAGAGATTTTTTCAATTTGTTATTGGTATTCTAAACTATGAAGGGATTCACCTCTACATTTTGAGAAAACCCAAATCAATCTTAATTTTCCTTTGTGTTGCCCTCATTGGTCCCAAAGCAATGAATCGTGGTCCCGAAAACTACGCTAACAAGCTAGGCTACTTATATTAAAGACCTCTTAATTGACTTGTGTGTTGGAAATAGTCCCACAGTGATGGCATGCAACGTGAAAAATGGCACAAACAAGTTGGCTACTTAATAATGTTAATGCAGGGCCTAAAATGGAATGTTAATGCAGGGCCTAAAATGGAATGTAAGATGTTGAAAATGATTTTATATACAAAAGAGAAAGGGAAGGGGAGAGTGGGGAAGGGAAAAGAGATATGGGGTTGAATAGTGACAGAAAACACTAGAATATGGTGAAGTCACGTGAAGTGTTGAAAATAAATGTGTAGGAAATAAGTCTGCCAAACTAATCCACCTCATTGAAATATTGCGCTATTGCAAATTGACTAATTGTCTTTGATTGAAGGTTACACTACCAATTATTTGTGGAGGTATAAAAGGTAAGTCATGTCTTTTTAAAATTTAACTAGGGAGTGTAATTATGTAATAAATATATTTTTGTCATGTTTTTCATGTATTTTTTTTAATAATTTACATAGGGGTGAATATTTATGGCTTGAATGTGAAAACTACTAATTTTATGCGGATGAGTAAAAGGCAACACATTCTATTTTAAAAATTTATTGGGGAATGGAATGATGGGAAAACACAAACATTAAAGTGATTACAACGTCAACAAAGTTTTTTTAGCACCAGAGTTGGAAATCCCATTGTCAAACGCTAAACGACAACATGGAAAATCTTGCTGGTCGCGTCATGCGGCGTTTGATACATTGCAATTCGAAACAATCCAAATAAGGAATAGTGAAGCACACTAGACTTAGACCTCTTTTCCACGTTCTTGCATATAAATTGGATTGTAAATTTTATTTTGAAATTTGGAGTTGTAATTAAGGGTTGTGATGACTGTATGTCCTGCCACAATATCTGGGAGGGAAAGACACATGGATAATAGTATGATGTATCTACCAAAAAATAGTTATTAATAACCGTCATCCTCATATTGTTATAAATAACGTGTCCTTTTTCACATCTAGTGGGTAGCATGCCAAGGTTAGCGCTACATGACAAGAATCAATATTATATTTCGAAAAAATGGTTGTAGCAATAGATCTCTTACCGCTATTCCATTGGAAAAGTTCAAGATAACGTGAAATATCTATTATACTTTTGTGGAGTGCCAATCTCCACACAATGAACGAAAGAAAAGGTAGAGATTGCTTAATTCAAGTCATGTCAATCAAGTTTGTGTGATCAATATAGAAGAGCAACAAATCCTATGTTTTGTGTGTGTTATTATGTGTTTATCCTCTCTACCTTTCCAATAGATTGGTATCAGAGCTAAGGTCATAAATATCAGATCGAGGTTTTTGCAGAGTGAAAAGAGAGAGCAGATTAGCAACAATCTATGTGAGATATAAGAGAGAAATTTGTATTTTCTCTTGTTCGAAGTTGTAATGCACCTCATAGGTTATATACAAGGCATTATAACGCTGGTGGGCAGCGACAACCATAGCGTCAAGACTGGTATTTTCTATGCGCTAGGGCACAAACACGACACATTGTTGTCGAGAGAAACGTTAGCACGCAGGTCCACAACCCTACAGACATGTTAAAAGTGAAAAGTTCCTTTTTAAAAAATGGTGTGAAGTCAACAAATAATATCAAAGGACATGACAGGTTTTTGGGAGAAGATTGTGCCTTACAGGGGCGCATATTAAAAATCATATTTTTTTTTGGGAGCGATATGGAAGATAATCTCATGCAACAGGCAAGAAGCTATAAGACAAAGGAATGACAACAATCATGGGTTTCAAAGCATGACTGAAGAAGACTAAGAAAATGGATAAAAAATAAGAGGCAAAGATTTTTGTCACGTTTAGAGAGGTTCAGGCCGCACCCGAGGAATTGAGAAGTGTAGCATAATACAAAGATGAAATCAAGGTTGATTGGTGTAGCGTGAATCTACTATCACTTCCTATTTTTATTGATGTCGTAGCTTTGATTTTCATTAAGCAAGAAATGGATGAAACGGTTATGTGCAAGGTAGAAAAAGATACAACTTCCAAGGAGGCATGGAAGATCTTGAAAAAATAATTGTGTAAGGGGGAGTGACATGCAACAGCAAGAAGTGTCACAATTTGTTAATTCAACCGTCGATCTGAGAGTAGATGAGCAAGAATATTAGAGGACAACAAAGCTTGGAGAATTCCACTCAAAAGTGGAAGATGGTCATGAAAACTATAAAATTGGAACTCACTATGCAAGCATGCATATGGATGAAAAATATGCAACAAATATTGAAAATAGAGAACGTGAGCCTATGTGTCTGAAGCAAAGCAAGAGCATATCAATGCTCGAGCACTCCACTGTAATGTGGATGGTGCAGAAGATGGTGAAACCCATTATGCAAGCATGCATATGGATGACGAAGATGCAACAAATATTGCAAAGAAAGAACATGAAGCCTTTGTATGTGAAGTAGAGCAAGAGCATATCAATGCTCAAGCACTCCACTGTAACGTGGATGGTGCAGATGATGGTGAAACCCATTATGAAAGCATGCATATGGATGAAGAAGATGGAAGAAATATTGCAAAGAGAAAACCTTAAGACTATGTATGTTATCACTGGAAAATCAGACAAGCAAAGGACATCATGAAATATCAAGCAGAAGGATTTACATGATGGAAAAGCATTACAGAATTTGGAAAATTTAACTTTTCCTCAGGTCAAAAGGAAAATTTATTAAGCCGCGCACAGAAGGCATTGAAACAAAGAACTCTGCATGGCCTTTTATTCGATAGTAGTAGAGATATATGCATCTATCCCTCAAATAGTCGTGTGATCCTGGGTATGGCAGAAGGTCACCATCCGGGACCACTTTGCACACTTCAGGAAGAATATTCTCAACTCAAGGCCGCCAAGGACAACTGCCTAGAGCTACCTTGAGGCCTCATGTGTAGCACACAATGGAAACAACCTCCACTCTTGGGTCACTATCCAAAATCGTACCAAGAGAGGGAAGAAGATTTGAATTTTTCCTATAAAATACTGCCATGAGAAGAACAATTTAGAACACATTGTTATGTTGGCCTAACTCCCATGAGCAAACCAACAGTGTGTTAGGTCCCCATATTACTAGTATAGTCCCTTATTGTTGTTAGTGTAACCCCCTTATTGTTATTATTGTACCCTTGTAACCCCCATATTTTTATTATTGTGCCCTTAAATTATTATTGTTAGGTCGGCTAGGATTACATTGTGGCCACACTAGGATTACATTGTGGCCCCATGGACTCCTATATATAGAAAGGAGGTTTTGTAATTTGAATCATACAAGAATTGTTCATTCATGTAATGTATTGGAGGTTTCCCCCTCGAAGTGGCTTATTTATAAGGCGTTGATATATCTTTTCTTCTCTTTTTGGAGCTGGTTTCACAACATTTGGTATCAGAGCTTTGAGATTCTAGGGTTTCGCTACTCCAAACATATCATCGTGGAATTTTCGCTATAATTTTTTTTCTACAAAGGTTCAGAATCTAAAATATTTAGAGTGCGAAGCCAAAATCCTGAGGAACATCATCGCAAAATTTCAGAGCTTGATTCGCAATATTTTCGGAGATATGATATGTGCAAGTTAGGTCATTTAAGGCTCCTGAATTTAACCTAAACATGTCATCGTGGTATTTTCATACTAAATTTTTTTCTATGAAGGTTCAGAAGCTGAAATGTTTTGAGTACAAAACCACAATCCTAAGGAACCTCATCGCAAAATTTCAAATATTGGTTCGCAATATTTTTGGAGATATGATATGTGGAATTTAGGGCTTTTTGAGGCTTCTGAATTTCATCTCAAAGAGGTAATCGTGGGAAAATATTCATAGCTCTATCTCTGAGCATCGGATTGGAATGTTGTAAAAAGTGGCCGTAAGTACACAGACTGTAGTTTTGTGTCTATCAATTTCAGAGCCAAAGGAGGAAACGGTGACACGTGGCAAGTCATACAAGTTCGCTCTACTGAACCAATCCAAAATTGGGTCATTGTGGGAGATTGGACATAAATTTGCCTTGAAGAATCCAAATCAGATCATACCTATGGAATTTGAAAGAATCTTGAGAGGGCTACTACAGGGCTTAATTTTATATATTGAGGATCTGCAATTATAGAGATAATTCTATTTCAATATCGAGCTCCTCAAAAACAAGTAAAAGGTGTGTATTTTTTTTTTCCGAATTGCATAAGTCTTGTTTGAAGAATCAAGTTGAATTGATTCCAAGGGCATATTGTAGAATAGATATCAATATTGGATTCTAAAATTGCCCCTAAAAATAATTCAACACCCATTAAGCCTTTATAAAGCTCTACTATGACTCATGAAGACGAATAATGGCAACATGACATATCAAAATTACAAGAGCAAGTGCAACAAATTTCGCTCTCGCAAAGAGCAACAAAAAATGACATGGAAGTTTTGAAGAATGGCATGGAATCTAAGATAGATGGAATGGAAGCTGGTATGGAATCTAAGATGGATGGCATGGAAGCTAAGATCGATGAGAAAATGGAAAACATGAAGAATGATTTAAAAGTAGACATGGAAGGTTTGACAAAGTTGATACAAGAAATGTTTCCTAATGATGAAAAGATAGTAGAGGAAACTCATGATGAGAACAAAATACATGTTAATTGTGATTTCATAAAATCTAATGTTGGCAGGAAGAACCACCATATTCCAAAAATGGATATGAGGAAGTTTGATGGAAAGGATCCTGTAACATGGATACTTCAGATGGAGCAATATTTTGATCTCCATAATGTGCAAAACACACAAAAGGTACGCATTGCAACTTTACATTTAGAACAAAATACATTTGTATGGTATCGATGGCTTTTCTCCCATAAAAAAATTTTCACTTGGTCAATTTTTACGGAGGAAATGATAGCACATTATGAGGATACAAAGAGCAACACCTTCTTTAGCCAATTGATAAATCTCAAACAAAAGGGTTTAGTGGGGGAGCACATTGAGGACTTCCAAAAATTGAATATAAGGGTAACTGATATTCCAGAGGAACACAGGATTGATCTCTTCATAGGCACTTTAAAGGATAACATCCAACATGAAGTTCGCGTTTTGGAACCTGATTCATTGGAGAAGGCATTCGGGTTGGCAAGAAAAGTTGAATGTAAAATAATGGCGACAAGGAAGCCTACCACTCAATTCTATAAAGAAGGAAGTGTTGCTACGCCTAGATTTCCACAACCTACAAGGTTGACACCATAAAAATTGGAAGAAAAAAGAGCAAAAGGGATTTGCTACAGTTGTGATAGCAAATACACTAAAGGTCATAAGTGTGCTGAGAAGAAATTATTTTACATAGATTGTGAAGAGGAAGAAGAAAAAGAACAAGAAGAGGATATACACCAGGAACCAACCCTAGAAGAGGAAGAAATGAATCCGACCATATCGTGTAATGCACTGGCAGGAATTACCACTCAAACTCTCAAGATACAAGGACGAATCAAGAAGAAAAAGGTAATAGTGTTGATTGATTCAGGTAGCACCCATAATTTTATTCATTGTAAGGTAGCCAAGGAATTAAATTGTTTCCTATACCCAGCACCAGAATGTCAAGTGATGGTTGCAAATGGAGGAACTATAAATTTCTCTCGAAAATGCCATAATATCAAGCTAACCATGGGGGAATATGTATTTAATAGTCAAATGCTTTCCATTCCTATGGGAGGTGTTGATGTTGTACTAGGAGTACAATGGTTACAATCTTTGGGGACGATAGCTTTTAATTTTCAAGAACTTTTCATGAAATTTTTTTCAGAAGGAAAGGAAGTCGAATTACGGGGTATTGCAGGGAAGCCGGGAAAGATAATAAGCTCTAATGTCATGACAAAGCTTCTAAAGAAAGAACAACGAGGCGTAATTGCACAATTATGCTCACTAAAAGTTCCAACATCAAAATCATCTATTTCTGCAGATCTCCAACAAGTCTTGGACAATCATTCCAAGGTGTTTGAAACTCCCAAAGGACTCCCACCTATTCATGATCATGATCATTCTATTCATTTGATTCCAGGAAGTGTTCCTCCAAACATCAGGCCTTATAGATATCCTTACGTCCAAAAGAGCGAAATTGAACGTATGATTGCGGAAATGTTAGAGGCGGGTATAATTCAACCTAGTCAAAGTTCTTTCTCTGCTCCTGTAGTATTGGTACACAAGAAGGATGGATCATGGCGAATGTGTCCAGATTGTAGGGAGCTCAATAAGCTCACCATTAAAGATAAATTTCCCATTCCTGTGATTGATGAATTATTGGATGAATTACATGGAGCAATTTATTTTACCAAATTGGATCTTCATTCAGGGTATCATCAAATTAGAATGAAGACTGAAGATATTCCAAAAACAACATTTCAAACTCATGAGGGTCATTACGAATTTTTGGTCATGCCTTTTGGCCTTACCAATGCACTTTCTACATTTCAAGGGTTGATGAATTCCATTTTCAAACCCTTCCTTAGAAAATTTGTGCTAGTATTTTTTGATGATATACTAATCTACAGTAGGTCTTGGAAGGATCATGTTCAACATGTTGACAGGGTGCTCAAACTATTGCAGGAGAAACAATTATATGCAAAAACATCCAAATGTTTCTTTGGAGTACAAGAGGTGGAATATCTGGGTCATATTGTATCTCACGAGGGTGTTAAGGTAGACCCTAACAAAATTAAAGCCATTAAGGAATGGAAAGTCCCCACAACCATAAAGAAGTTGCGAGGATTTCTCGGGTTAACGGGGTATTATCGCAAGTTTGTTAAGAATTATGGGAGAATAGCAGCACCTCTAACAACATTATTGAAGAAAGATGCATTTTCATGGACTCCTGAAGCAACTAAGGCCTTTGAACGTCTTAAAGAGGCAATGTGCCTAGCACCGATCTTAGCTACACCAGACTTCACAAAAACCTTTATTGTGGAATGTGATGCCTCAGGAAATGGAATTGGTGCAGTTTTAATGCAGGAAGGAAGACCCATTGCTTTCGAAAGTCGTCCAATCAAAGGAAAGTATTTACAGAAACCTATTTATGAGAAGGAAATATTTATGAGAAGGAAATGTTAGCAATACTGCATGCACTAAAGAAATGGCGAACTTACCTAATGGGAAGACACTTCAAGGTAAAAACTGATCATGATAGTCTTAAACACTTTTTGGAACAAAAACTATCTTCAGAAGAGCAGCAAAAATGGGTCACAAAGATGTTGGGTTATGACTTTGAAATAATCTACAAAAAAGGAAAGCTTAATGTTGTTGCAGATGCACTCTCAAGAATGAATGAAGAGGTGGAAGCATTGCTTTGTGCCATTTCTATTATCCAACCAGATTGGATAACTGAAGCAAGAGATGAATGGAAGAAGGACAAAGATGTATGGATACTCATTCAAAATTTGCGGCAAGATCCTAGTACATCTGATACATTTAGTTGGAAAAATGATTCCTTATGGTACAAAGATCGCTTATATCTTTGTAAGAATTCCCAACTAAAACAAAAGATTCTTCTGGAATTGCACACTTCTCCTTTAGAAGGACACTCAGGATTTTTAAAAACTTACCACAGGGTGAAGAAAGAATTTTTTTGGGATGGCCTTAAATCTGATATTCGAAAGTTTGTGGCGGAATGTTTGGTTTCCCAGCAGAATAAAGTGGAAACAATTAAGACCCCAGGACTTCTACAACCTTTATCCATTCCAAGTCAACGTTGGGAGGAGATTTCAATGGATTTTATCACAGGTTTACCTAAGTCTGAAGGAAAGAGTGTCATCATGGTGGTAGTTGATAGACTTACCATGTATGCACACTTTTGTGCATTATCTCATCCATTTAAAGCAAGTACATTTGCTACTACATTTATGGACACAATTCAAAAGCTACATGGAAACCCAAGGGTTATTGTGAGCGACAGAGATCCCATTTTTACTAGAAATTTTGGACGGAGTTATTTTCTTGTTTGGGTACTCAATTAGGTCATAGCTCATCTTATCATCCTCAATCCAATGGTCAAACTGAGATAGTAAATAAATGTTTGGAAGGATATCTTCGTTTTTTTTTATCTAATAAAAAAACACAATGGGTCAAGTGGTTACCTCTAGCTAAATGATGGTATAACACTTCCTTCCATACTACAGCAAAAATGACCCCATTTATGGCACTTTATGGATATCATCCACCATCCATCACATCACCTTTAAGAGAAAATTCGAAGGTTCAAGCAGTGGAAGATCACATCGAGCATCCAAGTTGATTCATTTGTTGGCCATCCAACATCTCAATCCCAAAGTAGAAGTTCATCAGTTGTCTGTTATCCGATCAAACATTCAAGGAGAAGAGATAGGCTTGCAAGCAGCTTAAGGGAAGATCCCTCCTTGTTTTGAGTGTTAGAGCTCCATAGATATAAGGGATCACTGCGAGCATTTTAGCGTTCTACCTCTTTTTTACCACCAACAACTAATAAAAGGGGATTCGTTCTCCATTGGTATTATTAGTTTGTTTAAACTTGATATTGAGCTTGTGTTATATTTGTATTTGTTGTTTCTTATTTCCTCCTCTATTGTATTATGCTATGCTTTATAACTAGTTTTTCTACATGTTATGATGCTTCACTAACCATCTAACAACTAATTTTTTCCTTGTGACATTTCTTGTAGGAAAGAAACCTCCCCTACCAAGCATCGTGCATTTTATACACCCTCATTTCAAATGCACCAATACACGATTGGCGACTCCACTTCTTTTTCCTCTTAAGCTAAGTGGTTGTTGTTTTGTATAACCTCTCTTCTACTCAGGATTGTTGCATGAGCATTTATTCTCTTCCTCAGCTTCTCTCATTCACCCTCTGTGAAGAGATCCAGTTCATAGAATGCAGAATTTCCATGCACATCAAAACCACACACATTCAACCTAGACAGGTGCACAAGTCGTGTGCCTGTGTAAAAATAACCCACGCAGAAACCAATAAGATTTTTTTTCACTAATTTTCTTCATTTTTAGTAATTTTAAAATTGATTGGCAACCCATAATAAATATGCCAGCACTGTGTTATCGTGTTTCTTGATTGGTAGGACATGTTTTTGGGCTGAAATTTAGCTTAGCTATGACATAGTTATAATTTTGGTTTATTATCACAAATTCACATAGTTTAATTAGGGGGAAAGTAAGTGGTTTTTAAATCCATACATGCTACTTGATGAACTAGTTACTGATAATAGCCACCAAACACATAGGATTAATTAGCAGGAAGTAAGTGGCCCATATCCATGCATCCTTAGCTAGTTTTCATTTTTTTTTAAATTTTTGCATTAAGTTTAGTTTAAACTTTGCATTAGGATTCGAGACTAGGATCAAAGTATTGAAGAAGGTAAGTAATCTCTGCCACCCTTGCACCTATTGGTGATCCTTTGTACACATATGAGCGCTTTCTTTTGATATTTTTCCATCTCCCTATAGTGCAACAATTAGTCTAACTAGGAAAAATTTTAAGTGGCCCATTATCCGCATATTGTTTATTTTCTGAAAGGAACAATCAAACATAGTGTAATTAGATGGGAGTGTAAAAGATCATCGCGTATCAACATCCTATAAAATTTTGATTGTACACTTCATTACACACACAAAGCTTCAGTAAGTTAGGACCTTGGTCCTCTTCTTATCGTCACTTCACCAAGGCACACCTTAAGCAAATTAAGACTCCTTAAAACTAACCATTAATTGAACTCATTGAAATCTCCCCACAGGGACCACAAAAGAATTAATAGTTCAAGTTGGGAGCATTGATGATATGCATCCAATAATCCGCCATGCTCATTTTAAATTCTTGAAATTTATAATTTTATTGTTTAGGGAGCTTAAAATTTGTCTATCCGCCCACGGAATAGAATTCTCGAGCGCTACAAAGAACTGATTCAAAGGGGGTTAAGATTATGCCTAATGCGTGTGATACTATTTGGGGCTACCTGACCCATCTAGTGCTTGGTATTGGTAGCTAAATACCAAGAATCTTAAGACTCAAATTCTCATGTGAGATGATGGTACTTTAGTGACCAAATCTAAGGAATCATTCCCTATAGGTGACAGTGCAGGCAGCACTAGATCCTCTCACCTTTACCTTGGTCAATTCTTCATCTACTGGAAGGCGTCACCATTTCTTTCAAGACATTGTCCCCAGTACCCATCAGAAGATATCTTCACAAGGACCAGTTACATTTGAGAGTGTGAGGACGATTAGGTATACTAGGATTTTTGAGTATCATACGCGAAACAACCAAAACCATATTTTTTTGTTGATTGATCACATAGTATTAATCTAAAGGAGAAACCTACCTTTTATTTTTCACTTTATTTTATGTATGTGATTGCATTTTTCTTTGATAATAATCTCTCTCCTCTTAGAAAACTAAACAATATTTCCAATATCAAACCGAATTGATACCATAACGGACCCAATGAGACCTCGTCGATCTAGACATTTTTTGGACCTCCCCCCATTAGATGGAGGAGTGCAAGGTATTTTGCTAGTTAGGTGTCAAAGATGACACACAGCCACCCTTATTGGTTCATCCTTTATCAAGGCATATTTAGTTGGAAACCCCAAGGGTCACCCATTGCCATACCTATGGAAACCCCCTCAGGGTCACCCCACACAACTCCTCCCACAACTCCTAGAGGATAGAGGAGCTCTACCCCTTCGAGGAGCCAACAGAACGCACATTTGGGTATGTAATAGGGTAATATCTCCCAGACACCCCCCATACACAACCAAATTCCTGTATTTTCACAGTTCACAATGGCACTCAATAATCAGTTACGTTTCATAGGATCATTAAATCTCCTGGATCTATCAAAGTTAATAAATGATCCCATTGCACACAACCTCAATTGGCCCCCCATGCCCACGAAGCTCCCTTCAAACATTCCAAAATTCAAAGGGAAGCAAGCAAAAGACCCTGGAAATCACGTAATGAATTTCCATCTATGGTGTTCGTCAAATAGTATTATTGATGATGCTATTTGACTAAGACTATTTTAGTGCACCTTAACAGGACCAACCATGAAATGGTATGTGGAGTGGCCCTCTACTTCACATGGAACCTTTAGCGCCCTCACTACTACGCTCCTCACATATTTTCAGTTACCCATTCACCACAATTTAGGAATGGAGTTACTGACTCATTTTAGGCAAATGTGAGTTGTCCATATCTCAGACCATCTCCATGAATGGCAGCGACATTGAAGATTGTGCAAATCCAAACTCGATGATAGAGTTTTACTGCACCTATTTTTGAAAAATCTCACAACAAAGATTTTGAAGGACGTGGCAACCCAAGGACCTACTTATGAGGAGGATTCCATTAGTAAATCCCAACAACTCGAGCTTATATACACCCACTTAGGATACATTTACAATATCCTTCCTAATGCCCCACGCTTGCAAACTTACAAAGAATTTCCAGGCATGTCGAATACTGTAGACAGATTGATCGGGTCATTCACCCAAAGTCACCTAGGGAGTAGTATCCCGTACCCTGGTTACTCGTATAATCCTAACCAGAAAATTAGGCAACCGAGCTACCATCAGAGTCATCTTGCACCTCTGCAGAATATGACCAATAGGGCGTCGTGATACCATCATCAGCAGGAAGGATCGTACCCTCCCTCGCAGGGGACCTAGTATGCAGCTAGGAACATTGATGGAAGAGCTCCCCCCAACAATCATATACAAACTAGGGACATGAACCCCAATATTCCCCCTCCCCAGCACAAAACCGACCACTGCAAAATAATGCACCAATGAACTTCGTGCACCTTCTCAAGCCCAGCCACGCCAATATTACAACCAGGAGAATCATAGTAATCCTCCTAAAGCGGCAAGAAAAAAGCCTAAAAATAAATAAATGGAGGTTCTAAAGAGGGAGGAAATAAGCAAAAATTCCCTCTACGATATCAAGCTGGGGGAAACCCCAACTGGAATCAAAACCAAGAGCCAAATAACTCCCAAGGCCAGAACAAGAGGGATAATTTACGAAAAAAAAAAAAAAATTGTGTTATTTGTGGTGAGTATGGCCATTACACTCATCATTTTCCTAAATTCCCTGAGCTAAAGAAACATCAGGGTAACCGTGGATAGGGGGGACCTACACAGAAAACCGTTGTAATGCAGGAGTCCTTCCCCCACCTAGGGGCGGTTAGTACCCAACAACAAAAACCACCCCCAACTAATTTAGGGAACAACAAACATGAAATATATAGGACTGGAGAGTAAATTTTCTTTTAGACAAGGCATCAAAGCTATGATACCCCTCCAGACACCAATTCGTCAGGGGCCAGCACGAGTGCACCTACTGCACCGTTAACTATATCCAAAATTCCTATTGAAACCCTGCCAAATATGGCTAAAGGTCGAACAAGGTGAGTAGGACACCACTTTAAAGCAGTCCATAATTATAGCATCATGGAAGATTTAGCATAATCTCCCACTACCATGTCATCTTTAGAGGTCCTGCAATCTTTCCAAAAGAAACGGAAAGCCTTACTTTCCATGCTAGGCACCATCGACCCTGCCGATTCACACCAAATGGCTTTTGACTTAGATAAAGCCACCCCTAGGCTTCCTTCATTAGTCACCTTCCAGATACTGGTGTTAGTTTATCATTGACAATGGTACATCTACATGCATCATGTCAAAAAGCGTTTGGAAGAAGTTGGGATCTCCCGAACTGAAGCCATCCAATATCACACTCATAGCATAAGATGGGTGCCCTTCTGCTCCCATTAATCTCTATTAGAATGTCCTCATCAGCTTGGCTGACAAGAAGTTTCTCATATATATTGAGGTCTTAGATGCTCATCTTGACTACAGTGTACTCCTTGTGCTGAGTTATATGTACGAAATGTCTCCCATAACATCCTCCGTTTTCCGGATTACGATGTTCCCTCACGAGGATCACATCATCACCGTTGACTAGTTGACATACCTTGAAAAATGACCCATGAAGAACGTCGATTTAGTTCTACCCTATGTAGACATATATATAGAATCACTCATGCGGTACCAAGAATATGGCCCTGGTCAATTCATACCGTCATCTATCCTTGGATCATTTCTAGGAGATCCCCCTGTCATACCATAATTATTCTCTGATAGCACAGGGGCCCCGGTGCACATGATGTCATCATCAAACAATGAAACCATCCAGGAGAGAGAAACTAGTAGTAATGAAACCGAGGCCATAGACATGGCTTTATTACCCTACGCCATCTCCCAAACTCCATTCTTATACCCTCCACCTGGTTTTGTGTCACAACAAGTCCTGGAAATGGTAACATTGTCGAACATGTCTTTCAAGATACATGTCTGGTATTTGGTCCCACCAACCATGTTGGGAGCCCTTGGCATTACATCTACAGGAATAACCCCCATCCCTCCTCAAAGGCGACACTGGTTAAAGAGATTCATGTAGCAACGCCGGTTAATGTGACTAAGAAAACCCACAAAAAGGGAAAAAGATAGAAACCCTGGCATGCCAAGGGCACTACAACCTTGTACATTGTGCGATATTGTGGGAAATCCTACCAATATTTTCCCAGAGTTGGATAAATGAAAACTTGTCCTAAGATCCGAAAGAAATATTGCGGCCACAATTTCCCATAAAAGGAACTAGCCACAAAAAATCAAGGCAAAGCATTGCGTACCAACCACGCATGCACTATCTGCAACAATTATGGGCATTACACTCATCATTGCCCAGAAATTCCACGATATCGGAATGCCTTACTTGCCCTGGAACAATCATACCAGGAGGATCCCCCCATGTAGATAGATGGGGAAGAACCTCAGGTCATATTATACCTACAAGAGGCAGGGCAGTCACCTGAGAGACTTTCGTTTGTCCCTCCTCCTCTCGTCCAACGTTGTGCACTCTGTAATAAATGCGATCATTTCATCACCGATTGCGCAGCCTTGGAGTTGTTTCAAATATGGTATCTTGTTAACCCTGTATACCATGTTGGCCTACGAGCAGCCTAGTATTCGTGTCATATATGTTCTAGAAATCACCCATCCCTTGATTTCATTCAACGTTAACCATTTTACGCATGGCCATAAGCATCTGTCCCTAGGAGATGGCTCAGATACCAAATCAATGGAAATCTTGACAACACAAGAGGATGTGACAAGCGGATCCATTCTCTTCCTGTTAGTGGAAAAGCGACCAGTTGGGGGTCACATAGTCGCCCCCAATCTCCCTTCACGGAGAAGACCAACCTGTGCGTTATGCAGCGAACATAACCATTTGGTCGCCAAATGTCTAGACCCAGAATCGCTACGCAGATGTTATCCAATCACCTCACTAGGCGAGAGGGAAGGGAATACCCAAGAAACAAATTCTTGTCTAGTATGTCAAGGTAACCATCATGCTCAACATTGTACTTACATCCCTTGAGTACGCCCGCTAATCGACATTATACGTTCATTGGAAACATAACGCCGGGATATAATCAGTGCATAGCCAAGAGAACCTAATCAAAGGTAGACTGCCTCCAGGCAGCCTACCCCCTATCAATACAAAAGCATTGGGAAACTCAAAACGACACACCATCCTAGCAGGGCCCATGTCCAGTTAAGGACTTCATGTGGGCTATGTGATAAAATTGACCACCAAGTCAACATTAGGGG